>OY755248.1:9563674-10163674 GCA_963576725.1 Azorinus chamasolen | reverse complement strand
CAAAAAACAATTCTACCCCCGACAAGAGCTGAAATATACTCAACAAAATAATTCAAGGGTCACTGGCCAGTTTCCCATGGGGCTCATTGTATCTTTCACAAATGTCGCTTAATCGGTGCACAAGGTCCATAACTCTGTCTGCAGTATTGTTGGAGTTATGGCTTGTCTCGGTCATAACTTCCAAAGCTATTGACTTCAAGCTTCATATACAGATAGTCCACATTGACTGCATGTGCAGTGCACAATGTCCTTAACTCTGTCTGCAGTATTGTTGGAGTCATTGCCCTTTGTTATTTTTTTTGTCAAAATCTGGCTTGCCCGATCATAACTTCTAAAGCATTAAAACTATTGACTTCAAACTTTATATACAGATAGACCACATTGACCCCAAGTACAGTACAGAAGGTCCATAACTCTGTTATTGTCCTTTGTTAATTTTTGTCAAAATCTGGCTTGTCCGTGTCATAAGTTATGCTAGGACTACCAAATTTGGTTTGTATAATTGTGATTACCAAGCGTTGTGTACCTCTGATTTTCATTTTTGAAAAACCTTGTCCAGAGCATGTCTTTGGATCAACCAAGGTGTTTCATTAATACCGGTATTCGACTGGGCTTTATCTTGCTATTCCGTCATATGAACTTCTTCCACCTATTGAATTCAAGCCAATCAAATTATAGTTTATGGATTAACTTTACCTTGCGTTACTCCACAATCTCAACGGTCTTCAACCCGCATTGAATGACCAGCCGTATTCGACTGGGCCTGTAGCAATAAACGACGAAAACAATTCCCAATCGGATACAATACAAGCTGAGCAACGAAAAAATCATGCAACGCGGGTTGAAGACCGTTGAGATTGTTGAGTTAACGCAAGGTAAAGTTAACTCTTTCCCTGTCCTATATTTATTCCAAATTTTAATACCTACTGAATATTCATGGACAAAATAGTTATAATGAAATATGGAAGGTGGGGCATTGTAGCCATTTTAAAAACTGAAGAAACAGATCTATCAAATTACATTAGCAAACAGAGCAGACCCTGATCAGATGGCTCCTCTAGGAGCCGTCTGATCTGGGTCTACTCTGTTTGCAAATGTATATGAGGGAAAAGGTTAATCCATAAACTATAATTTGATTGGTTGAATGCAATAGGTGGTTGAAGTTTATGTCAAGGAATAGCAAGACAAAGCCCAGTCGAATACGACTATTTTTTTCGTTACTCAACGCGTACTGGGAAATATTTTCGTTGCTTATTGATAAAGGGCCAGTCGAATACAGCTATTGTTAATGTGCAGTACACACATGAACTTTATCCTGACACATTTGCCTCTTGTGACAAGACCCTACTATACTGGGCGTATGAATCACATTTAGTGATAGGTCTAGTTTGCTATGGAAAACATGTTATAATCTGCGCTTATGCCTGGCGCCCACTACATCGCCGAAGCCCTGCCGAAGGGTTGCCGAAAAACTTTCGTCGATTCGGGAAGCTTTGTATTCGGGGTCATTCGGCATGCATTCCGCAAGGTTTCGGGAAATTATGGAATGCAATTCTGATATGCTATTTGCTAAATGCTAAACGCGAAATGCTAAATGCTTTTTGCCAATGGTTGAAAATGCTAGGGAAAGAACCGGGATGTTCCAAATGATATACATTGTATGTAAATGACAAAGGCGAAATGCGAAATGTTTATTGCTAAATGCATGTTTGCACTACTTGCATTGAACAGTGACATTTTTTATTTAGTTGTGCAATAAGCAATAAGTTTTAATGTAAATAAACATGCATTTAGCAAATGTACAATCACTTTAAAATCGCACTGTTCAGTACCAGTAATGCAAAAATGCATTTAGCAATAATATTTCGCATTTGTCATTTACATCTTTCATTTGGAACATTCCCTAGCAATTTACACAATTGACAAAAAGCATTTCGCATTTTGTATTTAGCAATTAGCATGGCAGAATGTCGTTCCATAGGAAGTGGCTTACGACGCGTTGCGGAACAGACGCCGAAGCGATGCAGAAGCATGCCAAAACCTTGAGAACTACCTCCCGAATGCTTCCCGAATGGTTTCCGATCGTGCGGAAACGTTGCGGAGACGTTGCCGAAGGGGTGCCGAATCGTTGCAGAAATAAGACCAAAGGGTTGCCGAATTGATAGTCTGGGTATATAAACGATTGCCACATTTTTGTGTTTTGGAGTGGAAAAGATGTCTCTTTGGAGTGGAAAAGATGTTTCCCCCTCTATATCTAGATTAGATCTATTCGGACGGAGCGGGGTTACCTCCGGCTCCAACACCTAACGGGATGGTGGGTCGGAGTACATGGCGCCATTATCATGCAATAAAGACTGTCAGTCCCTTCACGCCCGCATCATCCCTCTTATGCTTGCTGTATATTAATACCTTTTTTAAACTGTATGTATCACCTTATCCTTATATTACAAAATAAGTTTACAAGTGTGTACATGAGAATTTAGTAAATAAGTATTGACATATATTTATTATAGCTATAGATGTGTTGCAAAATAACAAATTCTGTATACCCTGTTTGGGTGGGTAAAACAGGAACCCCTTTTTCAGAGTCTCCACTGTTTGCAAAAGATAAATACAATCTTTGCAAGTAAAGTACTTGTAAAGTATACACACTCACATTTATATATTAATATGAATACAAACTCTGTAGACCCTGATTAGATAAGGGCTCAAATACACTCTACATCTAAATGCTTTCCCTCTCATGTGTTTTATTTCGTTTTCGTCGAAAAACAATTACGAGTAAAATGGATTGATTATATACATGCTATATAAGGGATTGATTATATACATGCTATTTTAAGCTATTTATAATAGATAGCAAAACTGAGATGTGTTATATTTTATACCTATTCCTGTTCTTTATACATGTATTGTATCCATAGGTAGTTAGTAAGTGAATATATTTTGTTAAGAAGCTATTGTTTTATTCGGTAAATAGCTTCTTACGGAAGCTTAAATGGAGCCCCTTATATGCAACAATATGGATACACATTTAAAGAGTTATATATCTTTAATAAATTTAAGATAACGTTTTCTGTGAAGTTAAATAAAGAATAATGTTTATTTGAACTGATTTTTTAATTTAACATTTGTGTAATATTTTTAAGCCCCACCCCAAAAAATACATTAATATGTGTGTATCCTTTCCAAGTAGTATACTTGCAAAGAGTGTATTTGTCTTTTGCAAACAATGGAGGTTCTGAAAAAGGGGTTCCTATTTGACACACCCAAACAGGGTACATGGAGTTTGTTATTTTGCAACATATCTATAGCTATAATAAATACATATCAATACTTATTTACATTAATTCTCATATACACACTTACTTATTTTGTGTGCATATAGTATGAATATGTGTCAGTGGAGCTATACTTGTACTATAGAAGCCTAAGGACTATCTTTAGATGCAAATACAGATATGAAATGGAAATAAGCCATACATGAGTAATAGTCACTAAGAACTGACATGAGAAAATGAATCTTTCTAAATTAAATATGAGAGGTTTTTAAGCAGTCCACAGTCACATATATTGAAATATTACAACATATTGCATAGGGAGAAGGAGAAGGTAATACATACAGTTTAAAAAGGGTATTAATATAAAGCAAGCATAAAGGGGCTGATCCGGGCTTGAAGAGATTGTCAGTATTTATTACAAGATAATGGTGCCATTTACTCCGACCCACTACCTATTAAGTGTTGGGAGCCGGAGCTAACCCCAATCCGTCCGAATAGATCTAGTCTAGATATAGGCGGAAACATCTTTTCCACTCCAAAGAGACATCTTTTCCACTCCAAAACACAAAAATGCGACTTCGTTATATACACATACTCTCAATTCGGCAACCCTTCGGCCTTATTTCTGCAACAATTCGGCAAAATTTATTCTGCAACCCTTCGACAAGGCTTCGGCGCTGTAGTGGACGATATGCTTTAAATGCATAACGGTCACAAATAAAATATTTAAGTTGCTGAATATATTAATTTACCATCTACATAGACTATGTACAGTGACTCATGTGTTTTTTATAACTCCCGGCAACTGAAAGTCACATGACGTAGGAAAAGGAAGTGGCACTTCAACTTGTCTCGAGTATTACGTCATCAGAAATGTGCTTAATATGTTAATTGATTAACCAATGAACTGAAGGTTGGTTATACGTCAGAAATATATCTGGTTGTGCCATTATCTTTGTTTTTATGCAGCTGTCCGTATGTATACCCTTGTCAGCATTTACCTTGACCGACCCTAATCAAAATACCCAAACAAGGTCTGAATATTTGAAAAATATTTTATCAGCGATATGATTACTCACCAAAGCGAGTGTATGTCATTTTACAATTGGGGCGTTCCTTCCGCAATGATTGACAGACCAGAATGTCTAACGCTCCGTTTCCCATGTAAATGTATCATCCATAACGTTAGACACGTGTATTGAGCCACAACTGTGGATCGAGGGTCGGGAAAATGGCTTCTGCTTCTCCAGCACTGAACTACCCAGACACCGAGTTACAGAACTGGGTGTACTTGCAGCAGATTGCGGACGGACAGACTTTGTATAACGACTCGTGGACATATACTTCTGTGCCTATGAACACTCCTCAGCCAGTTAACGCGGTGAACACAGTTTGGTCCGTGATTGCATATCCGCAGTGTCAACCCGATCTTGGGCCACCTAACACCATGAATGGCATAGCATCGGTAAATGGAACATTTAAATAGTTTTCGGAAGACCTTAACTGCGTTAAAAATTGCATTAATCAACTATGTATATATGCTCTACTGGAATTAACATGTTAAATGTGTACATCCGGAATCTAACACAACACACGGCAGATTCAGCAGGAGCAATGTTGCCTCTCGATCTATAGATGTCATGTCACTCATTCTTTTTGCAAACACAAAATGAGAAAATATAAAGTTTATATCTATATCCATTACATAGGCCTAGGAGTGTTTTCAATTGGAAAGGGGGGGGGGGGGGGGGGGCAAACATGGGAGGAATGTTATGCCTGGGGTAGGGGGCACGGATAAAAGGAGCGATTTATCAGCTCTTGTAGCTTAACTTCCATTGGTGGATCAAGACTGTTTTAAAATACTCTCTGACTGTACTCGCAATTGTGTCAAGAATGATATTTATAAAATGACACAGTAAGGGTGTTGGGGGGGGGGGGGGGCGAGGGGGGTGACGAAAAAAAGAAGATATAGATCTAGCATGTGATGGGATTCAATCTCACACAGCTAAATTTCTAGTCTTCTTATACAGTAGAGCAGCTCATTATCATATTAACCCATTCCTCCATAGGCTGTTAGACCAAACCTCTGAATAAATCTACCCAAAAGGAGCATTTACTAGAGAAAAGGAAATTTTTTGAATGGTGTACTTCTGAAACCATTGTGATAAATGGAGCATTTGCTCCAAAGATGCTCTATTTATCACATTGGTTTCATAAAGTGAATTTTACAGAGGCGTAGAAAGGCGTATTTATGCTATGGAGGAAAGGGTTAAACTTAGCTAATGAGAAAATTTCGATTTCCCCCCAAAGATGCACATTTTCAGAAAAAAATAAAATAAACATGTTCAAATTAATAATTTTAGCTTGTAACACTCACATTTATACAATAATATGAATGTTTTGTGTGTCTTAATCTGGAGTCGCCCGTCACACACACCTGTATTGTTACCATTTTCCACAAATCATTACCTCAAACAAATTAATGAATTCCCAGTCAGATTGAAGGAGAGGATTCTTGCATTTCATCTGTTCGTTGGTTTTAAACACATGTATGTAGAAAAAGACATAAATGGTGCCAATCATAAGTACTTGTATTTCGTCAGATTTCAGAATAAATTTTGCAGAAATAGCTGAGGTGTTCCAAGTAAAATAGCGCCAGGAAAGCTTGTCCGATTGCACTGGGAGCACCTCAGCTATTTATACCCGAACCCTGACGGAATAAGACGAGTAGTTACAAATGATCCAATTGTTTACCGTTGAACAGGGCTAAGTTATAGACTTATTGACAGTTTATGCGAGACCAAAAAGCTGTAATTAATTGCAGGTACAAAAACAAATCATTTAATAAAATAGGAAATGCAAATTTTATATCCCTTTCGCTTTTTGTGTCCTTTTCATTTCATTTTTGTCGAGCCTGCTTGGGATGAGCTCGACATCGCCATATCTGCGCATAGTGAGTGTATGTTAGTGCGTCCGTCTGTCTGGTCTTGTCCTGGCTCTAAATCGGAACTCAATGAATGGATTGTAAAATGACTTGGCATAAATGTTCCTCTAGATAGTATGGCATGTCACATGTAAAAACCAGGTCAGTAGCTGAAAGATCAAGGTCATACTTGGAGATCAAAGGTCAAAAACATGTATCTTTTTTCTTGTCCGGGCTCTAGAAGGTATGTCATGTCACACACAAAAACCAGATCAGTAGCTGAAGGTCAAGGTCATACTTAGAGGTCAACGGTCAAAAACATGTAATTTTTTGCTTGTCAGGGCTTTAAGTGAAATGACTAGGCATAAATGTTTCTCTAGAAGGCAAGGCGACAACACGTCACACATGAAAACCAGATCAGTAGCTGAAAGTCGAGGTAACACTTGGAGGTCAAAAGTCAGATTTCACAAACACAATGCATAGATCTACCTATAATTATCCTTTACTTGATATTCATGCCTTTTCATGTTTTTGCAAAGTAGACCCAGAAAATCTGAATCGGGCATTCCTATAGGAGCTACCTGATAAGGATCTGCTCTGTCTAAGTTTTGCATGTACTATTAGTGAATGGCCGGCAGGCTGGACATGTTGCCAGTGGGCATCTAGTTTCATTTTTTTTTTTTCATCTATTTTCATGTCGCCTGCTTAGCATTGCAGACACATAGGGATCACTTCGTCCGTCGTCGTCTTCATCATCATCACACTTCTTGTCCGGTCTGTATCTACTATTCTACTGATACCATCAATTTCACATGGAACAGGCATGATAGGAGAAAGTGTCATGCACAAGATCCACAACTCTAGTTTCAGTATTTTTGGAGTTATTCCCCTTTTTAGCTCACCAGAGCACAAAGTGCTCAGGTCGAGCTTTTGTGATCGCCTGTTGTCCGTTGTGGGTCGTCAGTCGTCAACAATTTGAGTCTTTAAAAATCTTCTCCTGAATCTACAGGGTTCTCAGCTTTCATCTTTGGCACATAACATCAGCTTTAGGTCCTCTACAAAAGTTATATAAATTATGGCCCTGGGGTCAAATTGGCCCATCCCCAGGGGTGCCTTGTTTTCAATTGAAACATATAGTAAAACTGAGAAAAATCTTCTACTCTGAAACTGGAAGGTCCTCAGATTTCATATGTGGCACACAGCATCATGTTCAGGTCCTCTACAAAACGTTATATAAATTATGCCCCTGGGGTCAAAATTGACCCCACCCCAGGGCCGGCTAGTTTTCGTTAGAAACATATAGTGAAAACTTTGAAAATCTTCTCTGATTGTCTGGTGAGCGATATCAGGGCCTTTTAGGCCCTTTTGCTTCTTTTTTTTGTCCGGCCAATAAGTCTTATTCTACTGATGCCATTGAATTCAAATTTCACACATGGCATGATGAGAGAAAGTCAGTCATGCACAAGGTCCACTACTCTAGCTTCAGTATTTTTGGAGTTATTCCCCTTTTTCCATGTTTTTGTCCGGCAAATAAGTCCTATTCTACTGATGCCATTGGATTCAAACTTCCCATAGGATGAAAACCAATTAAATATCAGAAGAGGGGTGAAATTACATGACTACTTGATGCAGTGAAACAGACTTTGGATTCCAATACGCAGACTGGATTTCATCCAAACTTTTGCAGCAATAGTTTTCAACGAAGTCCATATGTAAGAGTACATGGCCAGATGGTAAATTCTGTTTTAGGCTGCAAATTTCTTTGTACTGTGACTGTGAACATGGTCAATATGTTTCTCAAACTCATCCTTCTGCAGGTGAAAATGGTCAAGAAACACCTCTTTATTTTCTGTCTGTTGAATAATTCTCATCACATATTTCTTTCTTTTTCATTAAATGAGATAAAGGAGCAAAGCTTCAGTCTAATCCTGCAAAATGTGTCCAAACACACCTGTGATTCTGGGTTTTTGTATTGGTATTTGGTGTGTAGAATCCCCTAGTAATCCATCAAAACTCTTGTCTACTTCTGTTCATTACCTTCTCATCTGCTTTTCCAGGCTGACACCTACTGTTCTCATCTCTTTCCAAAAAATATTGTACAGTTTTTTCACACTTTCTTTCAAAGTTTTCACTGGATTTCTTCAACTCTTGGCCAGGGTCCATGCTTATAAAGCTTTTAGTTGAGTCTGAGATCGTTCTCAAGCTTTTGATTGGTCAGATTTGAGCCTTTGGCTCAAATCTGACCAATCAAAAGCTTGAGAACTCAAATCTGACCAATCAAAAGCCTGAGAACGAAACTCAGACTCAACTAAAAGCTTTATAAGCATGGACCCAGATGTCTTCAACTATCTACTCATTGTATATTTGCTGATGCCTGTTTTAGAACAATTCTGTTTGGCAGCTCTGTACTGTTTCCCGACCTTTCCAGAGAGATGCCTTGTGAACTTACTTTTAGTTGTTCTGTGAGAGAGAACATTTGAAAATATTAGCTGTTTTCTTACTAAGTTTTTCTGTTCATCTGTCATGAATGCTGTTTTCATAAGCTTTTCTGCCTTGCTCTTTGGTGTAGTGTGATGTTTTGGTGACTGTTGTAATCCTCTTCAGTAATTCTTTGGCAGCGCCTTTGCTCTGTATGTAGCTTACGCTGAAGGTCGTCATTTCTCATTTTCAGTGAAAGTATCTTTGCATTTGCTCTAGAAAGTGCTTTTTTGTTTTGTTTCTCTGATCTAAGTCTTCGATTTGGAAATAGCTCAATATGTATTGACCATCATTCATAGGTATTAACAGATAGATTCTAAATTTGATCATATAAAATTGTAATATTATATATTTCTAAATAAACGGAACTATGTAAGGTTTTAGAACAAAAGTTTGCTTTTTAGAGTTTCTTCAGTATTAGATGTGGTTTAATGTTTGTTTGATAAAAGTTTGTGTGATCTATTAATGCATCAGAATTCAATTGGTATTATTATGTTTCAATGAAATGTTCAATACCAAATGCAGCGAACATTTCCCTTGGAATGAATATATTTGTAACACATAATGCACTAATACCTATCACATTTAGAAATATAAATATTATAGTACACAAACAATATCAAATGCAATCAAAGGATAGAAATAACATAATTTACCCAGGTGGTGAGGGGCTGCTGTTAACCCTGGTTCCCTGTTCAAAACAGTGTTTATTCAAAATTTCAACATCTGAATATTCATGGACAAAATAGTAATAATGGACGGTGGAGCATTGTAGCCAATTTAGAAAGTAAAGAAACAGATCTATCACATTCCACTAGCAAACAGAGCAGACTCTGATCAGACGGCTTCTATAGAAGCCGTCTAATCTGGGTCTACTCTGTTTGCAAATGCGTGAAAATGCATTTATATGAGGGAAAGGGTTAACAAACACTATATGCTAGAAAAGAAGGATATTAAAATTATGAAATCAAATAAATGAAACAAATAAATGTATGGCGTCATTCCTTGGGTATTGAACATTTCAGTCATGAACATTTTTACATGAATTTTATTAGCCGGATTTTTCAAGAAAAATCTCGGCTTATAGTTTGGCGAAAACCGGGCGGCGGGTGGTCGGTCTTGGACTGCCGTCGTCAACAAAACTTTAACATTGCTTATAACTTCTGAATTACTTAAGCTAGACAATTAATATTTAGTATGCAGGTAGCTTTGGTGAAGGCCTGTCACTTGATACAAGGATACATGAATTTAGGTCAAGGTCACTATTTCGAAAACATTTTTAACAAACTTTAAGTATAACTTCTGAACTACAAATGCTAGGCAATTCATCTTTGGTATACAGATGGCTTTGGTAGATGCCTTCCAGTTGATATAGATATTTGAAATTAGGTCAAGGTCAAGGTCACTATTTTGACAAGTTTGCCATCATTGAAAAACCTCAACATTTTGTCTTAATTTCTGAACCTCATAATATTATGCTAGACAATTCATATATAGTATGGAGATAGCTTTGGTGAAGGTCTTTCAGCTGATACAAGGATACATGAAATTGGGTTATGGTCAAGGTCACTATTTTGAAAACTTGGCTGTTTTTAACAAACTTTAACATTTTGCTATAACTTCTTATCCACATACACTAGGCAATTCACCTTTGGTATTCAGATAGCTTTGGTAAGGACCTTACAGATGACAGAAAGATACCTGAAATCAGGTCAAGGTCACTATTTTGAAAACTTGACTGCCATTGAAATGTTGTTATAACTACTGAACTACATATGGTAGGCAGATAGCTTAGGTGAATGTCTTTTAGTTGATACAAGGATGCATGAAATTGGGTCAAGGTCACTGTTCTGAATACTTTGCAGTTTTTAATAAACTTTAAAATTTTGTAATAACTTATTATCTACATAAGCTGGGAAATTCATTTTGGGCATGCAGATAGATTGGGTGAAGGCCTTTCAGTTGATACAAGAATACATGAAATCAGGTCAAGGTCAAGGTTACGTTTTTGCAAACTTGGTTGACTTTAATGGACTTTAACATTGCTTATAAGTTAAGAACTGTACATGCAGGGCAATTCATATTTGGTATGTAGATGGCCTAGGTGAAGACCAGTCAATTGATATTATGAAATCAGGTCAAGGTTATTATCTTGAAAATACAGTTAACTGGTTTTTTCATTGTGAATTTCAAATATGTGTAACTAAAAATTCTAAATGCAGTCATCATCTCCCATAAAATAAGCATATTTCCCTAATTACTAGGTAAATTGTTAGCACAAAAAATTCAGGCTTTAATGCATTTTCTGCAGTTTTTGCTTGTTGCATGTTATTTTGAACTGGGTCAATATGTACACTTGATCTTTCATTTAGTGTTCAACTCAAATTGAATCCTTCAAAGGAGACCCACCTTACAAGGCTAAAATTAAAATAGCACATTGTTCTGTAGTGAACATTTCCTGTGTTTTTATTTTGTTAACTCTTACACTTTTATAAGAACTGTAGAACAATATATGGATTATATATTTGAAAAATTGAAAATCAAGAATATCTGGGATATATTTTTGTTAACATGTTACAGCCTATTTAAGATAGGAAGTGATGTTTAATTACATTTTCTGCACCAACAAGATATGGGTTGTGTACATTGCACGAAAATTCTAAAACCAGACGACAAGCTTGAGATTGGTGTTTTAGCTGAATGAAAATCAATTAGAGTTGAAGTTTTGCATCTGGTCAATGAAGAAATGTTTATAATTACCTGTGCTGTGTTTATCTGGACCTGGATCAGGTCTGGGATTGTAATAATGCAGTGTAAAATAGTAAAATGTTTTTGACGAAAGTCGCAAACATTTCATTTTACAGGCTTGTGTCGATATTTGTTGTTAAGGAAAGCACAAGAGAAAAACACATACATTTGTTATATATATTAGTTAGAGTAATGTGTCATGTTATAACTTATTGTCTCCACACAATTTACAAATTTAGTATGCTAAAATTCAAATAACAGTGAAATCCCTGCTCACGTGAGAGGGCATGATATATACTAGGTTGTGCATGTTGTGAACTTATTTTATATCTTCTGCTCAGCTGGATGTCGGTCAGACAAAAATTTGATAAATATTGTAGTCTGACTGGAGACTAGAGTAACTTTGCCCAAAAATCTTGTTTACTGACGCAATTTGTGGTTACATCTCCATTTAGACTTTGATCCTTGAACCCTTTACTTTACGAAGATTTTATTAGCTGAATTATTAAACCATCTTTTAACCCTTTCCCTGTTCTATGTTTATTCCAAATTTCTGTACCTACTGAATATTCATGGACAAAATAGAATTCCATATGGAAAGTGGAACTTTGTCGCCATTTCAGAAAGTAAAGAAACATTTTTTCAAAATCCACTAGCAAACAGAGCAGACCCTGATCAGACGGCTCCTCTAGAAGCCATCTGATCTGGGACTACTCTATTTGCAAATGTGTTAAAACACGTTTATATGAGGGAAAGGGTTAAACTGCAAATCATCAGGTTATTGCTGTGATGGGGTGAGACTGGGGTGAACAAATGTTTGTCCATGAACCAGAAAACTCAAGAAATTTAAAGAAAATCATTTTTAAATTGATAGTAGTGCATAAGTTACTGGCAGGAGATTATATCTATTTGGTAGTAAAATATATTGGATTTCAATAGCCGAAAGTATTTCGAAGTTATCATTTAAATTGTAAGAGTTACAGTGCTACTTGTACTTGTGGTACACGGATGTCCGTTCTTCCAGTTGGAACCCTTGTTATTATATAGTATTATAGACTCGCATGAAGCGCTACAGATCCCTTTGTTTCTGCTAATTATTGAGAGTGCTAACGGTAGATTTAACGGTGTCTGGATGAGCATGAACACCTTGTTGAAAGGGCCGTCCTTATCTTTTACCTGATACTTTTGTAATTTCAATCTTGTCTCTATTAACCCTTTCCCAGTTCTGTAATTAGGCCAAATTTCAATACCTACTGAATATTCATTAGCAAAATAGATATTAAGAAATATGGAAAGTGGAACATTGTAGGCATTTTAGAAAGCAAAGAAACAGATCAATCAAATTCAATAAGCAAACAGAGCAGACCCTGATCAGACGGCTCCTCTAGGAGCCGTCTGATCTGGGTCTTCTCTGTTTGCACATGCGTGAAAACACGTTTACATGAGGGAAAGGGTTAACTCGTCCGTTTTTCGAAGAAAAAGATAGGAGCTTTTGTTGTTACTCCATTGTACAGTGTACATTGTTGTTGTTAGCATTCTCTTCCTTTTCATTCGTTTGTGGCTACAATAGAACACCAGCATGAGGTGCTCTTGTTTAGACAGGCCTTTTTCTGGCAATTTTGGGAATTTCTCTATGCATAAAACTCAATGATTTGAAAAGCATTTTGACCCCATTTTAACGTATTTTGCATTTTTTAGCATTTTAATCAAAAGTTGGCATCTGTTGGAATTTGTTTCCCAAAATTGCGAAAAATGTTAACTGTTCTGCATCGGGAATAGGTCCTTTTAATGGACCTATCCAGGCGCCAGAAGAAGGTCATTTAGATATATGCTTTGAAAATATTATCATCTGACCTATGGTTTGATGTCTTTCAGAACCCATTCCAGATGTCCCCTACATTCCAGATGTCGTCCTATGGCAGCTACAGTGATTTGTCTGACCAGTTTAGTGACTTGTGTCTGATCATGCCCAGGCGTAACAGGCGCCCGCCGGCCAACTATCTGTGCCATTTGTGTTTCAACAAAGGCCACTTTATCAAAGACTGTCCACAGGTTGGTCTCTCTTGTTTTCTTCTTGTGTAGTAAAACCTCTTAAACCTCTAACCCATGAATATTAACCCTTTACTCATAAATACACCTTTCTACACCTTCGCAAATAGAGTAGACCCAGATCAGATGGCTCCTAAAGTAGCCGACTGATCAGGGTCTGCTATGTTTGCTTGTGGAATAATATAGATATTGCTATAGGTTTTGCTTTGTTAATATGCCATTTTATGAATAAATCTAATTGATATTCATGGTGTCATTATTTCTTACATGAATTTTCATAGAGTAAAGGGTTAATCTTAGAATTCATGACTGAATATTCATGAACTGAACTTTCATTTCATAATTACATATTAACATTGAAATTTGTAGCTTTGACAGAAACAGCAGAATCAGATCTATATCATTCCAAAAGCAAACAGAGCAGACCCTAAATAGACAGCTCCTACAGGGCTGTCTGATCTGAAACTACAGTATAACCTCTGTTGATCGGCACCTCTCTTAACCAGAAATCTCTGTTATCCAGCACTGCTGTTTGGTCCAGGCAGTTTCCCTATTTGTTTTATGTATCCAAACTCTCTCTTGATCAGAACCCCTTTTAACCGGCATACCTTGACAGGCCAATAAAGGCAAATTAGCGTTTTTTCACATCTCATCCGGCGGTTTGCTGACCTGTGATCATTGAAAAGCGTTACATTCAGGTAGGTGATAAGTACCGTTAATGCACCTAGGGTAAATTGACAATGCTTTATAGATTTATATTGTTATCGTCATTGAAAATACATGTACGTTCATATGTACACATGTACAAAATGTACGAAATAACTGAGTGAAATCGATGCTAAAATAACATGAATACAAATCAGCACTTTTTACTTGTAGAATTGGGCAGTGGTCAGTCTGTATCAGAACGGTGAAATGGAAGGAAATCGGAAATGTCATGCTAGTGAACCAGCCCTTCAAATAAGCGTAAAACGGCAATGCATTATCCTGACACTTGATAAAAAAGTTTCGCTCATTAAAGAGTTGGAAAATATTGGAATTAATCAATCAGACCTTTCGAAAAAATATGGCATCGGTAGATCGTCAGTTGGTGACATTTTAAAAAGGAAGGACTTCTATATGGATCAGTACACTAGATCCACAAATACGAAAGTCCAACATTTTAATTCTCCGTCAAAGTTTAGGGAGTTAAATTTAATGCTGTACGAGTGGTTTAAGCTGACACGGGCAGAGAACATGCCCGTAGCTGGCCCTCTTTTGCAAGAGAAAGCATCTGTATATGCAGCTGAACTTGGCTTCGACCAGTTTAAGGCTTCCAATGGCAGGTTGGAAAGGTGGAAAACTAAACATTCTATGAAGTTTTACAAAGTTTGTGGAGAAAGCAGAGAGGTTGATGATGAAGTTGTGTCCACCTATCAACAAAAAATTTGGGAAATCATCAAAGATGTAAAGCCTGGAGATATTTAGAATTGTGATGAAACGGCTCTTTTCTTTCGCGCAGTCTCGGACAAATCCCTTTTCTTTAATTAACGCTTTTCTTGTTCTATATTTAAGTCAAATTTCAATACCTACTGAATATTCATTAACAAAATAGTAATAAAGAAATATGAGAGGTAGAACAGTGTAGACATTCTAGAAAGCAAAGAAACAGATCTATCAAGTTCTATTAGCAAACAGAGCAGACCCTGATCAGACGGCTCCTCTAGGAGCTGTCTGATCTGGGTCTACTCTGTTTGCAAATGCGTGAAAACACGTTTATATGAGGGAAAGGGTTAAAGGGAGATAAGTGCAAAGGAGGCAAGTTATCCAAAGAGAGACTTACTTTCATGTTAGTATGTAGTGCTACGGGCGACAAACTTAAACCGTTAGTGATTGGTAAATCCTGCAAACCAAGGTGTTTATTCAAAATTTCAATACCTACTGAATATACATGGACAAAATAGTTATAATGAACTATGGAATTTGGAACATTGTAGCCCTTTTAGAAAGAAAACAAACAGATCTATCAAATTCTATTAGCAAACAGAGCAGACCCTGATCAGACGGCTCCTCTAGGAGCCGTCTGATCTGGGTCTACTCTGTTTGCAAATGCGTGAAAACATGTTTACATGAGGGAAAGGGTTAAATCATTAAAGTTGAAAACTTAAAATGCACTTGGAGATCAAATAAAAACGCCTGGATGACGGGTCACTACGTTTGTAGACTGCGTAACCACAGGTGTCCTTCACATGCTATGTCTAAACAACAACAACAACTCTCATCACAAATCTATCACATGTCATGAATATCTAAAACATACCAAAAGATAGTTTTCTGACCCAACCAAAAAAAAAAGATTATTTTTTTCGCGAACACCCCTGCTCTATATAATAAGTAAAAGGTATTCAACTCCAGCGGATATCTGCTCAAAAATTGATAGGTTCATTCACTGGGATCGTCCTTGAAAGCTTATTTGACCACCGATTTCCCTAAACTGTGTCTGATTTATCAAAGAAATCATTGCTCTTGATGAGCAGTCATTTATTTTTTCTCAGAATATTAACATTCTTTTACGAGTCGCCAAAGTGACGACCAACCCCTCTAGGACACAGGTTGACTCTGAGATTCGAAATAGAAATATGCTATAATTCAAGTCGAAACACCATATAACTGGTCTATAAGGCATTGCCCTGGTCTGATAGCATCAATGGATATCTTGTATTCACAATATCTTCAAATAATACTTTTCTAAAAATCTCTACAAGCTTAATTTTTGCTACCGGTGAAAGTCATTACTTTCGGTTTGTAAGTCCTATTTTCGATATCCATTCACGCTATCAGACCGGGGCATTGCCTTATAGAGCAGAGTCGATTTTTGAGCAGATTTCGGCCAGAGTTGAATACCTTTTACTTATTAGCTCTGCTTTCCATCCGTTGTCTGGTGTCTGGCATCTGTCGTCCGTCCACATTTTCAAATGACATCTCTGAAACCGCTGACCCAATTTTAACCAAATTTTGTCAGAAGCATCAGTGGCTAGGGGGAACATAATATTGTTCACATTATGACCCTGGGACCAAAAATGGCCCCGCCCCGCCCAAGGGCTTAACAGTTTTTCATAGGAAAATCTTTAAAAATCTTCTTCTCTGAAACTGTAAGGCCTAGACCTTTGATATTTGGTATGTAGCATGCTCTAATGGTCCTCAAAAATGGTATCACCTCGGGGCTTATTAATTAGTTTTTCATAAGAAAAAGATTATAAAATATTGGGTAACCACTCAAATACACAGCTTATCTACTCCTCTGAGTGACCCTTCTCTTATGAATATTCATGTAAGAAATAATGACATCATGATCAGGGTCTGCTCTGTTTGCTCTTGATATAATATAGATTTGATTATACAGTTTCTGTCAAAATAAAAATTGTTTTGTTCATAAGTGCCATTATCAAAATTCAGCGAATTCATATTCATGATGTCATTATTTCTTGCCCAAATATTAACCCTTTCCCTGTTCTGTATTTAGGCCAAATTTCAATACCTACTGAATATTTATTAACATAATAGTTATAAAGAAATATGGAAGGTGGAACATTGTAGACATTTTAGAAAGCAAAGAAACAGTTCTATCAAATTCTATTAGCAAACAGAGTAGACCCTGATCAGATGGCTCCTCTAGGTCTACTCTGTTTGCAAATGCGTGAAAACACGTTGTATGAGGGAAAGGGTTAATGGAGTAAAGGGTTCAGATATTTATGTAAAATATTCTCTATATTATTTGGTCAAAGCTTATACGGCTGGTACTCATTAGAATTGCCTTTCCTATAAATAACGAGAAAAGTAAAGTACCTAGTTATAGTCTACTTTCAGTCCAAATGACCGCTCAGCCAACTGTACATTTACTCCCCTGGTCATTGAGTCATTCGCCTACAATATTGAGCACTGCTAACATAAGGTGCAATCATGCAGCTGCAGTACTGGCTAGTAACCCTCACAGGTACCCAGTATAACCCCCTGGGTGGAGAGGTGGGAGACACGGAAAAATTTCCGGGAGGGACTGGGATTTGAACCCCGGACCTCTGGATTGGTAGTCAAGCGTATTGCCACTAGACCACCGCACACCATAAAGGAGATAAGGTTTGGCTGGATAGACAGAGATTTGGATAGGTCAGTGCTCATCATGTCTAAATCTCTGCTGAGTTAACTATTTGCATGCTAACAGCGGATTCTCCACCCATTAATGACCTATGAAAACAGTTTAGATCCAGATCAGGCCCCACAAACTGTGGGCCCTGATCTGATATCCAAACTGTTGGTTGCTCAGGCTCAACTTCTGCAAATAAAATTTGATGATAAAATTAGAAAGAAAATTAATAGTTTTGAAAATGTTGCAGATGACAGTAGAGCGGCAGACGACAATTGAAGAGACGACAAAATTACTAAGCATGCAAAGAGTTAAGTAAACATTGGTGTCTTTAAAAGCAGGTGTTCCAGACTTTTTTCAGTACAGTAAAACCCCTTTAATATGACTTTGAGATGGGTGGCAGCTTAACCCTTTGCCTCATTTAAACGTGTTTTCACGCATCTGCAAATAGAGTAGACCCAGATCAGACAGCTCCTATAGGAGCCATCTGATCAGGGTCTGCTCTGTTTGCTAATGGAATTTAAAAGATCTGTTTCTTTACTTTCTAAATGGCTAGTGTTCCACCTACCATACTTCATTATAACTAATTTTATGCCACCCAACGACGGGCATATAGTAATAGCATTGTCCGTCCTTCCATCTGTCAGTCCGTCCCAAATTTCATGTCCCTTTTTTATCTGTGAATGGATTTCAAAATAACCTGGCACAAATGTTCGCCAGACAAAGACGATGTGTCGCGTTCAAATTCCTGGTCCATGGGTCAAAGTTTAAGGTCATTCTTTGGGATCAAAGGTCAGGGCATAAGTGTTTCATAAACACACTCTTGTTTCTATTTAAATTTGGAATAACATAGAAGAAGGATAGTGTTAATGCATGGTGAAAGTCATGCAGCAAGCTCCTCTAGGAGATTTTTTCATGACTTTCACCCTGCATCAAGGAACCACCTGCCTAAAAGTATCTAAATTCTTCTCTACTAGAATTCTGGTTTAGAGGTTTTTTTCTGTAATTGTTTTACTGTATGTTCTGGTGCTACTATCATTTTTTTTTTGTATTTCAGGCAGAACCTAGAAGTGAGGGCTGTACTCCCTACCAGGGCAAGAGGAGGAGTTTCGGACAGTACAAATGTCCTAGATGTAAGAGGAAGTGGATGTCGGGTAACAGCTGGGCCAACACGGGGCAGGAGTGCATCAAATGCCACATCAATGTCTACCCCCAAAAACAGGTACAGAAAGTCCCCAACACTTGACCCCTTACTCCATTAATACACCTGTCTATGCCTTTGCAAACAGAGTAGACCCTGATCAGATGACTCCTGTAGGAGCTGTCTAACCAGGGTCTGTCTGTTTTCTTATGAAATTATTTTAGATCTGACTGTGCAGTTTCTACCAATACCATTCGTACATCCAGTATACATAATTATGCCATTATAAACAATTGGCAAATAGATATGCATGATGTCATTAATTCTTACCTGAATACCAAAATTGGAAAGGGTTAACTTTTTAAATAAACCTTTGAAGGCTGAATATTGAAAATGGAATGGCTCCATAAATATGCCTTTCTACACCATTGCAAACACTAGACACAGATCAGACAGATCCTGTTGGAGCCGTCTGATCAGGATCTGCTTATGATATAGATATGATCCTACAGTTTCTGAAATGGCCAAAACCACTTGTGTTCGTGTTCTATTATAACAATTAATCTTATTAATTCACTAGTTGTGAATGCCAGAGCACCCATTTCTCCCAGCGAAAGGCTTATTAAATTGCATATATTTATGCATTAGCAAACAGAAGAGACAACATCAGACAGTCCGATCTTCCAAGAGACGCCTAATTGCATTGTTTGATATCGAGAGGCGCATGCACGAAGTGTTTCCTATATTTGTAGCGAATATTTATAAAGTACTCTGTCGTAATTTTTTTACCGCAGGAACAAAATATACAGCGCGATATATTTTTAGAGTTTTTTTTGTTGTTTCTCAACAAAAATGATCAAATAAAAAGCAAGACTGTTTAAATGGTATACTGAAGAGTACATTCAGCATATATTTATTCTTTTAATGCAAAGGCATTCAGGGACTTTAAAAAACCCATAAAAACCTTCGTCCCTGAAACCATAAGACCCATACCCTCCATAATTATTTGGTATGAAGCTTTGCCTTGTGGTCCTCTGCTATGAATGTTCAACTTACAACCTCCGACCTTCGGGCAAAACTTGACCCTGCCCTGGGGCTTATCAGTATTTCATGGGGAAATTGTAAAATATTATTTTTCTCTGAAACCATAAGTCTTAGACCTTTAATTAATGACATGCTGTTTTGCCTTGTGGTTCTCTACCAAGGTTGTATATGTACAAATGATGACTTATGGGTAAAAAATGGCCCCATCCCAGGGGTTATTTCAGGTGAGCGCTTCAGGGACTCATGGTCCTCTTGTTATTGAATCGTTTACCTGATAGATATCTTTTGATGCCTTTGCCAGAGCTCCAGATGAGATGTGTAAATTAAACCCTATACTGTGACCACTCTTAAGAATTGTCTCTTTGAGACGAATCTAAAGAGTGGTCATAGTATAGGGTTTTGTGGAGAAATGATGATTTTATTATTTTGGTATGCATCCTTATCTGTAGCTCTGCTTTGCATTCAGAGTAGAACTAGATCAGATGGCTCCTGTAATTTCAATCCTGGACAAAGTCTTAGAAAAGGGTAGAATTTGTGGCAACTATTAAGGCAAAATTAGGGGTAAAAAAAAGAGAGAAACTGTTAGATTACAAGTAGGAAAATGATGTATTTTTAGCTACTCTGCCTTTCATTTTACAGTGTCCATTGGAAAGACCCAACGGTTTAAATGTTTCGGACCAGAGCAAGTTGCATCTACAACACTTGTGTGAAAAGTGTAAAATGTTGGGCCACTACTGTCGCAAGTTGGATTAATAGAGCAAAAACCATGAGCGAAAAGAGCAAAAGAAAAACAAATCAATGGGACAAGGAACTGCAAATTTCCAGCCTGCATCAATTTGTTTTAAATGAACATAACATATTACAATATTTTAATTAAAGTAAGCTATAATTAACTTGTCTAGGTAAGGTTTGAAAGTTGTGCAGAGTTTAGACCTGTTTTAGTAGTATACCAGGCCAAACCAGAATAAGGGGTAGAAGTTTTCGCTATGAAGTGTCATATTAAAATGGTTGGGGTATAGATACAAGATTGTCATTTGAAAAAATATATTATTTGTATTCTTAACAACTTAAGAGAAAATGCATGCCTCTATGCTTTTGTTTATAAAGATATTTTGTAAAATTTCATTGACACCAGCCCATTGAATGGGGTAAACCAGTGGACTGGCATTTGCAAACAGTGAAGACCCAGATCAGAGGGCTCCTAGAGGAGTGAATTTATGACTGTGACAGACACTCTAGATTCAGATCTATATTATTTCATAAGCAAGCAGAGCAGACCCTGATTAGATGGCTCCTACAGGAGTCATCTGATCTAGGTCTACTTTGTTTTCATAGGCATTAAACTAAAGGATTAAAGCTCTGTTTTAATCCAGATGTGAAAATAAGTGACTTTGCATCTTTCAAGGATCTAAAACGTTTGACCATTTTTTTTTTAAGGGGGGGGGGGCATACTGCTTTTGCTCGGTCTGTTGGTTTGTTTGGTTTGTCCCCAACTTTAATGTTGGTCGATAATTTTGTATCAATTGCACATACATACTTCAAACATGGCATGCATGTGCAACTTATAGAGGCGATATTTTAGGGGCGACTTATTGAGGTTAAGGTCATACATCAAGGTAAAAGGTCAAAATTAGATTGCCGATAATTTTGTTGCCATTCAACATGCATGCTTTAAACTTGGCATGCTTGTGCAACTTATGGGGGCAAATATTTTTTATATAGGTCAAGGTCGTACATCAAGGTCAAATTATAGGTCAAATTTAGATGGTGATAATTTTGTTGTCATTCAAAATAAATATTTCAAACTTAGCAAGCATGAGGTGAATATTTTTAGGGTGGCTTATTAAGGTCAACGTCATACATGAAGGTCAAAGTCTAATTACGAATCAAATTTAGATTGGCGACATTTCATTCAACATGCATGCTTCTAACTTGGCATGCATGAGCAACTTATGGAGGCGAACATTTTTAGGGATGATTTATTAAGGTGAAGGTCATAAATCAAGATCCAAGGTCAAATTACAGGTCAAATTTAGATGCATTGCACTTACAAACTTCATCATGGTCAAAGGTCATATTGGAGCATAGTATTTTCATAGTGTTTCTTGTTTAAATTTGAAAGAAAGAAGAAAGAAAATTTATACGAAGATGGTTTTTTTGCACTTTGCACTAACTTTATGGAAGACCAGTTAGTAAATGTTAGCTGGTTGTTGTCTGTAACAGGTCTGTGTTGACATACAGAGGTTTTCTAATCCATTTTCTTGCTTTATTTACCTTTTATTCTAACACAATGCAGTTTAGAAGAATTTGATGAACTGTTAGTTTTATTTGTCCCCTACCGGCAATGCCGAAGGGGACTATAGGTTTGCACTCGTCCATCTGTCATTCTGTCAGTCTGTCTGTCTGTCTGTCACACATCGGGTTTCCAGACTATTTTTTTAAACTCTTACAGATATTGAAGTGATATTTGGTATGCTAGGTCAATTATTGGTTTACTTGTTTTCCATTGTCTACGAATTGTTGACCGAGTGCTGAACTACTGAAACCTTGATGAAATGCTGAGTGTCAAACAGCTGAGACCTTGATCAGATGCTGAGTTAGCCGGGATCTCGTCAGGATCCAACCTGTTTGCGGTGAGGTCAGTATCCAACCTGTTTATGATGAGGCCAGGATCCAACCTGTTTGTGGTGTGGTCATGATCCAACCTGTTTGTGATGAGGTCATGATCCAACCTGTTTGAGATGAGGTCATGATCCTACCTGTTTGTGATGAGGTCATGATCCTACCTGTTTGTGATGAGGCCAGGATCCAACCTGTTTGTGGTGTGGTCATGATCCAACCTGTTTGTGATGAGGCCAGGATCCAACCTGTTTGTGATGAGGTCATGATCCAACCTGTTTGTGATGAGGTCATGATCCAACCTGTTTGTGGTGTGGTCATGATCCAACCTGTTTGTGATGAGGCCAGGATCCAACCTGTTTGTGGTGTGGTCATGATCCAACCTGTTTGTGATGAGGCCAGGATCATACCTGTTTGTGGTGTGGTCAGGATCCAACCTGTTTGTGATGAGGCCAGGATCCAACTTGTTTGTGGTGTGGTCAGGATCCAACCTGTTTGTGGTGAGGTCAGGATCCAAACTGTTTGTGTGGAGGTCACACTAAGCAGGGAAAGGGTTAAAGGAAGTTAGTGAATATATTCGGATTTGCTACTATTTTTGTCAGGCATTTGCGAATTTTGCTACAGTAAAATCCCTCTAATGTGACCACCAAAAATGGGCTTACTTCTGAGTGACAGAGGTAGGTGGTAGCTTAATGCAGGACGAAAGTTATGCAGAAAGCTCCTGTAGGAGCTTTCTGCATAACTTTCGTCCTGCATTAAGCAACCACCTGCTTATAAAGGCAGAAATGTTTATCCAAGAAGTGGTCGCATTAGAGGGTTTTTTATAGTACTACCATGTTTAAACATTGTACATGTTTGGGTTACATTGTTACATTGTTATTTGTTTCTTTTTCTTTTTGTGATTGTGCAAGGTATGTAAAACAAATACCGTAAATTTAAGTATATTGGGTATTACGTACTGCACTCAGATTATGTTACAACAAATTGTTTTGAACTATTGTTGGTATTTGAAATTAATTAATTCTGAATTATGTAACTTAAAAATGTTTTGAATTACTGCAGGTATTTGAAAATAATTTACTTTGAAAATTGAACTTCAAGATGTAATTAATGTACTATGGAACATCTTAACCCATTCCCTCATATTGACACCTTTTGACGCCATTGTGAAAGCCACTGTTTGAAACCATTGTGGTAAAAATGCTTTATTTATCACAATGGTTTCAAAACTACAAATTCTATATTTTTTATTTTGTTTCTAGTAAATGCTCCTATTTCAATAGATTTATTCAGAGGTTGGGTCTAAAATAGCCTATGAGGTAATGGGTTGAACCTTTTACTCCATGAATATTATATTTATGTAAGAAATAATAACATCATGAGTATTAGTTTAATTTTTATAATGGCAGATGAAGATGGGAATATTTTGCCATGGCTGAAAATGTAGAATTATATCTTATGTTTCATAATATAAACAAATAGAGCAGACCCTAATCAGCCATCTAATCCGCAAAGGTGTAGTAAGGCGTATTTATCACAGGAGTCTGTACCGCTTCATGGGGGTCTTTATGTACTATATAATAATACAGGGGTCTGTAACGCTTCATGGGGGTCTATATGTACTATATAATAACTATAAATATGTACTACATGTATATTATTATAAAGTACCTATAGATCCAATGAAGCTGTACAGACCCCTGTATTATATAGACCCCCATGAAGCGGTCGTTATAGGTGACCAGTCTTGGCCAAGTTTGATCACCATGTGGGCCCTTTCT
Source organism: Azorinus chamasolen (assembly GCA_963576725.1). Lineage (NCBI taxonomy): Eukaryota > Metazoa > Mollusca > Bivalvia > Cardiida > Solecurtidae > Azorinus > Azorinus chamasolen. Next base: position 10,139,490 of record OY755248.1, on the reverse strand, counting down.
GACTTGGTCAGTGTTCTAGCTATACAGTTTCTACCATGGCAAAAACTTCCTATGTACATGTGCCATTATAAAAATAATATTTATGTTGTCATTATTTCTAACATGAATACTCGTGGAGTAAAGGGTTAACCCTTTCACTGCCAAACTCTGTCGTTTGCTAACTTTGTCGTCTGCTACAAAATTTCATTTTTTTTATTTTTCTTCATTTTTGTTTCAAAAACATAGTAACAGTAACAAACAGTTTGGATCCTGATGAGACGCCGAGTTACTCGGCGTCTCATCTGGATCCAAACTGTTTTCATAGGTAATCACAGATCCGGCATTGGCAGCGAAAGGGTTAAATTCTTTGAGTGGTGACTGTAGAGTGGTTGGGCTTTAATTGAATAGTCTTTGAGTGGTGGCTCTAGAGTGGTTGGGCTGTAATTGAATATTCTTTGAGTGGTGGCTCTAGAGTGGTTGAGCTGTAATTGAATAGTCTTTGAGTGGTGACTCTAGAGTGGTTGTACTGTAATTGAATAATCTTTGAGTGGTGGCTCTAGAGTGGTTGAGCTGTAATTGAATAGTCTTTGAGTGGTGGCTCTAGAGTGGTTGAGCTGTAATTGATAGTCTTTGAGTGGTGACTCTAGAGTGGTTGTACTGTAATTGAATAATCTTTGAGTGGTGGCTCTAGAGTGGTTGTACTGTAATTGAATAGTCTTTGAGTGGTGACTCTAGAGTGGTTGTACTGTAATTGAATAATCTTTGAGTGGTGGCTCTAGAGTGGTTGTACTGTAATTGAATAGTCTTTGAGTGGTGGCTGTAGAGTGGTTGTACTGTAATTGAATAGTCTTTGAGTGATGGCTGTAGAAGAGTTGTAGGCCTACTGTAATTGATTCTTATTGATTTTTTTCACAGAAACCTTTTAACACTTTTTTAAGAGTTGTAAGTTACCTATGATTTTCTGTGACTTTTTCGAGTTCAATATATATGAACTCATGCCCGAAGTTGCCAGTACACGGCTCTTGATCAGTGCTAGAGGTGCATGTGAACAGACTGAACATTGTGGTTTAGCAAAGCTATTATGGAAAAGTGGATGCTCTCCATATAAAACAACAATGCAGTGAAAAAATAGACTGTTGTTCTGAGTTTAGACTCAGTAGTTTGGATATTATGTGACCAGAAATTTTCACAATGAAAATTATCTGTATAGATCTGCATGGACTGTCTTAGCATTTAACTTTTTATACCTAAAGGCCCGCAGGCATATCCAGAAGCCATCATAGTTTGACTGTTTACATGTGTATCACCGGTGATACTTGATACTGATGGCACCTGGATATGCCTGTCGATCTTTAGACGTCACTTCGTACGTCACTCTTTATAAACTGTGACATTGTGGGGTTTTCGTGTGAGATGGCCAGAGAGTGTCACCGGTGATTTCTAGCTCGTCTATTTCGAAGAAATCACGAGCTAATGTAACTCCGGCGTCCGCGTCGTCGTTGTCGTCGTCCGAAATCTTAACATTGACTATAACTTCTTCAATTTTTCATTTACAACCTTCATTTTTGGCATGCATGTTCATCTTGACAAGGCTTATCCACACATACAAGCATGATAACGAGTAGCGTTTGCACCCGCCTGCGGTGCTCTTGTTTATATTGATGACACCTGGATATGTCTACGGGCTTTTAATTTAGATGTCACTTGGTATGTCACTACTGAAAAACTGTGACGTTGTGCTTTATTCTTGTGGGATGACCAGAAAGTATCACCGGTGAAAGTCGTGCTACTTAGTACTTCACATCTGGACATGCCTGCGGGACTTTACGGTATCCTAAATCAAGCATACTCAGATGTCATCATTCCTGGACTGAAGTAATCAATAGCAAGTATCACGGGTGATACTTTCTGCCCATCTCACAAGAATAAAGCACGTTACATTTTACCAGATCATAGAAGCTTACCTAAAAGAGACTTTTACTTCAGCTGGAGATCTAAGGATTTGAATTTATGACAAATATATTTTTTTTTATATATAATTGCAATAAAATGATTGACATTGCATCCTGCCACTTTGGTCTTTCTCTTTTAACCCTTTCCCTGTTCGGTATTCATGTAAGAAATAATGACAACATGGATATATATTAGCTCAATTTTTATAACGTTAACTATTCAAGGAAGTTATTGCTGTGAGAAAAACTGTAGAATCAGATGTATTCCACTCAAATGCAAACATCAGACCCTGAACATTCCCTTCTAGACTATCTTGGACCCAACATCTTTGAATAAATCTTCTGAAAAGGAGCATTTACTAGAGAAAAGGAACATTTTAGAACTGTAGTTTTAAAACCATTGTGATAATAGAGCATTTTCTCCTATGGGACAAATACACTATTTATCACAATGGTTTCACAAAGTGACTTTTACAGAGACGTCAATAGGAGAGAATGGTTTGCAGATGAGATGCCAAATTTCTTAACACAATCTCATCCAGGATTCAATGCAGATCTGGGACCTGGTCCATGCTTATAAAACTTTTAGTTGAGTCTGAGTTCGTTCTCAAGCTTTTGATTGGTCAGATTTGAGTTCTCAAGCTTTTGATTGATCAGATTTGAACCAAAGGCTCAAATCGGACCAATCAAAAACTTGAGAATGAACTCAGACTCAACTAAAAGTTTTATAAGCATGGACCCAGTTTTTCTATTATATTACCAGACTATATACGGCAGTCTCTACTATTAGTGGATCCAACATGATGGCAATTTCTAGTGTATACCAATTAAGGCTAGCCGTGGACGACTGGGAGTTGCAAGTTGCGGACACGTTTATCACAACTTCCAGAAGTCCTAACATACAACGATAGCAACTTCCAGTTGCAATTCATCGCATGTTCGAACTTGCGATATTTTCAGTCATGCAGTCTTTCTCTTTTTTGTAATAAATATTTTATGTGGTCTATATTCTGTCCAACATATAGTATATACTATGATTGTTACATACACATTAGATACAGTAATTAGTAAGACGGGCCCGAATTCATTTTCCGATCACGAATGCGTATGAGAGGGTAATGTAGTTGCCCACCTAGACAGTGAGGTTTCTTCTGGTAGATGTCCTCTTGTTTTCTACCAGATGAAATAGCCACACATACAGAAATAATGACATAGTGCATAATCATTTCCTGATATTTTAATGACATGAAACATGGATTTTTATGATGGCAGAACTTTTATCACCAGAACCGTATTACTTCATTAGAAATTAGAGCCGATTCTGATTAGACGGCAACAACAGGGGCCGTCTGATCTGGGTCTACTCTGTTTTCAAAGGCGTTAAAATTATTTTGTATTTATGGAGTATTGGGTTAAACTACGCGATAACATCTTGGATTTCCTTATTGGCAAACAGTAGATTCTGACCAGACAGCTCCTGTAGGAAATGTCTGATCAGGTTCTACTTTGTGTAATATCTCAATGCTAAACAGTCTGTCATCATCTACTCTAGAATGACGTCCTTGTAGGCCGATCTTAGTTCTCTCTTAGTTGTACATAACATCAAGTTCAAGGTTTGTCTTTGATGGCCTCTGTTCGAAAATGGCAGCTCCAATTTCTGCTTCAACAGTGTTGCTCTCATAGTGAGAGAGTCAGAATCAATTGGCGAGGACGTTAGAGTTGTCCGTGGTTTCGGTCCCATTGCTTGACTCCGTCACAGTCTCCTAGCTTAGATCTGTCGCTTTGCTCTCTTGGGTTTCCAGCTGTTCATGTCGTACGTAATCTCGTACGTAATCGTCGCCGATGGTGGTGTCTTGGTACTTGATCTGAAGGCATCTCGCAGATTCTTGTATGTGCTCTCTGCAAATTGCCGGTCCTCCCGAATAATGTAGTACTGGTCGACGATGATCTCCCTGTGCAACGGCTTCCGGCCAATAGGTCCAGCCAGCTGTGTGTCGTTTGCTCTGCCAGTAGTGGTGATTCGCTTCCTGTTAATGGTCATGTTGAACTTGCAATCTGAGTTTGTCCAGAATCGCTTACACAACCGGTTGACGTCATTTGTGTCCAACCCCGACATGTCCTTCTTCCTGAAGAGTGATACTGTAGAGTCGACACATTTGATGCACTTCCTAACAGCCGTCTTGTATAGCTCCAGCCAGCCAAATAACTCCCTCCTGACTGTCAGAAATGCCGGTCTGCCAGCGTGGGCGTTCTTGTGTTTTCCTCCAGAGAGTGTAAACATTTCGCCGTCCTCTATGGTGGCCCTGTCGAGATCCTTCAGACGTACGTTCTTGAGAAATGAGGGACGTCGTCCGTTGCGGAAGCTGCCGAGTACCAGCAGCACGCACGTCATCTCGTGCATCATGGCATGATACTTTTCTACTACATTAGATATATAACAGTAGGTCTCGAACTCCTTGTAGACAGCTCCGGTATCTCCCTGTCCTCGTCCACGCACCTTGCGGTGTTCCTTCTCGCAACATATAACCTAGTGGATTTCAAGCAACCGTTAATAAACTCGACTACCCGGTCGTGGCGGCTGCGCTTTACAAGGCCGTTGTTACTGGTCCGTCCCAGAAGTTCAGGATTACCTGTAAAATACGTTTTACCGAACCTGCCTCGTAATTATCCGACAACATTTTATCGTGCTCAGTGACATTCTCTTGCGTCACTGTGGTCCAGTTGTGGTCATCAAAGTTGCACGAGGCCAGGAACCGGTTCATACACGTATACCCCATGCCCTCTGCCTGTCGGGTGACACTTTTACTTTCGCCTGCCCGCTTGACCAGGAAACGGAACCCCTGCTGCACACGAAGCAAAATACAGTACAATCTTGATTATTCGAACACTAAAATACGTATCATTAGCGTACTTTAAGACAGGTGACAGCTTAACACATGGTGAAAGTCATACAGAAACTCCTCTAGGAGCTTTCTTCACGACTTCCATCGTGCATTAAGCAGTCGCCTGCCTAAACGGGTCTAAATTCTTCCATACAAAAATCGAATAATCGAGATTTTACTGTACATAAAGATAGCCATACCAGCACAGTATGCATGTGATCGGGATCTATATGGTGTACACATAATTTTTACTCGCAAGGTCTAAATCCCTCTGGTTTCAGCCGAGACCATTTCTGACGGCAGCATTCAGCTGGCGTCATTGTCTTCAGTGTCGGCACAGTATCTTCCTTTTCCCCATCTTCCCTGTCACTGGACCCAGGGGTTGAGTCACACTCGCGGTGTTTGTCCCAACCTGACAGGTCCGGAAGTGGTACAGGAACCCTTGGAACCCTTCAGCATGCAGGCCTGAAACCCCTCAACTAACGCTTTCTGGAACGCTGCGAACCCATAATAAAGCGATGCTTTCTAGACGTCAGATGGCCCACTTTTCGAACAACCTTCTCGCCACAGCTAAAAAATAAAATCTTTTAAATAGCGCACTCTCTCCATATATCAAACCTCATACAGGGTGTCCCAAAAAGAACGGAACCCTGGGACAAATGTGTATTTTAACCAATATAATCGGACACTTCAAAATGTAAATATTTACTTTTGTAGCTATGTCATTTGTACATATTTCTGCCAAATGTCTCTTAATAATATGCATTGGTTTTAAAGATATGAGTATTCTAATGAATGCACATAAAATCTATTTTAACACGATAGCGTACATTGCATAGTACATGCCTGTATCAAATTAAAAATGGTGTTTTGGATGCTTTTATTTAAATGTTGATATCTTAAACACCATTGAATATGTTTAGACAAAATTTAGACAATATATGGCAAAATGTTGTCTCTACTAAGCTACATGTATATACATTTAATCTAAGCTAGCAATATTGACAGAAATGGGATAACTTGCATATCTTAATCCCGGGTTCCGGTTTTTTTGGGACACCCTTTACTGTGTGACGTTACATGCATACTCAATCATATGAATACAGGATATAGGTGCCATTTGCAAACAGTATATACACATATCAGAGGTCTCCTAGTGGAGCCTTATGGTTAGGGTCTGCACTGTTTGTCATTCCAACCCGTCTAGCAATGTTTAGCCTTACATACTCTAGAGACATACGCGAGTGGGTCATTCCACTTTCATTTTTCTGCATTCAAAGGGTTAGTTCAGAGGTTTCGCCTGATAGTGCTTTGTAGGAGCACATTTGTCTTACGCAAAACCGATACGGTCGCATTTGTCTCACGTAAGACAAATGCGACCTCAAATGTCTCATGAAAATAACACAATTGTGTGACAGATGTGCTCCGATCAAGTTTTTTAAGGGACAAGAAAGCACAATTGTCTCATGTCACTTTTTATGAAATACAAGCACATTTGTCACATACTTTTCCACGGTAGAAAAAAATCTTAGAATCGAGGTTTGCCGTTTTACCTCATGTCAAGTGTAATTATCAACATGTTTGCTAATGCTTTTCTATAAAAATTCTTAAACCTAAAAACTGTAGTGTAACTATTAATTCCAATACGTGTATCTCGAATTCAAGAAATTTGATTGGCTGAACCTTAAGGTGTACACCGAAACATACGGAATCCTGTTAGTGCCATATGGAATACCGTGCCTCGCATCCTTATACGTCTGAGGTTGCCGATACAAGGCAAATGAGTGTAAGCCAGAACTACTCCAATTAACTACCATCCTGCTTTCAAACTTGAAACTCAGATAACCCTTTACCCCATGAATATTCATATAAGAATTAATAACATAATGAATATACATTAGATTAATAATAACACAGGCACAAGGAATTTTGGTCATGGCAACAACCGTAGGACCATGTCTATATTTTATCATAAGCAAACAGAGCACACTCCTACAGGAGCCGTCTGATCTGGGTCTACTCTGTTTGCAAAGACATAGAAAAACATACTGTATTTATGTAGTAGAGGGTTAAGAAAGATCTGCTGTAATTACAATGAAACACCAAAAGCGAATTCTTGGTCTAAATCCTTTACTTGATAGAAACACCTTTTGACTTCACTCAAAGACTAAGACTTTAAGATACAAACTGACATGTCCCAGAGGTCCAGATAAATTTCAAGAATAACTCCATTATTTCTCCATCGAACCCTATGTTGTGACCACTCTTTGTCAGGTCGGCGAGGGTATCATGGTCAGGCTGTGGCACGCCACCTTTGTATTCTATTGCTATTCATAGTACTACATGTATATGGTATATCGACCCCTGTGGTGGATGTTTTTGGCAAGGGAGTCACTATATTTTATAGTAAAATGGCATGGGGGTCATAGTACTGTATAATAATTCTATCGACCCCTTGGCAAGAAAGTCACTATATTTTATAGTAAAATGACCGGGGGTCATAGTACTACATGTATATGATATATCGACCCCTGTGGTGGATGTTTTTGGCAAGGGAGTCACTATATTTTATAGTAGAATGGCATGGGGGTCATAGTACTATATAATAATTATATCGACCCCTTGGCAAGGGAGTCACTATATTTTATAGTAAAATGACCGGGGGTCATAGTACTATAAAATATATAGACCCCTAGGTCGACCTACTACGATAACAAGAGGGCCTGAAAGGCCCTGACATCGCTCACCAGACAATCAGAGGAGAAGATTTTCAAAGTTTTCACTATGTGTTTCTATAGAAAACTAGCCAGCCCTGGCGAGGGACAATTTTGACTCAAGGGGCATAATTTATGTAACTTTTGTAGAGGACCTCAAGTGAAGAAAATTTAAGAAAATGTAAATGAAAACATATAACAATGCAAATCTAAAGAAGTATGTACAGAAGTATGTATACCCTTTCCCTGGGCAAATTGGTTGAATTTTAGGAAGAATAAATTAATCTATACATGTACTTATAAATAATATCCAAAATTTTTCAGATATTTTCATTACACCTTCATGAGTTATTATTATTCATATCTTAATTTATTTTCAACCCTTCCCCTGTTCTATGTTTATTCAAAATTTAAATACCTACTGAATATTCATAGACAAAATAGTTATAATGAAATATGGAAAGAAGGACAGTGTAGCCATTTTAGAAAGTAAAGAAACATCTTTCAAATTCCATTAACAAACAGAGCAAACCCTGGTCAGACAGCTGCTTTAGGAGCCGTCTGATCTGGGTCTGTTCTGTTTGCAAATGTGTGAAAAAAGTGTTAACATGAGGGAAAGGGTTAGCAAACATATTATAAGTATATTGTACACAAAATGAAAATAATGTAATGCACTTTGCACTATATTATATCATAAGCAAACAGCAGACTGATCATGAGCCATCTGATCTGGGTCTACTCTGTTTGCAAAGGTGTAGAAAGGCATATTTATGGAGTAAAGGGTTAGTTGTCTGATTTACTGTGCAAAAAATTTCATTCTTTGGGTAGATCTGCAATATTTAGAGTTACCACCAACAATGGAGACAATCCAGTTGTTATAAAAAAAGGGGCAAAGGGAGATAATCTCCCTTTAAATGTATGCTAAAAATAGACACCAGCAAATGTTTATAAATAGCTATATGTAAGTCAGCTTTGAAAAACTTGCTACCCCTGGGGTGGGGCCAATTTTGACCCTGGTGGCATGATTTATATAACTTTTGTAGAAGACCTGAATATGATGCTATGTGCCAAATATGAAAGCTATGAAGCATTTCAGTTTCAAAGGAAGAAGATTTTCAAAGTTCACTATATGTTTCTATTGAAAACTCCCCACCCCTGGGGCGCAGCCAATTTTGACCCCATGGCCATAATTTATATAACTTTTGTAGAGGACCTAAACATGATGTTATGTGCCAAATATGAAAGCTGAGAACCTTCCAGTTTCAGAGGAGAAGATTTTCAAAGTTTTACTATATATTTTAATAGAAAACAAGGCACCCCTGGGGCGGGGCCAATTTTGACTCTAGGGGCATAATTTATATAACTTTTGTAGGGGACCTACAGATGATGCTATGTACCAAAGATGAAAGCTGAGAACCCTGTAGATTCAGAGGAGAAGATTTTTAAAGGTTCAAATTGTTGACGACGACGCACGACGCACGACGGACGACGACGGACGACGGACATAAGGCGATCACAAAAGCTCACCCTGAGCACAAAAGTGCTCTGGTGAGCTAAAAAGAGTGGGTCACAATATTATAAGGGGTCATTATATTATGACAAGGGAGTCACTATATTTTATAGTAAGATACCGGGGGTCATAGTACTATATAATATATCGACCCACCCGGTAGATCTACTACGGGGGCCACTTTTCCTCATTACACCGGAAAGGATGGACCATCGGCTCGGTGCACGAGCAGAGAACGATGACGAAAAGTCTTCGACAAATGTACATCGTGGCATCACACTGTTTTATGTCTGCTTTGAACTCTAAAATCTCGGTCCATACACCCCGAAGAACAAATCAGCCAGTGGCAGCTACGCTTGGTTATGGTTGGTTGATTGGTTGTGTTACCTTCCGTTTCTGCAAATTATGGACGCCCCAGAGAGAAGGAATAGATACAGAGAAATGCGAAAGCGTTTTAATCAAAATAGTTTCCCAGGTTCTTTAAGGTGCCAAGAATAAACCACTGATACATCGGATCTCCGTCTATAAAGTCTCATTCGAAGGACTTGGCCAGACGGGGATCGAACTGGAGACCACTTGTATTGTAGTCGAGCGCGTAAACTTACCACTCGACCACGTCCGCCGGTGAGAAGCGTAATTTATTACAATAGCAATACTATATTAGCAAAATGGGTTCCAAAAGTAAATTCCTGATCTGTTTCAACTAGGATTGCCATGTATTATTTACCTTATTATCTGATTACATATTCCTTTAGTAAGCAGTCCATTTAAACGTTTCCTTTAATTGTTCTAGTTTCTGTAATGAAAGAGAAAAAGCAGAATTTTACGGTTGCCTGACAACGCTATTCGACGTTTTAAACTGGGCTACTGGTTATCGCTGTTGAGCACAAAGGTAGCGGAAGGCCTCACTATATATTCAGCATCAATTTTCCTTGTGAAAACAAAAGCTGAAATGATCGATTTTTGCCCAAAGATGTTTTTAATACACTTGCAAACATATCGCGATGCTCGAAGAAATGTACAATATTTACTGTGGTAATCCCTAGATGGACATATCGCCAACTACATGCAAATGAACTACTGTACCATGCTCGCCACGTGACGTCTGTGCCCAAAGAAAGTAAACAACAATGGCGACTAACAAGCCGCTAAAAGGGGGTCCGCATTCAAAGTTGTTGTTTTTTTTATCAGAGGAGAATAGAAAAGAAAACAAGAGACAGTGGCCCCAGTCGAGATACATCGCCCGCTTAAACCAAGCAATGTAGGAGAATGGGACCAGTTTCTTCCATTTTTCAGTTCTAGTTATTTATCTTTTGTTGTTTGGTCGCACTAACCGATAGATTAGAGAAAGAAGAACAGACAAGCTGCATAAAACAAATCCTTGGACATGTGATTCACTGGTTGTAATTTCTAAATTATGAGTTTTCTGCTTGATTCGCGAATTTTTCTGTGTCGTTTTTAGCAAACATAACGTCAAATGATATTGTCTTATATTATACAGAACCTCATATGTAGCCATTTTACAGCCAACTAAGCGCGTTATTAATTGACATAAAGTATGCTAGGACCACATGTAGTGATTCGTTCTGTATGGCATTTTAAATTGAATGTGAGAACGTTAATTCCATATAATATATAAGATTTGGTCATGACAAAACTGTAAAATTAGATACTATATTATTTCATAAGCAAACACAGCAGACCTGTATCAGACGTCTCCTGCATGACTGGTGATTATATGTCGACAGAAGAGTTGGGAGTTCAAGTCGGTCGATACGATAAACGTCCGACAGGATGCACCAACGATTTGCTACGTATTTTTACAACGCGTGATCAAGACCGCTTTATCATGAACACACATTTGCGCAATCGATTCCAAAACTCCACTGCAACTGCTCCTTACAAACATGAGCTTCATAATAAGCGAATAGTTTGAATAGATGAACACAAAAAACATTAACAAACACACAAGTACTAGATATAAACATTCAAAACATGAACAAAAGCACAAGTACAAAGACACAAGACAAACAAAAGTAAGTGTGACAAAGAGAGACGATAAACACATGACAATATGTAAAACATAGCATAACAACTGCACATGTGAAAAGTCCGTCACATATGTACTCAATGACTTCAGAGCAACTGCAGGCAAGCCGTTAATGGTTTAAGAGTATGTACCACCATAGGGTACTACCGTCTGTAAATGGTTCAATAACCAAACATGCAGTGAGTGGCAATATAACGGGGTCATAGGGTTTTAATACCTTAATAAATATTCACGAAGCAAAGGGTGAAAAACTAAATAAAACAACCTGATATGATATTAACCTGATATGACATTGTTTTTGCCGAATTCATTAGAAGCAGTTAAAATAACAAATATCCCGAGAGTGTACAGTAATTGTTACCATGAAGGCCCTTGTCCACACCATAATGCTTAACATTAACAATGCCCCCTTGGTTTAGGTAAAGAATAATTGTCTGGCTGGTTGTATTACCGTTATTCTCTGCTCCATTAACCCATATATAGGTTATTCTTTGACCGTTTAAGGCAAATCCATAAATCGAGGAATGCGATGTTAAAGTCGTGAGTGTGGTAGAGAATGCGTAGGTTCCCTCATACGGGGCCACAAACGTACCATCGTGAGGATTGTACGCATTCCCATAAGTTGTTACTAGATGGTCGAATTGGATATTCTGTTCCATTCCAAGATGGTGAGTGATTTGGCTGAGGGTTGCAAAAAATGCTACGTTTGGATTCGAAGTGCTTCTCGTGAGAAATCTCTGGTTCAGTCCTGAAAAGTTGAAGGAATGGTTGACAATGATAACTCTCGATAAGTTTATGCAGAACAACTGTACCAGTGTGTACATCAAACCCGAGACGATACTAGGGGGCCGTTTAATGAAAAGTCGTACGACTGAAATAGTCGTATGTTCTAACATACGTTGATCTCAACTGGAAGCTGCTATATTCATATGTTAGTCTTTACGACAAGTGTTGTCGTAGGAAGTTAATCTAGCTTGTTGCATTCTAGAATGTGTGATACTTTCGGCTATGAGAATATTTATGACGGTCATAAATTACGACTTACTATACCACATGTTTGGTAATACGATCATTCATTAAGCAGGACCCATCTCTCTTGGTGCGGCTCGTAAACGAGACTGAAGTTAACAGACCTGGTCATGTAAACCATGTTTAGAACACGATGAGGCCAGTAAGGTGACCACTTAATGAAGTTAGTTTGAGGGTTTTGTAAATCAATGGAATGCTTAATATGTGACGAAAGTAATGCATGAAGTGCATTTTGGAGTAAAACCTGTCTGAAGTGACCACATAACACAAACAGTGTTCTCATTCTCTTAAGCAGGTGGTAGTTTAAGCAGGATGAAAATATTACAGAAAGCTCTCAAAGGAACTTTGCTGCATTACTGTTGCCCTGCATTAAACACTCAACTGTTTTTCAAAAGTTTAACCTAATCAACGGCGCCGAGTTTTCAAACTTGCCAAAGGAGTTAAATGATGAACATTGCAGACCCTAGTCAGATGCTTCCTCTAGGGGCCATTCGATCAGGGTCTACACCGTTTGATGGCAAATGACAGTGCATGCGTGTTTTGCATTCATGGGGTTGATATGATAATTATATGGTTGAAAACATTGGAGAAGGTTCTCAAAGGAACTTTCTGCATTACGTTTGCCTTGCATCTTTATAAGACTATTATGCTTAATCAGTAAATTAAGTGGTTGGTTAAAACAACTGTAGGACATCGTTAATATTCATTAGTTGAATTTTAATAATTAGTTGAATTTTAATAGGATATTTTAACCTTGGTAGAAACTGTAGAATCACATCTTTATGCTTCCATAATCCTAAAGGAGCCGTCTGATCTGAGTCTACTCTGGTAGCAAAGGTGTAAAAATGCAATTATATGAAGGAAGGGGTTAAGCCTTAAAATGATTCTACAGTGTCTACCAATGTAAATACTCTTGTGTTTATTTACCAATATATCTATCATGAATATTCACCAGGTAAAGGGTTAAGCTATCACCCGTGTTGACTGCAACTGTTTCTTTCCATGTACATAACATTACAAATGTTCATAGATGGAAATATGTCGTTTAATGTCTAGTTCTTACTTTAATATTCGGCCCTTCTGGTGCTTTTTCATAAATAATAGATAAGAACTTTTCTACACGGTCATGAGTGGTAGCCTGTAAACACCTGGTGCATTCTAAGATAAGTAATAAATGGTAATGTTGTGTTTTCAAGTAATTGGTCAACATAATTAATACGTGTTCTCTTACTTTTGTCAATAATAACTCCGTCTGATGCTTCTTTATAATACTCTGTGTCGTTTCCCTGTTCCCCTTTTTGAGTGAGCTCTTCTTTTTTCTCCAAGATTTTCTCGGCCTTGTAGTTGTTGTGTCTTTCCATGTTTGATACAATTCCTTTCAGTTTGTCTATTTCTTGTTTTTGCAGACGAAATTCTTCTTCCAGCTCCATTGTGCGCCCATTCTTCTTTGCAAGCTCTTGTTTCAAGTTTCTAATTTCGTTCTGACTGTCAATATCCCGTTTTTCCAATCTGTCCACTCGCTGTTGCAGAGTAGTCAACACTTCAATCAACTCGTTGTATTTGATGTACTCATTATTTGAAGTTTTTGTCACAGACTGATCACGCACGAGTGGGTCTGCCATTGCAAGTGTGCATATAAACAGTATATAGAGAATCCACTCCGCCATCGTCTTTTCTCAAATGTGAAATTTAAATCAATCGTGTTGTGAGAAAAGTACAGTACAATTTCGCAAATTCGAACACTCAGGTACAATTGTCGGTCAGTTAGACAGGGGACATCTTAATGCAAAGCGACAGTCGTGCATGTATACTATGACGCACTAAGATCTGAACGTTATGGCTGATAACAAGACCTTTTATGCGTGCCAGACACAGATCAGATAAGAGAAACACCCTTTACGCGATTAAAAACGTATTCTTATCCCATCATTTTCACTGCCAATGTTGGATGTGTGATTACGATATGCAAACCATTTGGATTCAGATGAGACGCCGGGTAACATGGAGCCTCTTTAGAAAAGGAGTGAACATTAACCCATTACCTCATATGCTATTTATAGATACATCCCCTTTGAATTAATCTACCGAAAAGGAGCATTAATTAGAGAAAAGGAAAATTTTAGAATTTTGTAGTTTGAAACCATTGTGATAAATAGAGCATTTGCTCCTATAGGAGCAAATGCTCTATTTATCACAATGGTTTCACAAAGTGACTTTTACAGAGTCGCCAAAAGTCGTCAATATCAGGGAAAGGGTTAAACAAACGAGAAATTGTAGCAGAATCGTTGGCATGAAATGTCAGTGACCAACGGTTAACACTGTAAGTAAAATTGATAAGAAAATGCCCCTTTGATGTCCTGAAAAATCATGTTAAGTAAACTGTTATGTTTATGCAGTGTCACAGAGTGAAGAAAAGACATTGATATGGCTAAATAAAACTATTCTGTTCATATTTCTACAATCTAATTGTTATACACTTGTTAAGTATTGTTACCTTTTTATGCCCCTACAATGTGGTGGCATATAGGGTTTTTCTTGTCCGTACATCCGTCCGTCCGTACGCCCATCTAGAAAAATTGTCCGGGCTCTTTCTTGGAAAGTATTTGTCCAATCCTCACACATGTTCGTGGCCATTATATCTTGGTCAGGTTCGATAGCCATGTAAATCGTTTCAGTCGTTGCATACTTTACATACATGTTCATGAGCATATATCAATTTTATGATGATTATGGCCCTTACTTTCTGTGACAAAAAATCTGAAGTGGGACATCAGTGTCCTATGGACACATTTCTAGTAGTTTTAAAGACACGGGCGTAATCCAACATGTACCGGTCATGTAAAATTAAATGTTCATACTAGGTTTGTATTGCATGAATATTCATAAAGTTAAACTTAAAAAACAGTAGACCATATTTTAAGCGAATGTGAAGTGTACTGCATGATCAGCGAGGTTGCAGATAAGCTTAATAACTGTGTGCAACAGCTAAAAGAGTTAGCTCATCCTTTACTTCATGGCTATCCATTTCAGAATTTATAACTTCATCCTTTAATAACAAATGGGACTATAACATTCTTGTTAAGACATACAGTGGAGGGTCAGCTCTACATCATTTTAGCAAAAATAGCAGACACAGATCAGAGGGCGTCTATGGAAGTCGTCTGATCTGTGTCTTCACTGCTTGCAAACGTATCTCTATCAAGTAAATGGTTAATATACTGAGTTAGAAAATGATTAACATTTACTCCATGCATATTCATATAACAAATAATGTATTAATGAATATGTTCTATAATGGCATATGAACAGGAGTGTTTTGGTCAGGATAGAAACTGTAGAATAATTCCAGAAATAAACAGAGCATACCCATATACGACGGCTCCTGAGGAGTCGTCTGATCTGGATCTATGTTTGTAAAGGTATCAAAGGGCATATTTATGGAGACAATTGCTTTTGGGGTTAAGAGTAAACTGTAGTATAACCTATGGCAAGTACTATAACTCTTGTGTTAATGAATACACATCATAAGTTCAGAACGACACATTAGATGAGCAAGTTCCCATAGTTATTAATTCCTATTAACCTGCATAACATAACATGTGACTGACAGACGGACTAAAAGACAGACGAATGGAAGGACACAATTAAACCCTTAAATTTGGAAATGATTGTATTGACATTTGCAAACAGTGTAGACCTAGATCAAAGCCCCCTCTTATTAGAGCTTGTACTCTTTGACATTAACAAGCTAGAAGCCTGTCGTGCTGAGAGGACTACTTTATGCATATTCAAAGAAAAAATAGCTGCAATTATCGCTAAAGGCGATGAATACCCACACACAGAAGCATTCATCGCAAATCCACATTTACAGAGATCATGTGTAACAATCGTTATGGAATTATGTTGATAACTGTAGAAGTTCAGTTCACAAACTTTATTGGCTAGCATCACATATGATATTAGTCCAGGGGCATATAACTCATGCATTAATTGTTAGAAACAGAAAATAATTTTGTTATGCACATCTACATTTCAAGGAGACCATGTGAACAAAAGCTTTCATAGAAATGTGATGAAAACTGTAGAAGTAGTTTGTAACACAACTTCACGATAGTAAACCATACCAATTAAGTTAAAGGGCAGCTAATTCCATATAACTTGGAGCCATGCAGACAAAACTAGAAAAGTGTGTCTGCAAGACAGCGATGCCCCCGTGTAGGTGCTTGCCTAGCTGCACCTCAAATTTGACCTTGACATTGGGCTTGCGTAGCAGCATGGGCAGGGTAATGAAAGTATGGATGGTGTTTAATGTGTATATGCATTTCCATGCCAATAGCTATAGCGGTTAGTGAGATATAAGACGACGAAATAACTTACAACCAACTGCATGTAAACTTCCTAAGTCATTTGACCTTGACATTGGGCTTCCGGGAAGCATGGGTTGGGTGTGCAATGAAAGTATAGATGGTATTTAATGTGTATATGCAATGTCATGCGAATAGCTACAGTGGTTAGGGAGATATAAGACAATGGAAAAATGTGACAACCAACTGCACGTAAAATTTCCAAGTAATTCCTAAGTCATTTGACCTTGACACTGGGCTTGCGGGCAGCATGAGCAGTGTGTGAAATGAAATTATAGATGGTATTTAATGTGTATATGCAATTCCATGCGAATAGCTACCATGGTTAGGGAGATTTGACTTTGACCTTGGGCTTGCGGGTAGCATGGCGGGGGTGCGCAATGAAAGTATGGATGGTGTTTAATGTGTATATGCAATTCTAAGGCAATTGCTACAGTGGTTAGGGAGAAATAAGACGATGAAAAAACTGTGACAACCAACTGCACGTAAATGTGACAACCAACTGCACGTAAAATTTCCATGACATTTGACATTGACCTTGGGCTTGCGGGCAGCATGGGTGGGTGCCAAATGATCGCACAGATGGTAATTGATGAGTATGCGAAGTTTCATGCCTATAAGTGTAGAAATTACTGACATATAACACTTTATAGCAAAGCGTGACGCACAGACAGACGGACGGACATTCTAACGGATTGAGTGTATGTGGCTATTCTTTTGTTCAAAATAGCCACACAAACTGAAAATAAGCCAGATAAAACCGACGAGAACTAAAGATATTTTGTTCTCATATAATTATCTAGTCGCATAAACAGGGATGGTTAGCGCGGACGGACAAACGGACGGACAGGTACAAAACATAATGCCCCTGACTGTCGTCACGGGGGCATAACAATCACTTAATGCACAAATACACCTCATAGATGTCATGTATGGCTTACATATTGTCCTGTGTTGACCGTCTTCTATGTTGTGGGTGAAGTCCGGCGGGGATGTCCTTATTTACACTGTTTGTTAAAACTAGTGTGACTTTCAGATAAGTGTGAGGTTAAGACGGCCGTAAACCAGTTTAAACCCCCAGTGGTGATTTTGCCGCTGACCGTTCCATGGCGTTACTCTCTTTGTCACCATTACCTTTGTGTCTCTCGTGTGTTTATTGATGTTTAAAATTTTCACTTCGTGTGTGTCACTTATTTTCTTTCGATGTTTTTGGTGGTAGTTACGTCTTGTGTGTGGCTTTTTCTGCTTTACTTTACTACTTTTACATTTCATTGAAAAAGGAGGGGTTTGTGGCACCAACTAACCATGTTACAGGTTCAAATGGCAAACAATACTCATAACGTTCAAGGGGAGATAATTCTGTAACCTGGAAATAAACACGAAACATCTGCTTTTCGTGGTTATTTAACTTCAGTACCTTTCTGATTGAAGGAGAAATTTGCGACACCTACTACCCATATTACAGGCCCAGTTGACAAAAATATTTTTCAAGAGGAAACATTCTGTATTACCTGGCGTTGAACACGGTTATTATGTACGCTAAATATAATTTAATAACTTTTTAAATTGAATGAGAAATTCGCAACATCATCTACCTATGCTAAATGTCCAAATGACAAAAAGTACTCGAAGGTCAAAGGTAGATAATTCTGCAATGACTTGCGCTAAACACATAAAATATGTCTTGCCCCTCTACTTTTCACATTTAATATGTATGGCACATATCAATTTAATAACTTTCAAACTGAAGGAGGAATTCGCGACATCAACTACCCATGTTCAAATGCGGACAACGGACAGGACGATTCCAGTATACCCCTTCTAACTTTACGGGGTATAACATCATGAATTTTCATTAGCTGAATTCATACACTGGCACTACGAACAAGAAAATTGATATCATGATATAAACTGTACAATCTAATTTGTTATTTTATAAGCAAACAAAGCAGACATGATCAGACAGCCGTCTGATTTGGGTCTACACTGTTTCAAAATGCGTAAAAGGGAGTTTTATGGAGTAAAAGGCAAACACTGAGTATAGTATAAAGGATTAAACCCTAATATGTCACCTGATCAACAGTACCATTGAGTTGTACATTTGTAAAGACATGGATAAACAAATGATAAAACAAAGTCAGTCTATAATGTAATGGTATTTATTTTTATCATTTTCATTTTAAGCAATAATCAAGTTGACTGTTGCATGATCATTAACAGAGCAATGCTAAGGTTTCTAAGCGACACGTTTGTATTTGTAGGGTACCACTTATTTAGATCTATCAGCCTGTACACGGACAATGTGTATCGTGTTACCAAGAGGCCCAGCTAAGATCCATAAATTAAATCAGTTTCAAGAATAGTATTTCTCCACCAAATCCTATGCTGTGACCACTCTTTTAGGCAATTCTAAAGAATGGTCACAACATTAGGTTTGGTGGAGAAATGACAATTTTAGTATTTGAATAAGCAGCTTTATCTATTGGTCAGGTTACCGAAAGCAGATCCACGTGTTGCACCAATAGTGTACATGTAATAAACTAACAGTTACTCCAGTGAATGTTAAATGTAGATTTGTCAAGATAGAGAGATATTCCAATATACTATTGATCACACATTTAAGCCAAAAATCCACACAAAATTGATCATAGGAAAGCAATTTCTATGGAAATCTGTAACTTAAAAAGTCCAACATGTTTATGCAGGAATGAAGGATTATAATACAGACATATACAGACACGTGTAGTAACCAACAGAACTAGGTTAGGATAAGTCTAAATAACAGAAGCATCAAAGTTTATTACAAACAAGAGCTTCAACACGTTTTGTATGAAATTCTCTTTTTCCATTGAAATGTTTGCAACAGGTATGATCTTCTGGGCTGTTCAGTAACCGCCTGGCTGACAGACTCAAACATGTGGTGTCCCATATAGTCCCATACAGTACAACCTCTCTAGAACTGCCACTTCAGGAATAATCACGGGAGTCACATTAAAAGCAAATGATTGCTTAATGCAGAAGAAAGTGATGCAGAAACCTGCATACTTGTGATCCTGCACTAGGCTGCCACTTGTTTTACCTCTCATAAATATTCATGTCAGAAATAACAACATCATGACTATTAATTAGCTGAGTTTTATAATGGTATGTGAAGACAGGACTTTTGGCCATGGAAGAAACTGTAGAATCTAATTTATACAAGTCCATAAGCAAACAGAGCAGACCCTGACCAGAATCTCCTACATCAGCCATATGATCTGGGTTTACTCCATTTAACACTTTCTTTCATATGAACGTATTTTCACGCATATGCAAACAGAGTTTACCCAGATCAGACGGCTCCTATAGGAGCCGTCTGATCAGGGTCTGCTCTGTTTGCTAATTGGAATTTGAAAGATGTTTCTTTACTTTCTAAAATGGCTACAATGTTTCACTTTTCACATTACATTTAACTATTTTGTCCATGCATATTCAATATGTATTGAAATTTGGAATAAACACAGAACAGGGAAAGGGTTAAAATTTTAAAAAGGCCTCATCTACACAGTTCAAGCCAATGAATTATGACATGTTTTTGAGTGGTAGCTGTACAGATGTCTTCTATGTGCTACCTTGGCTTTGCTCTGATATGGTATATAGAAAACACTTAAAGTAGCAGTTGTGAATAACAGTAGGCAATATGGTACAGGGGCAATGAAACAAAAACAACAAATATCATTCAAGAAACAGTGACAACAGTTCTAACACCCATCCATACACCAGGCAGGTCAAACGTATTATCAACATCACTTTAACCCTGGTCTGACGTACAAAATATTTACTCATACTGATCATACTGTGTCAATATTTATTAGCTGTATTTTATAATGACATATGACTATGGTGGGGACAGATACTATAGTATCATATTATTACTATCTATTTGCAAACATAGCAGACCCTGGTCAGATGGCTCCTATAGGAGCCATCTGATCTGCTTCTACTCTGTAAATATGTCTAAAGGCGCCACTATCAGGTTAAGGTATAATCATACATAGTTCTCATAAAACGTTATTCTCATAAGACTCCCCTCCCCACCCCCAACCACCCTATATTGTCCCAAGTTTGGTTTTGTTCATCATCAATGTACTACCCTTAAATGCTGAAAATTAACCCTTTACCTCATTAATATTCATGAAAAAATTATGACATCATGAATATCAATTAGATTAATTCTTATAGTGGCACATGGCCACAGGAATATCTGGCTATGGCAGAAACTGTAGAATCATATCTATATTATTTCATAGGCAAACAGAGCAAACCCTGATCAGATGGCTCTTACAGTAACCATGTGATCTGGGTCTACTCTGTTTGCAACTGCGTGAAAAAGTGTTTATATAAAGGAACGGGTTAATTAAGCCTCCTTTTGGCATTTTCCCCATATTTAATGTTCGCCTCTGACACCTACATCAATTACCTGCACTAGTAATGCTTTTATCAACATGATTTATATAACCACCAAAATATCATTAGAAATAAAACCTAACATCATAATGGCCTGCCTGGTCTATAGAAAGGTTTAAGAACTCTGTGTAACAGCTGAAAGTATTTAACATTCTCACTGAAATTCAATACCAACACTTACTTCTGAACAGTAGAAATATGCTAAATGCTGCGTTTGCTTCCAACCTACACAAACATTAATAGATACTGGTTTTAATTTGTCCTCGAACATGTATAGCTCTACTGACACTCAAACATATTCCAATACTGCAACATGTGTATGCATGCATTTTAATACAGGTTCAACACTGTTACAAAATATGTTTTAATTGCACTCATTTATCTAGCACATGTAACAAATGGGATAAATCATATGATAAGAAAAAGACTGGACTAAATCATATGAACATATTCTGACATTTTTCTTACAATAGTTATTTGGAGAAATTGCTCATCCATGGCTTTGGATGGGCAAAGTTAATTAAATAACTGGCCAAAACAATTAATGTTTCCACCAGAACCATAACTGAGACGACATTTAAGAGAGGTCTTGTCAAGACAATTCTCACGAGTAGTGCATCATAAATACACCCCCTATGCTCTGTAATATATGACACCTCATAGATAATGACAGCCATAATTAACCTTTTACTCAATGAATATTCATGCAAGAAAAAATGACATGATGGATACAGATTAGACAACTTATTGTAATTGCACATCAACAAAGGATAATTTGGCAATGGCAGAAATTGTAGTCATATCTATAGTATTTCATAAGCAGAACAGACCCTGATCAGACAGCTATAGGAGCCATCTGATCTGGGTCTGCCTCGCATGCAAGTATAGAAAGGCATATTTATGGAGTAAAGGGTTAATCCAGGGGTGTCAATTGGGGGCAGAGCTAGGAGGCAAGAAACATTCTATGGAATCAGTTTGTACTTGCATAGTTAGTACATATGTGGTCATAGGAGAGATACCATTATATATTACGCTATTTTCATTTAATCTTGAATTTCTGATGAGTTGTAAGTAAATGGGCTTGGTACCTTCAAAATTATAAAACACCATAACATCCCTTGTTAACTATGAAGTAGAAGCATGTTAACCCATTACCTCATAGGCTACTTTTAGATAGATCAAACCTCTTTTTAACAAATCTATCAAAAAAGAGCATTTACCAGGAAGTCAAATTTAGAATTGTGAATTTTTTTAAAACCATTGTGATAAATAGAGCATTTGCTCCTTGGGAGCAAATGCTCTATTTATCACAATGGTTTCAAAAAGCGATTTTTAAAGAGGCATCAAAAGGCGACAATACAAGGGAATGAGTTAAAGATGTAATAGCATTTGTATTTCCTAAATGTTATCCATTTTGCCAATTTTTCATAGTGGAATGGTCCGTCACTGTTTAACAAAAGACTTCAATATAAAAGAAAATAATTTGACAGAGGATTCTGAATGACCCATTGCAGATCCTGATCAGAAGGCTTGTCTAAGAGCCCTCTAACCTGGTTTACACTCAATACATGTTTTGCATACATTCATAGGGTTAAGTATCAGTATTCGTAAGTTAGGCTGTATATATACAACACCAGTCATAGAATTCCTTACAGAAGTAACATCTTTTGTAACAGTGATTTGTCAATTTAGCACTTTCATGTAAAACAAGAGATATTTGTAAACATGTATGCCCACATGGCAGCAAGCCTACAATAACAACTTATGGTTCTGCAATGTGACATTGTTCTTGATATAACACCTCTCAAATGTTCATATGAGACGAATCAGCCAACTGTTCTTTAATGATCAGAAACCGTTTCGTATACAAAGTTCATTATAACCTTGACCTTTACCTCAATTGGGTACATCTGTTAGTCATGACCAAGCAGCTTTCCAATTCTAAAGATCATGTGCCTTTGACTTTCTGTTATTCTGTAAAAATGATATTCCTGTTGAAGGCCAGACTGACCTTGACCCACCATGTTCTCTCTGGTTGTTTCAGGATATTTGGCTAAAGTATTCTCTAGTTATTGATCAGAAACTATTTTGTCCATCATCCAACAGACCGAACGACATTGGCAAAGCAATATAACCACCTTCTTCGAAAGGGGGCAAATTTATATTAAGCTTGAAAATTAATGGCATCTGCAATGGAAAATGGCAGCAAAACCATTTACAATTATGCAGTTCCTGTGATTATTTTCATCAATCTGTCTTACCATACTAACCTCAACTTCACAGAACTTTTGAATTCAAATTTTAGAATGAAAAGCAACATTTATTATTAAAACTAGACAAACATTTACCTTAGAAAATTGCAATACAGTATCAAGTAGT
The DNA here is from genome assembly GCA_963576725.1 of Azorinus chamasolen. Classification (NCBI taxonomy): domain Eukaryota; kingdom Metazoa; phylum Mollusca; class Bivalvia; order Cardiida; family Solecurtidae; genus Azorinus; species Azorinus chamasolen. Next base: position 10,116,185 of record OY755248.1, on the reverse strand, counting down.
CAAACAATAATAGCAACATCTACCAAAATTGCTTCCATCTTACAAATTTTAACATGCTTTTATAGCAAAGAAAGGCCACAAACCTGTTCTGAAATTGATTAATTGTATTATGTAATCAGGAATTATTTTAACCCTTTACCTGAGGGACACCTTTTGACACAATTGTAAACATACAAGACACAGGCCAGATGGCTCCTGGAGGAGACATCTGATAATGCATGGTCAGTTCTATCTGCTAATAGAATATCTTAGATCTGATTCTATACTAGGTATTTGTCCTAGCAATGTATTCACTTGTTTTATAATTATAACAATATAAGAAAATTGGTTAATTAATATTCATAGTGGGTGGAGTCTACCATGAATAATCATCAGGTAAAAGTGTTATTGTACTGACAGATGTGGGTAACACTGTACATCCCTATTTCCTTGAATGGCTTAGTGGGAAAACCATTCTATGAGGTCCAGATAAGATGAATAAATTGAAACGTTTTCCAGAATAACTCCCTTTATTTCTCCACCAATCCCCATGTTGTGACCACTCTTTAGAAACGTTTCGAAGAGATGATTCTAAAGAGTGGTCACAACATAGGGTTTGGTGGAGAAATGACAATTTTAGTACTTGAGTACGCACATTTATCTGTTGCTCTGCAATGCATTCTATTTGGTCGACAGGCTTAACAACAATCATATCTGTTTAATTACAAATGGAACCACTGTTATACCACTACAAACTCTGCAAAATGACGTTTTGCGTATTTGATTTCTACAAACTTGTCTGTACCACAAAGCTGTTCTAGGTTAGTATAGTTATACGTGCCCAATTATAAAAAAGAAAAGACTCATTTTGTACATCTAAACATGGAACAAAACGGGATCTGTATCAGTCCATCACAAAGAAGGATTGCGCAGTATATATCATCAACCAAATATCTGTAAACATCTATCTACATACAATATATATATATTTATATATAATAAATGTATATACAAAAGCTTCCATGTACAAATATATTTAATAGTCAACAATAATTTAAACTTCTAGCAAATTAAGACAGTAACAAATGATAAACCACCCAATGAGAATGCAAACAATCACAAAGGAACCACAGTCATATGCAACCATGTTGACCAGACTATATGCACAGATTGTTTAACCCTTTACTCCATAAATACGCCTTTCTATGCCTTTGCTAACAGAGTAGACCCAGATCAGACTGTTCCTGTAGGAACCATCTGATCAGGGTCTGCTGCTTGCTAATGAAATAATATAGAAAGGAGTTGGCAGTTTCTGCAATGGCCAACATGTTTTCATATGCAATTATAAAAATGAATCTTATTAATAATCATGACACTGCTATTTCTTACATTAATATTCATGGAGTAAAGGGTTAACCTTTATCGTGCTATGAAAATTCTTATCTACTCATACTCCCTTAATATGCATATTTCAATAAATTTTTCCCCTGATTTGCTTGTGTTTTTTAACCCTTTACTCTATGAATATTCCTGTCAGATAAATGCAGCGCTCCAAATAAGATGCGTAAATAGACATGTTTTCAAGAATAACTCTTTCATTTCTCCACCAAACCCTATACTGTGACCACTCTTTAGAATCATCTCGAAGAGACTATTCTAAAGAGTGGTCACAATAAAGGGTTTGGTGGAGAAATAACGATTTTAGTACGCACCCTTATCTGTAGCTCTGTAAATGACTGCATTTTTATAATGGCATCATGAACTGAGGAATTTTTACCAAAGGCAGCAACTGTAGAAACAGACCCATGTCATTTAATCAGCAACCAGTACAGACCCTGATCAGACAGCTCCTACACTAGCCCTCTCATCTAGGTCTACTCTGTTTGAAAAGATGCCAAACAGTGACTCTATGAAGAAAAGGGTTAAACTATCGATCAAGTGGCAAAACCCATGGATCCTGATTAGAAACCCAACTACTCAGCATCTCCATGACAGTCCAAGATCCAGAGGTCAAGATTAGATGCGTAAATTTAAACATTTTCAAGAATAGCTCCTTTATTTCTCTATCAAACCCTACAATATGACCGCTCTTTAGATTTCGTCTCACAGAGACAATTCTAAAGACTGGTCACAGTATAGGGTTTGGTGGAGACATGACCATTTTAGTATTTGGATATGCACCTTTATCTGTAGCTCTGAAGCTCTTTCAAATAGGAGTCAGGTGAACGGTAAGATATAGCTACATGTTCTATGCATGCTGTAGAGTTTTTTTTAATCGGTATGTAAGAAGACATAAGTCTCACTTTATAAATCCTAAAACATGAAAACCTGTTTAACCCTTTACTTCATAAATATTCATGTTTGAAATGATGGCAACATGAATATTCAATAGCTCAATTTTTTTAAGCGTCTATGAACATACATTGTAGGAGTTTTGGCATTGGTAGAATCTTTAGAACCACAAATTTATAATTTTATAAGCTAACAGAGCAGACGCTGATAAGATTTTATCTGGATGTACAGGTGTGCATTATCAGTTTTTGCAAATGCATGAAAAGGTTGGATTATTATTTGATTTTTCATGGATATACAAACATAGTAGGCCCAGATAAGACAGCTCTTGCCAAATCTGTCTGTTCAGGGTCTGCTCTGCTTACTCATGTTTCACATTCCCCCCCCCCCCCCCCCCCCAGTTTGATACATGGTAATATTTCTTATATTTTCATATAAGTTTTACCCTCCACTCATTGTTTGCTTATGATATATGATTATACAGTTTCTACCATAGCCAAACATTGCTGTGTCCATGCAAAAAACAATCTAATAAATATTCATGATGTCATTATTCTTGCATGAATATTCATGGTGTAAAGGGTTTAATTGATCAATATTCATAACGGGGAAACTGTACCATGTACCTTTATCAGGTAAAGGGTCCTAGTACCATCATCATAACACTGTCCTCACTAGGGGCAAAAGTGGCATCATCTTTGTTAAGAGCATCTAGATTAGAAGAGACTCAATATCAAGATAAGAACAGAGTAAGTATGGTTCCATGCTTATAAAACCTTTCAGTTGAGTCTGTGTTCGTTCTCAATTTTTTGATTGGTCAGATTTGAGCCTTTGGCTCAAATCTGACCAATCAAAAGCTTTCAGAACAAACTCAGACTGAACTAAAAAGCTTTATAAGCATGGACCCAGGTTTCCTAAGAAACCTTTCATAATCAGAAACTATTCTTGAAAAGAAATGGAGAAATAGTTATTCTTAACTCTTTCACTGCCAATGTTGCGCCTGTGATTAACTATGAAAACAGTTTGGATCCAGATGAGATGCCGAGTAACCCGGTGTCTCATCAGGATCCAAACTGTTGTTTTTTTAACTGTGACTGTTTTTGAAACAACAATGACGAAAAATAACAACAAATGAAAAGTGAAGCAGACGAAAAAGTTTCCAGATGACAAAATTTGGCGGCAAAAGAGTTAAAGATGAAGCATATAAAATACTTGATTACCAAAATTTGTTTAAGTTCAAGCTGTTCAAGATGTTGGGAAATAAAGTTCTGCACTTTTCAAATTATTCCTATGTGGAAGCACTCAAGTCTATTTTACTCTTTGCACGCTAGCAGTCAATTAGTGATTACCTATGTAAAGATTTTGGATAGAGATGAGACGACACATAATGTAAGGTCTCATCAGAATTCAAACTGTTCGTCTCCCTGACAATATTTTGCAAAGAAATGAGAGAAATTTTAAGACTTGAAGCAGACAACAATTGTTGCAGACAAAAAATTACTTATTGTTCAAAGATTTATGTATTTATTCCATATTACAGTTAGGTATCTCAAACAAACAGATCATTATCCCCTTCTACACCTTAGCAAACAAAAAGCACGGCCAGTACTAGTCTCCATACTATTACATAAAGACAGTTGGAGAAAAATATTGGTTTCTCACAAAACTACCCAAATTGTGTTGAGACATTTGGATAGACTAACTTAGGCAAATAGTACAGACCTAGATAAAATGGTTCCGCCAGAAGTCAAGTGATCAGGGTCTTCACTATTTGCTACTATGTGAGTGTAATTTAAAGTTAATTTAATTACTCCCATGTTACAAAGTGGTTGAGTGAGGAACATTGGGAGTCCCAATACTTCAGGTTTTATTCTGGTTTTCCGTATGCTAGGGTTTTATTCTGGTTTTCAATTTACTACTTTATCTTCTCGTATACTTGTTAAGTTTTCTTGCTTTTCATAAACTACATTATCATCTTATTGTTTAGCTAATAGACTATGCATAAACACAGTAAATTCTTCTGTAAAGACCACACCTTTTTCTGGCAATTATGGGGGCATAATTCTCAATCATTTAGAGAGCATTTTTAGCCCCTGGGTTTTTTTTTTCATTTTAATCAAAATGTGGCATCTGTTGGGATTTCCTTCCCAAAACTGGGAAAATGTAAGCTATTTTGCACTTGAAAAGGGTCCTTTTAACAGACCCATGTGAACGCCAGAAAAAGGTTTGAAGACTTTCATCAAAATTGAAACTGATTCACACACTATTTACCATGATGCTCCTATATATTCTGCCATTCACTCTCCCCCTAAATCAATTTGTAAAGTTGAACAAGTCAGTTTGGTATTGTTTCTTTAAATAAAACTAATGGAGTAGCATGGGTGTAGATTTAGGTCCTTTAGGAGTAGTTTGATCTAGGTCTACATTATTTGTGTATGTTTGTCTGGCCAAATATTTAGGGTCCAAACTGTATGTCAATTATCTTTTTTTCTGGTATATACTATATCTCCATTCACTTAACCCTCTACCTCAGAGAAATACCTTTTCACATATCTGCAAACAGAGTAGATCCAGATCAGACAGCTCCTGTAAGAGCCACCTGATAAGGGTCTGTCCTATTTTCTTATGGAATAATAAGAAATGATTCCAGTCTCTACCACAGTAAATTATTCTCTTGTTTATAATGTCATTTTAAACTTGAGCTCATTAATATTCAGAGTAATTATTCCTTATTAAATATTCATGAGGGAAAGGGTTAAGACTACTTTGAAACTAAAATTGCATATCTATGTACTATCATTCTAGGAATCTCCATGTACAATGAAGGTCTATTCTAATGTTCTTGACAGTCGGGACATTTTCCCATGTTTTAATAATAGCATATAGGGATATGTTTTAATATATCTTGAAGAAAATTCAAGCTGTGAACAAATACATTAATAATAATGGCATCTAAACTTGTTCTGAGTTAGAGTCACCCAAACTGGTAACTGTATTGTCAGTTTGTGAACAACTTTCTGAATCATTTTCAGTCTTGGTGTCACTATTATCAACATTATTACTATCTGATTCTGCGTGCACTTGACTTTTCTCATTTGAAATTGCTGGTGAGTTTATTTGATCATTGCCATCAGCTGCATTGTCTGTCTCGGTATTGGGTGAACATGTAATGTCAACATCACCATTTGTCTTTTCATCTCCAGCACCTCCTGGGTCCTCAGAATCATTTGCCTTATTCTCTCCATTTTCACTGGTTTCTACTGCATCATGAAATACTTCAGCACTATTCCTTTTGCCTTCATCACTGTCACTTTTATCACTACCATTGTCCTTTACCTCCTCATCTAAGCAAGTCACAGGATCAACACTTGTTCCTTCTTTATTATCACCATCATTTACTGGTCCACCTACATTAGCATTTTCACCAACTTTATTGTCTGGATCAGTTTCATTATCATCACTGTGCTCATCATCACTACTTCCTCCATCTGATTGGTCAACAAGTTCTATAATTGGGGTATCAGAGTCTTCTATCTCATCTTCTTCTGGTGCTTCTACTTCATGTAGCATCTCCTCTACTTCTTCCACCTCGGCTTCCTTTAACTCTGTAACTTCTTCAGAGTCCAGGTCTGGTATTGTCTCCACAGTGACTGGAGAGACTTCATTTAGAGTAGTCTCTATGTCACTCACAATCTCTGGCTCTGGTTCAATTGGTAAACCTGGCATGCTTATAGTATCCTCATTGTTATCTGAAAAGGAATAAATATCAATGACACTAAACATGTATATCAAAGAGAAATCTAACTATCTTAATGAACAAATCCAAACTCTTGGCTAATCACTATGTTTGTTAAAGTGTATGCACATGTTTCTTAGTTGTTACAATCATTTCCTAGAATATATAACAGGTCTACAACGACTATTAAGCTGCAAGTACTACTATTCTCACATATGAAAAATCTATTTCAATGAGAAAATGAACTACTTAACCATTTACTCCTTGATCATGTAAGAAATAATGACATCATGAATATTAATAAGATGGATTTTATAATGGCACATTAACACAGACTTTTAGGCCATGGTGAAACTGTAGAAACAGATTAACATTATTTCATTGCAAACAGAGTAGACACTGATCAGACAGATTGTGCAGAGGTGTTTGATCTGGAGCTACTCTGTTTGCAAAGATGCCACAATGTGTCTCTATGGAGAAAATGGTTCAGCATTTCTCATAGTGAATATTAATTTAAGACTTGAATATTCATGTGCTGAATTTTTATAATTACAAATCAACAAGAGCACCGTAAGCGGGTGCCAACTCTCGTCTGTCGTCATTGTCAAGATGAACATGCATACCAAAAATGAAGGTTGTAAATGAAAAATTGAAGATGTTATGTGCAATGTTAAGATTTCGGACGACGACAACAACAACGACGCGGAAGCCGGAGTTACGACAATAGCTTGCGATTTCTTCGAAACAGACGAGCAAAAAATGAACATTCAAATAGATTAAGCTAGAATGGTGTCCACATAACAGATGTCAAAACTGCCACATTTTTCACAAACTTGATTTAAAGTGCTTATTTTTTGACTAAGTCAAGGACCATAACTCTGATGCAACTGGTCCCACATAAAAGTAAAACTCAGGTTCACAAATTCTCATCCTAATGAAGCTTTGTATGAATTCTTATAGGTCTATGTGTAACTTACGCAAGATTTTTGGGATGTATAGACCGATAATAGCAATATTATATGTTCTGCCCCACACATGCTCCACTGTTTCAAAGATGGAAGTATACACACTAAAATTTCATCAACAACTGTACACTGACAAGTAGATTTGGTTTGGTTTTTATCCGATTTTACTTCGTTTTTAACAGTATTTCAGTCATGTCACGAAGTCCAGCTAATTACAGGTGGAGGAAGACCCCAGAGGTTCTTCTGTGCACGGAACAAATTGTAGTTTCGTGCACAGAAATACATCTGTGTAGAACCACCGACCTACCACAACATGTGGATTAACAATATCATTTTAAAACAGGATGGACATATACATGTACATCAGCTTTTTGTTCAAGTGTCCCATTGCTTCAAACAGCACTATTACAAACTGAATATCTATTTGAAGTTTCTCATTGCTTCAAACAGCACTATTACAAACTGAATATCTAGTTTATAACCATTTACTGATAATTCAGTTTCGAGATACAAACCAAATACCCTTTACCTCACGAAAATTTATGTAAGAAGTAATGACTATCAATATTAATAAGCTACTGTTTACCCCATAAATACGCCTTTCTACACCTTTACAGAGTAGACCCAGATCAAAGGGTTCCTGTAGGCGCCGTCTGATCAGGGTCTACTCTGTTTACTTACAATATGATGAAGATATGATTTTACATTCCTGCCATGGCAAATAATTCTTGTGTCCATGAGCTATTATAACATTTAATGTAACATTCATTCATTATTTCTAACATGAATATTTATGTTGAAAAGGGTTTATAGAATAAGAATCGTGTAGAAACAGACCTATAGAACTCCAAAGCAAACATAGTGGACCCAGATCAGATGGCTCCTACAGGAACCATTTGATCCCGGTCTACTCTCTTTGCAAAGGTGCTAAAGGTGTCTCTATGGAATAAGGGTAATATGTCAATCTATTTATATGATAGTTTAGTTAACCCTTTCCCTCATATAAACGTGTTTTCACACATTTGCAAACAGAGTAGACCCAGATCAGACGGCTCCTAGAGGAGCCGTCTGATCAGGGTCTGCTCTGTTTGCTAATAGAATTTGATAAATCTGTTTCTTTGCTTTCTAAAATGTGCACAATGTTCCACATTCCATATTTCTTTATAACTGTTTTGTTAATGAATATTCAGTAGGTATTGAAATTTGGCCTAAATACAGAACAGGGAAAGGGTTAAAAGCTGGGGCAATAGGATTTTTTTTATAAATAGTGATGGTATTGAACTTATTAACGATTTCAATAATTTAAGTGCTGGGGCAATACGAGTGTTTGGAATTGAACTTATTAACCCTTTTAATAATGTAAGTCACTAAGTGCTGGGGCAAACGAGTGTTTGGTATTGTACTTATTAACATCAGATCTATCAAGGTCACCTGTGTTTGCAAATGCATAAAAAAGTGTTTATATGAGGTACAGGGTACAGTAACCCTTTCCCTGTTCTATGTTTATTTCAAATTCCAATACCTATTGAATATTCACGAACAAAAAAGTTGTAATGAAATGTAGGAGGTGGAGCATCATAGCCACTTTAGAAAGTAAACAAACAGCTCTTTTAAATTCCATTAGCAAACAGAGCAGACCCTGATTAGACAGTTCCTGTAGGAGCTGTCTGATCTGGGTCTCCTCTGTTTGCTGATGGGATGCAATAGATTTGTTTCTTTAGTTTCTAAAATGGCTACAATGTTCCACCTTCCATAGATCATTATAACTATTTGGTCCATGAATAATCAAAATATAGAACAGGTACAGAGTTAAATACATCATGCAGGCCAAGACTACACAAAAGGTTGCGTGACGTCAAGACTGTTGCCTTTATAACCTTCTTTGTTGCACATCATACCTGTTTCTTGTCCACTGGTTTGATCGCTTTCTTCTTTGGGCTCTTCAGCTTCAGATTCCGATACTGTGGAAGCCTCAGAAATGAGACTGGCTGGTCGACCTAGATCTTTGTCCTCTTCCTCCTTGCCTTTAGCCTCCATTTGCATTTTCTGGATACGTCGAAGCCTGTTCAGTTCATCCTGAGCAAACTTCAGCTCTCGTCTCAGCCTGTCACGTTCTTCATCCCTCTTGTTTAAAGCAGCCTATAAGGAAAGGACAGACTTCCAGTCAAATGTTCAATTGAATTATTAATGTTTATCTGATGGACATTGCCTCGTAACAGGATCAACAAATTCATTACATCGGAATCTAAATTTAATAAAAAATACCAGATAAAGACAAGTTAAAGACTATCTCTATCCAAATAAAAAAAATGAACACAGCCTTATATTTACTTGTATGTACTTCATTTTTTCCCAAATATATTTTTTGAAAGCAGTATCAAGAATTTGTTTAATGACTTCCTATCAATCAAATGCATGCATCAAGAACACATCACATAAGTAACTAAACAAACAACTCGTACAAAACAGTGTCAGTAGACTAAAACAAAATGAAAAGTTCAATCCAAATAGGAATACAGTAAAACCCTGCTAAACCGAAATATTTTAAGGAAAAATGTCTCTTTCGGTAGGTGGCTCCTTTTCGAGCTTTCTGCATGACTTTCACCCTGCATTAAGCTGCCACCTGTGTAATCCCTTACCTCATGGGCTATTTTTAGACAAAACCTCTTTCAATAAATCTACTGAAAAGGTGCATTTACTAGCAAAAACGAACAGTTTTAGAATTGTATAGTTTTCAAACCAATGTGATCTATGGAGCAAAATCTCTATTTATCACAATGGCTCCAAAAACTGATTTTTACAGAGGCATAAAAATTATCACACTAGTGTCAGAAACTTTTACAGAGGCGACAAAAGGTGTCAATATGAGGGATGGGTTAAAGGTCGGCATTGATAGTAATTTGAATGTCCAGTTAACCCTTTCCCTCATATAAACGTGTTTTCACGCATCTGCAAACAGAGTAGACCCAGATCAGACGGCTCCTAGAGGAGCCGTCTGATCAGGGTCTGCTCTGTTTGCTAATAGAATTTGATAGAGCTGTTTCTTTACTTTCTAAAACAGCTACAATGTTCCACCTTCAATATTTCATTTTAACTATTTGGCTATGAATATTCAGTAGGTATTGAAATTTGGTCTAAATACAGAACAGGGAAAGGGTTAAGAGGGGTTTTACTGTAGTGTTAACACTTTACTTAATGAAGATTCACTTTAGACTTTTTCATGAATATTAATTAGCTGAACTTTTATAATGGCATATCAACATCACAAGTGTTGTCCATAGCATAAACTAGAACTATCACTAAAGGTGATGAATACCCCCACACGGCAGCCTTGATTGCAAATCCAAGTTTTGAACATGTAGAGAAAAATTCTGTAATTTATGCCAAGTATCAAGTGAATCAGGTTGAAATTGAAGGAGGAGTTCAAAGTACAAGATTTTGCCTGCCAATTTCAAGGCCAAAGGTCAAGGTCAAGGTCACAGAGACCTGAAATTTGTGTCTTGCACATCTACTACTTCTGAGTAACATTTATGCCAAGTATCAAGTAAATCAGGTTGAAAGTGAAGGAGGAGTTCAAAGTACAAGATTTTGCCTGCCAATATCAAGACCAATTTCAAGGCCAAAGGTCAAGGCCACAGAGATTTTTAATTTGTGTCTTGCACATCTACTACTCCTGAGTAACATTTATGCCAAGTATCAAGTGAATCAGGTTGAAAGTGAAGGAGGAGTTCAAAGTACAAGATTTTGTCTGCAAATTTCAAGACCCAATTTCAAGGCCAAAGGTCAAGGTCAAGGTCACAGAGACCTGAAATTTGTGTCTTGCACATCTACTGCTCCTGAGTAACATTTATGCCAAGTATCAAGTGAATCAGGTTGAAAGTGAAGGAGGAGTTCAAAGTACAAGATTTTGCCTGCCAATTTCAATACCAATTTCAAGGCCAAACCTCAAGGTCAAGGTCACAGAGACCTGAAATTTGTGTCTTACACATCTACTACTCCTGAGTAACATTTATGCCAAGTATCAAGTGAATCAGGTTGAAATTGAAGGAGGAGTTCAAAGTACAAGATTTTGCCTGCCAATTCCAAGACCAAAGGTCAAGGTCAAGGTCACAGAGACCTGAATTTTGTGTCTTGCACATCTACTACTCCTGAGTAACATTTATGCCAAGTATCAAATTAATCAGGTTGAAATTGAAGGAGGAGTTCAAAGTACAAGATTTTGTTTGCCAATTTCAAGACCAATTTCAAGGCCAAAGGTCAAGGTCAAGGTCACAGAGACCTGAAATTTGTGTCTTGCACATCTACTACTCCTGAGTAACATTTATGCCAAGTATCAAGTGAATCAGGTTTAAAGTGAAGGAGGAGTTCGCCGTACAAGATTTTGCCTGCCAATTTCAAGACCAATTTCAAGGCCAAACGTCAAGGTCAAGGTCACAGAGACCTGAAATTTGTGTCTTGCACATCTACTACTCCTGAGTAACATTTATGCAAAGTATCAAGTGAATCAGGTTGAATGTGAAGGAGGAGTTCAAAGTACAAGCTTTTGCCAGCCAATTTCAAGACCATTTTCAAGGCCAAAGGTCAAGGTCAAGGTCACAGAGACCTGAAATTTGTGTCTTGCACATCTACTACTCCTGATTAACAATCATGCCAAGTGTCAAGTGAATCGGGTTGAAACTGAAGGAGGAGTTCGCCGTACAAGATTTTGCAGACAGACCGACCGCCGGACCGACCGACCGACCACCCGACCGACCGACCGACAGGCTGATTCCAGTATACCCCCCTCAAACTCTGTTTGTGGGGGTATAACTAGAGAATCAGATCTATATTACATTATTCCATAAGCAAACAGAGCAGACCTTGAGCAGACAGCTCCTACAGGAGCTGCTGTCAGATCTGGGTCTATTCTACTTGCCAATACATAAGTATGTGTCTTCTTCAAGTAAAAAGTTGAAGGAAAACTAAAATTTCAGTAATTTATCAATTGTGACAAGTACTAACAGAATAATTTATCATTAGTGTATATTGCTTCTATACCAGTCTAGTATAATATTTCCGGATATCTACCAAATCCAACATAAAGACAGTTAGTATGCCTGCACTATATTCAGTACACAGTATGGTCCCCATCTTCAACAAACATCACTCACATATGTCACACCGCACTGTGATGCCATTTACCCCATCTACCAACATGACACACTGCCTCTGTGTTACATGACACACTGCCTCTGTGTTACATGACATACTGCCTCTGTGTTATATGCTACACTTTCCCTTTGTGTTACATGACAAACTGTCTGTGTTGCATGACGTACTGCCTCTGTGTTACATGACACACTGCTTCTGTGTTATATGCTACACTCTCCCTTTGTGTTACATGACAAACTGTGTCTGTTGCATGATGCACTGCCTCTGTGTTACATGACACATTGGCTCTGTGTTATATGACACACTCTCCCTTTTTGTTACATGACAAACTGTGTTTGTGTTACATGACACACTGCCTCTGTATTATATGACACACTGCCTCTGTGTTATATGACACACTCTCCCTTTGTGTTGCATGACAAACTGTCTCCGTGTTATATGAGCTATGTTAGACAAAGATTTATTATACTGCAAAGTAAAATCCTCACTTCTGATTGGTTAACTAGCCGTGTACATGAGTCCATGTACCCTGTGAGCTGACAGGGTACATGGAAATTCCCCATGGCAGGCCCTACATTATGATGATCAGAAACCAAATGACCGACTTCTCGACTCGGCTAAACAGTAGCAAAATTCATAACAGACAACTATTGATACGTAAAGAAAACAAGAGGGCCAAGATGGCCCTTAATCGCTCATCTGATTACCATAGATTTCAGATTTTTGCTGGGTAGCCCATGGGTAGGGCCAATATTGACCTTAGGTACAATACTTGAACAATGTTAATAGTGGATCATGAGCAATGGTTCTGCAGAACAATATTTTCAAAGATTTAGTACATTGATTTTATCAATACAATGATTCTGACCAATGAAGATTGGGCTAAAAATGTGCCCTCTAGAGTAATTTTTCTAAGATTTGACCTAGTGACCTAATTTTTATTCCCATCCAACCCATGATCACACTCAACCTTGATATCACCAAGACAAACACTCTGAGCAAGATTGAGGAAGACTGGGCTAAAAATGTGGCCGCTGGAGTGTTAACTACATTTTTCTAAGATATGACCCGGTGACCTACTTTTTGACCTCACATAACCCACTTTCACACTCGTTTGAGATTTTATCAAGACAATCATTATGACTAAGTTTCATGAAGATTGGACAAAAAATGTGACCACTAGAGTGTTCACAAGGTTTTTCTACTGTTTGACCTAATGACCTAGTTTTTCACCCCACTTGCCCCACTTTCGAAATTGTCCGAGATTTTATCAAGACATTCATTCTGACCAAGTTTCAGGAAGATTGGACTAAAATTGTGACCACTAGAGTGTTCACAAGGTTTTTCTACTGTTTGACCTAGTGACCTAGTTTTTAACCCCACGTAACCCAGTTTTCAAACTCCTCCGAGATTTTATCGAGATAATCATTCTGACCAAGTTTCATGAAAATTGAGCAAAATATGTGACCTCTAGAGGGTTCACAAGGTTTTCCTACTATTTGACCTAGTGACCTAGTTTTTAACCCAACTTGACCCACTTTCGAACTCGTCCGAGATTTTATCAAGACATTCATTCTGACCAAGTTTCATGAATATTAGACTACAATTGTGACCACTAGAGTGTTCACAAGCAAATTGTTGACGACGGACGACAGACATTCAAGTCTCCCAAAAGCTCATCCGGAGCTTTGCTCAGATGAGCTAAAAATGCAGAAATGAATTAAACAAGAGGGCCATGAGGCCCTGAAGCGCTCACCTGAGATAACCCCAGGGGCAGGGCCTTTTTTGACCACAAGAAATCATGTGGACAACCTTGGTAGAGAACCACAAGGCAAAGCAGTATGCCATTAATTAAAGGTCTAAGCCTTATGATTTCAGAGAAAAATAATATTTCATATTTTTCCCATCGAAAAAACTGATAAGCCCTGAGGCAGGGCCAAGTTTCGCCCAGTGGTCAGGGTCGTAAGTTAAACATTCTTGGCAGAGGACCACAAACCACAGCTACATATTTATAGAGGACCAGTAGATCATGTTAGTCATACCAAATATCAATGGTCTAGGCCTTACAGTTTCAGTAGATTTTTAAAGATTTTCCTATGAGAAACTGATAAGCCCTTGGGCGGGGCCATTTTTGGCCCGGGGGTCATAATTTGAACAATATTTGTCGAGGACCATAAGATCATGCTACATACCAAATATCAGAGGTCTAGGTCTTACAGTTTGAGAGAAGAAGATTTTTAAAGATTTTCCTATGAAAAACTGATAAGCCCTTGGGCGGGGCCATTTTTGGCCCGGGGGTCATAATTTGAACACTATTTGTAGAGGGCCATAAGATCATGCTACATATTAAATATCAAGGGTCTAGGCCTTACAGCTTCAGAGAAGAAGATTTTTAAATATTTTCCAATGAAAAACTGATAAGCCCTTGGGCGGGGCCATTTTTGGCCCGGGGGTCATAATTTGAACAATATTTGTAGAGGACCATAAATCATGCTACATACCAAATATCAAAGGTCTAGGCCTTACAGTTTCAGATAAGAAGATTTTTAAAGATTTTCCTATGAAAAACTGATAAGCCCTTGGGCGGGGCCATTTTTGGCCCGGGGGTCATAATTTGAACACTATTTGTAGAGGGCCATAAGATCATGCTACATATTAAATATCAAGGGTCTAGGCCTTACAGCTTGAGAGAAGAAGATTTTTAAATATTTTCCAATGAAAAACTGATAAGCCCTTGGGCGGGGCCATTTTTGGCCCGGGGGTCATAATTTGAACAATATTTGTAGAGGACCATAAATCATACTACATACCAAATATCAAAGGTCCAGGCCTTACAGTTTCAGAGAAGAAGATTTTTAAAGATTTTCCTATGAAAAACTGATAAGCCCTTGGGCGGGGCCATTTTTGGCCCGGGGGTCATAATTTGAACAATATTTGTAGAGGACCATAAGATCATGCTACATACCAAATATCAAAGGTCTAGGCCTTACAGTTTCAGAGAAGAAGATTTTTAAAGATTTTCCTATGAAAAACTGATAAGCCCTTGGGCGGGGCCATTTTTGGCCCGGGGGTCATAATTTGAACAATATTTGTAGAGGACCATAAGATCATGCTACATACCTAATATCAAAGGTTTAAGCCTTACAGTTTCAGAGAAGAAGATTTTTAAAGATTTTCCTACGAAAAACTGATAAGCCCTTGGGCAGGGCCATTTTTGGCCCAGGGGTCATAATTTGAACAATATTTGTATAGGACCATAAGATCATGCTACATACCAAATATCAAAGGTCTAGGCTTTACAGTTTCAGAGAAGAAGATTTTTAAAGATTTTCCTATGAAAATTCCATATTACCATATATGGAAATATTGACCAAGCCCTCTGGCGGCCATGTTTTTTGCTAGATCAAAATTCTTTTAACAACTTTTAAAGTCTATCAACTGAGAAATATTTTGGTGAAAACTATATTCAAATCCAACAAGTCATTCTGGAGAAGAAGATTTTTCTAGATATTGTGTCCGGTTGCCATGGCAACAAGACCGATGGCCCCGCCCACTATCTTTTAACAACTTTTGAAGCACCCACCCACAGTATGTATCTGACCAAGTTTGGTTACAATTGGGCAGTCGGTTTCAGAGAAGAAGTCGTTTGAAATTGTTGACGGACAGACAGACGGACGTACTAACAAATGGGTAGTTGTGTGACTTTTTCCTTTGATCTTTTCTTGTGTGACTAGTCCCACAAGAAAAACTATTTTTGGCTCTAACTTTGGAAAAGAATGATCTGGAAGCTAACCCTAACCCTAACCCTATGTCCCACAACTGGCCAGGTTAATGTCACAAGAAATGGCCAGGTTAATGTCACAAGAGATGGCCAGGTTAATGATTTTACTTGTGGGACTAGTTAGAAAAAGTCACACAACTACCCTTTGGTGAGTGCGGACAGACGGACAGACGGACGCCGGACACAGGGGTATCACAAAAGCTCACCTTGAGCACTTTGTGCTCTGGTGAGCTAAAAACACTTTTGGTTTGAAATGACCAATAAAACAGTTTTTAGAGGAGTTATTATATCGTCCATCCATCTATTATAACACGAACGCCGATGAAATACAATAGCACACCACTTCGGATACCTTCGGGTAGAAATAATTTATTGGGGCGCTATTAGGGGAATTATCGTGTTTAGTGATTAAATATACCAAAATGGTTTAATATAAATTATCCGAACAGTAAAACTTTGCAGTATAATAAATTCGTTATACAGTTCTTTCCCAGGGTACATGACGATTTATTCCCGGCTGGTAAAATCATGTAACCCTCGCCTAACGGCTCGGGCAACATGATTTTCCTCAGCCGGGAATAAATCGTCATGTACCCTGGGAAAGAACTGTATAACTGATAATGTACAGGGAAATGCAAACAGTGCAGATTCAGATCATCTGCAGACCATGATCAGAACCCACTGATCTGGGTTTACACTTGTTGCAAATGACAGGGCATGTGTGTCCTGCATCCAAAGGGCTAAATACCGGTACCATGCCTATCTAACACGGGAGTTAGACTAAGTCTACACTGTATACAAGTCCCACTGATACTTATTCTCATGACACGGCTCATATATTTCTACACATCCACACCTAATTCCTGCTCCCATCCCCACAGTGCTGTGTCAAGTCAGTTTCAACCTCATAACAAACTATATATGTACATATTACAGATAGCTTTAAGATAACATGGTGAAAATAAACACATATTACAGATAGCTTTAAGATAACATGGTGCAAATAAACACTTCTCTCCATAAATAGCCTTTTAGAACAGAGCAGACCCAAATCTGACGGCTCCTATAGGAACCGTCTGATCAGGGTCTGTTCTGTTTGCTAAAGGAATTACATAGATCTGATTCTATACTCATGGCCTTGATTTCCGGTGCTCATGTACCACTATAACAGATAATCTAATTGATATTCATGATATAACTACATGTATTCTATTTGATCCATAAATATTCATGGAGCAATGTTTAATGTATTCAATGATCGCTTGCTGAGTAATACAAAGGTTAAGTTTAAATGAGTGCAAGTAGACAGCAAGTAGAACATGTCCTATGCATTTGAACATTAAACACAGTCAAAAGTTCCCTTTTTTTAATTAAAAATTCTGAAGGGAGGTGATCCCCCGAGAGCAAAAATTGCAACACAAAAAGAGAAAATTGCAGACTCGGTTTTATTGAGTCTGTTCATGAACAGTAATTGAAAGTGCAACACTGCTCACGCCCCCTAGCACCGGCTTAAGCGGTATTCAATTTTCAAAACAAGAAGTACTGAAATTCATGATCTCGAAGGACCAGAAGGTATAACAACACTGAGAATGAAGTACGAACCCTTTACCTCACAGAAACACCTTTTCAAACAGAACAGATCCAGATCAGATGGCTCCTGAAGGAGCTATCTGATCAGGGTCTGCTCTGTTTGCTCTTGAAATAACAAAGACATAATTCGAGTTTCTGTAATACTAATACATGTAGTAACATATTCTCTTGTAATAAAAATTTAGTCAATTAATATTCATAGTCATTTCTTCTTACTTCAATATTCATGATGTATATGGTTAATATTAGGAGTACAGTTTGATGATTATGTGATTTCATATGGGTTTGATAATATCATTTGTGTGGCTTCAAAATGTGCAATCCAGGTACATGTGCACCACTTAGATAAAAATGTTTTAACCCTTTCCTCCATATATACGCCTTTCTACGCCTCTGTAACCACTTTATGAAAGCATTGTGTTAAATAGAGCATTTGCTCCTATAGGAGCAAATGCTCTATTTATCACAATGGTTTCAAACTACAAAATTCTAAAAAAATCCTTTTCTCTAGTAAATGCTCCTTTTGGGTAGATTCATTCAAAGAGGTTGGGTCTAAAAATAAGCTATGGAGGAAAGGGTTAATTAACCATTAACAATACTATCAATCAGTACTTCTAGTACTGAATCAGCAAGGTATAACTGACACCTTTGTCTATAATACAGAAACCAATAGCAACGATTTCTAAAAAGCTTAGCCATGAAACCGACAACAGCATTTCTGAATATATCTGATAACAGTATCAGCAATAATGGTCCTTATTTACGAGTACAGCCATTTGTAGAAGCAAAGTATCTGAATAATATTGATATATAGGCAGAAACCAACACAATACGTGTATAGGACTATGTCATATCTGAAGTAAATTATGAAATACCTGAATATCTAGGCTACACAAAACATCCTACCTAGTCAAATGTCAAATCAAACTGGGATAACATTTGAAGAAACCCAGCAGGGGCAGGGACTAAACAGGCCATGTTAAATCTTTGTATTACTAGTGACATAAAAGTCATCCTGTGATAAGGCACTAGTGAATATTGTTCACGCATCAATACACTAAACCCTTTCCTCCATAAATACGCCTTTCTACGCCTCTGTAATAACCACTTCTTGAAACCATTGTGATAAATAGAACATTTGCTTCTATAGGAGCAAATGCTCAATTATCACAATGGTTTCAAACTACAAAATTCAAACAATTTCCTTTTCTCTAGTAAATGCTCCTTTTGGGTAGATTCATTCGAAGAGGTTTGATCTAAAAATAGCCTATGAGGTAAAGAGTTAAAGAAATATGGACAGTTTGAATTCAACAGAAACATGTCTAGAATATATCCCATTCAATTTAATGTGAGCTAGGTGGTATAGTGCCTGCATCCTAATCAGGATGTTCTGACTTTAAATCACAGTGAAGGCCCACACATTCCCACACATACTGGCACATGTAAACAGAGCAGGTTCTGATAAAACAGTTCCTATAGAAGTCGTCTGATCTGGGTCTATTCTGTTTGCAAAGGCATAGAAAGGTGTATTTATGAATTTATAACAAGATTTACATGAAAGGAGGAAGTGTAAAGACTAATCTGAATGGAAGGAACACCACTTACAATCATTCATTTAACCCACTTTCTGTTCCATATTCATTTAAGAAATAATGAATAAAAATTATTTATACATTGTATGCTGAATTTTTAAAATGTAAACTTTTCAAGTGACTTTTTTGCTTTGACAAAAACTGTAACATCAGATCTATATCATGCCAAAAGCAAACACAGCAGACCCAGATCAGACGGCTCTAACAGAAAAATCTGATCTATGTCTACTCTGTTTGTAAACGGTCAACCCCTTATCTCATGTTCAATGTTCAAGCAAATCCCTTAGCTGAATTAGCCATTTGAATGGCATTATCAACCAGAGAATTAGGACCATGGCAGAAACAGAACAGGAGTTCTCTTATCTGGGCCTACTCTGTTTGCAAATGCACAAAAAGACATCAGGAAGGTTGCGAAAACTATCAACACTATGCAGAACAATGGCTGTACTTTTATTTTCAAGTTACATGAAAACAAAACAATTATCGTGTAGCACTATAAACGCCCTTCCTCTAATAAGCAACCCCCCCCCCCCCTCTTTATCAGCAAAAACAAATTTCAAAATTTTGGGATTTTGCATAGCCCCAGGTGCGTTTAACCAGGGGAAAACGGTATGCTTGAATTATCTCTTTTGCATTTTATAAAAATGTTGCCATGAAAATGATTGTCTGCTATTATTCCTGTTACTATTTTCTCAATTTTTCTTCCAATATTGATATGTATATATAATGTCAATTTGGATCCAGATGAGATGCTGAATAACTTATCAACACTCAAACGGTTTGCATAATTATGTTATCACGAATTAGCCAGTAGCGCGTAAAGACTAAATCTTTTTTCGACTTTACATTCAGTGCTTTTGCAAATTTAGATTTTCAGCTTGTTTTGTTTTAACCCATTCTCTGTTCTATGTTTATTCTAAATTTCCATACCTACTAATATTCATGGACAAAAAACGAAATATGGAAGGTAGAAAATTGTACCCATTTTAGAAAGTAAAGAAACAAATCTTTCAAATTCCATTAACAAGCAGAGCAGAGACCCTGTTTAGATGGCTCCTAAAGGAGCTGTCTGATATGGGTCTACTATGTTTACAAATGCATGACAACACGTTTATATGAAGGAAAGGGTTAATGTGTTCTTTCAGAACAAGTTGAACTGCTTCTGCAACCAATACCACACCTGCATGCTGAAATTGAATGTCTAAATTAACATTGGAGATCTGCAAGATTTGTTCACTACGGTAGAATTGTGTTACAAATTAAAAAAATCCAGTATCTTTAAGTTATGCATTGATGTCTCTGTAAACTAATATTTTTATTATGTTTTGAAAACAGAACAGTGCCAATTGTCTGGAGAATAACTTTTTCAATTTTACATAATTCTATGTTTTGGTTTTGATGCAGCTGTTTAAGCCTTTCCCTCACTGATTTGGTGCTTGTTGAGCTAAATTAAAAACTTTTGAAAACATAAATAAAGGGACATAACTCCAAAAATTTTAAATCAAGAGTTATGGTTCTTATGTAGGGGCCTTTCCCTCAATGAGATCTACTGACCTATGAAGTTTCGTGTTGATATCTCTTATACTTTTTGAGTAATGAGCTACAATAAAGTTTTTGCACGCTGGTGATGATGACAACGCCAATGCGACCCAGTGATCACAATACCTCGACTTTTCATCGAAACAGACGAGCTAAAAATGAGCTAATAAATACTAATGATGTCATTATTTCTAACATGAACATTGAACAGAGAAAGGTGTAAGTTTTGTTTACTTGTGATTAAAGTTAACCAGCTTCGACCCTATGTGGAGTTACTCTGCATCTCATCTGGGTGCAGGCTGTTTGCAAATGCCAATCAATTATAACTTTGTGGGTTTTACCCTTTCCTCCATAAATACGCCTTTCTACGCCTCTGTAATAACCACTTCTTGAAACCATTGTGATAAATAGAGCATTTGCTCCTATAGGAGCAAATGCTCTATTTATCACAATGGTTTCAAACTACAAAATTCTAAAAATGTTCCCTTTCTCTAGTAAATGCTCCTTTTGGGTTGATTCATTCAAAGAGGTTGGGTCTAAAAATAGCCTATGGAGGAATGGGTTAAAGTATTTCTTTTGTAGTATATATCTCAACCAAGCTATCTTGGAGGACACAGGCATTCTATCTTTTCTTTAACCCGTTCCTCCATAAATACACCTTTCTACGCCTCTGTAATAGTCACTTCTTGAAACCATTGTGATAAATAAAGCATTTGCTCCATTATTAGGAGCAAATGCTTTATTTATCACAATGGTTTCAATATTGCACAGGTCTATAATTTTCCTTTTATCTAGTTAATGATCCTTTTCTGTAGATTTTTTTTAAAGAGGTTGGATATAAAAAATAGTCTATGACGGAAAGGGTTAAAAGTTCACATGTAATTTGCAAAGCAATTGGTTGCTCTGATTTCTCATAGTCATTCATGTCTTTTAATTCTTTCCCTGTTCTGTATCCATTAAAGAAATAATGACAGCATGACTTTTTATTAGCTTAATTTTTATAATGTAAAGTTTTTAAGGGAATTTTTTGCTTTGACAAAAACTGTAAAATCAGATCTATATCATGTCAAAGGCAAACAGAACAAACCTTGATCAGACTGCTCCTATAGGAGCCGTCTGATCTGGATCTATTCTGTTTGCAAATACGTGAACAGGCATTTATATGAGGGAAAGGGATATGAAACCCATTTTTTTTCAAGCAGTTTGGACACTCACAAGGCACAGAATGACCGTGTGTCATCAATATCCCAAATCTTTGCATAGATATTTACCCTTCGCTACATGGAGACACCTTTTGGCATCTTTGCAAACAGAGAAGACCCTTATGAGCTGTATGATCAGGGTCTGCTCTGTTTGCTTATGAAATAACACAGATCTTTAATATTAAGCTTATGCCATGATAACAAATTCCTTTGTTCATGAAATCAGCCAATACATATTGCTGATGTCATTATTTCTGACATAATTATTCATGGAGTAAAGAGTTAACACAAGTGTGTACAAATAGTTATTATAACTGCTATCCAATGCTAGGGAAAGTGAGAAAAATAAGCCAAAGAAATGATTCAGGTGATGGCTGAAAGATATTAGTCATTATCTACCAGCCAGTGGTAAAACTGAACCAATCTCACAGTCACATGCTTGTCACAGTCCATGAACTGGTTGCAAGGTAGAATAAGCAACACGCAGCAGCAGTTCTGTTGTGGGCACCAGCATATTGTGTTGCAATGCAGAGAACCAAACACCACACACAGTAAGTGGACTGTGGTATACACATCTCCTTACACATTTCCAGTTAAAGTTTAACATCACAGACAAGAATCAAAGGAGAAACAAAATTCAACAGAAACAAAAAGCATTAATACTGAAATAAGAATGGTTTCCGTAAATGTTAAATGTCTGAAAACATTTGATCATTTTATATAAGTTATTCCTAATTTTCCCCACTTTGAAAAAGACAAAACCCATAGTACACTGGAAATTGAATCCTTAAAGAGACACGTAAAATGCCTTAAAAGTTTACTTCATATAAATGCCTTTTCGTGCATTTACAAACAGAGAATGCTCCAACGCAACATCACATAGCGTATTTCAGCAGATATACAAAAAATTACATAGTTTGCTTATGAAAATATTCTACAACTAGGCTAGAATGCTGCAATGGTTTGGAATCTTTATCAAACAGCAACAAGGGGTTATGATACTAGCATTCTTACTTGACTATTGTTTTTAAGTAACTCTATGCTAGTCTATACTTTGATCTATCAACTTTGGGATGCCTAGCACTATGTATGGCCATTGTTGTGAAAAACAGGCATTCAAACATATGCAAACAGGATAGACCTAGACTGGCTGCCATAAGTGAACAAAGGCATGTGATCTGGGTCCGTACCATTTGCCATTAACCCTTTACACCATGATTATTCATGTAAGAAATAATGAATATTTGTTAGCTTGATATTTTACAATAGCATATGAACACAGGAAGTTCTTGCATTGGTAGAAACTGCAGTCAGATATATCAAATATTCATAAGCAAACAGAGCAGACCCTGATCAGATGGCTCCTACAGGGGCCATCTGATCTGGGTCTACTCTGGTTGCAAAGGTGTATATATGGAGTAAAGGGTTAATATAATAACATTAAGAACAAGTGCATGTTTGACAATGGCAGAACGTGTAGCTCTAAATTATTTCATAAGCAAACAGAGGAGACCCTGACCAGACAACTCCTACAAGAGCTATATGATCTGGGTCTGCTCTGAGTCTCTGCTTGCAAAGACATCAAACGTCACCCCTATCAAGTAAAGTGTTCATGCCTGATAGTACTACAATGCAGCACTTACCCACACACATGGTGGCTGATCTGGGTCAAAACTGCTCAATGTTTAAGTGCCCTTTTTTCCAGTAAGACAGGCCATATATAAAGCTAATAACCAAGTCTAGCTCCCTATATGTCTACACTATCAACCCTTTGATTGCTTTAAATAGGTTCTTTTGTATTTAACCCTTTACTCCATAAATACGCCTTTGCAAACAGAGTAGACCCAGATCAGACAGCTTCTATAGGAGCCATCTGATCAGGGTCTGCTCTGCTTGCTTATTATATAATATAGATATGATTATACAGATTTTGCCATGGCCAAAAAATCCTGTGTCAATGTGCTATTTTAACAATTAATCTTAATTAATATTCATGATGTCATTATTTCTAACATGAATATCCATGGAGTAAAGTGTTAAAAAATTATTTGTTTATTATAAAGTTTTGGCATTCTGCTGTTACTTGTGCATTAATTATTAATTATGTATAATAAGAGTTTTGGCATTTTGTTATGTTATTTGTGTATTAATTCTTTAAAACAAATGTTTTGGGAAAAAAAAGAAATCACATGCAACAGAATAGAGCATGGTGCCACAACTATAAGTGGATATATCTATATATATACTAATGCATAGCCTATAGGTCAGTCCAGCTACCCTCCACAATTTTATGTCACCACAAAAAAAAGAAAATGACAGTCAAGTTATCACAACCCAAAGCTACCTCTAAACAGAAAACTCTGTTAGTTGTAAATCATAATTGTACGCATGGAACAATCAGATCCTCACTCTCTTGCTTTACAAAACAATTCATGAGAATGCATATCAGACGTACAGATAAGATGCATATTAGGTCCAGATAAGATGTGTAAGTTGAAATATTTTCAAGAATAACATCTTTATTCTCCACCAAACCTTTTCTTGTGACCACTCTTTAGAATCATCTCTTCGAGATGATCCTAAAGAGAGGTCACAACATAGGTTTAGTGGAGAAATGAAGATTTTAGTATTTCAGTATGCACCTTTATCTGCAGCTCTGGCATGTGTGTCATAAAATCCATCAAATACCAGAATTGCTGTAAATTTCTGTTTTCAGAGGCTTTACATTCTAAAATTAAATTTCAAGTTTTCAACTTGACAATCTTGGTTTCACAAGTTTACATGACAATGTCTGTCACAAGAAGGCGTGCAAAGTAGGTCTGTAAGCATTAGTATATATGTTCTGTATGAGCAGCATTGAGACAAATCGTACCTTTGGCACATTTCGTAAACAGTGTGGACCCAGACCTGAGCCGAATCAGGATCTACACTATTTGACACATTTCAGCTTTAGCAACATTCTGATATTCAATCTGACAAACAGTGTAGGCCCTGATCAGACACCACATCCCTGATGTAGCAGCTGATCTGGGTGTACACAGTTTGCAGTGTCCAAGAGGTACCTCATCTCAAATGTCAGCTCATACATCGTATATCAGTCCTGCTGCTCTTGGGTATTCTACCAAATACTGTCAGTTACTCTCTGATGGTGTTAGCTGGCAAGGCAGGGCAGAGTTATTAGTTGAAATTACAAGATAGACTGTGTAAACCATTCAGTTAGACAAAGATCCGTGTTTGAGTGTTCTTTCCAACCCCCAACCCCCTCAACAATGATATACAGTAAAACCTCTCTATAATGGCCACTAAATTATGTTAATTAATTGATATTTAGGGCAGGTGGGTTCTTAAAGCAAGGTGAAAGTAAAACAGAATGCTCCTAAAGGAGCATTCTGTTTTACTTTCAACTTGCTTAAAGCAGCCACCTGCCTTTAACACAAAATACTTGATGTAATTCAGTGGCCGTTTTAGAGAGGTTATACTGTATATCATTATTGGTATGAACCAGTATTGCAGTACCACTTGTAATGGTCAAGCAGTGACAATACCAGTAAACTCTTCATTTCCCTGAGTGTTCTGACGGATAAAACTTTGGCAAATAGTGCAGACCCATATCAAACTGAGCAGTCTGTGTCTACACTAATTGCTACTCTATCAGCCTTAGTTGCTGTTATCAAGAGGGTTCCAAGTTGATCTAGATCCAAGCTGTTTGCAAATGACAGTCAGTTTGCAATCAACTGTAGAAGTTTTAATATTTATGACACTTTCTAAAGTACTGTTAATTGTGAAATATAATCTAAGATCAATTAAACTGATCATTAGTTAATTGATATTTTCATATATTCCAATCAGCAGAAGAAAATACAAATCAGCAAACTTTCAAACATACTAATAAAATAACTTATATATAGCCAACCCTGGTTGATTAGTTTCCCAGTTCAAAATACTTGCTATTTCACAATCATAACAGAATTAGATTTTCTTGTTTACAACTATTTCCTAACTAAGTCTAACTGAATGGTTTTCGACTAGCAACTTGTCGCCCTGACCTGGGGTTCGGAAGTTGACATGGCTCTTGTTTGTGCCTAATAAACAGAACATATAGAACATGTACAGTATACATAAACAACCACAGGGGGGCAGTATGGAAACACGTCAGCCACATTGGGACGGGAGAACTGCCGTACTGAAAAGTCAGGAATTTAGAAGAAATCCAAAACACAAATTAAATAAACATGTATTACAAGAAATAATAGGAATACAATCGGCTATAGTCTGAGCTACACATGAGTTATCTACCCTGAAAAAAGAATTAACTTCAATACTAGTTGAGAAACGTGAATACTGTAACCCTTTACTCCATGAATATTTATGTAAGAAATAATGACATCATCAGTATTCATAAGGTGAATTTTGATAATGGCATAATTATGAAAACAGGAAATATTGGCTATGGAAAAAACTGTAGAGACGGATATAATTCACAAACAAAACACCCTTATCAGACAGTTCCTATAGGATCCATCTCATCTAGGTCTGCTCTGTGTGCCAAGGTGTTTAAAAACCTATGTATGGAGTGAAGGGTTATACAGTCACAATTCTACACACACTGTAAATACATTCATCATTGTTTTGGGACAACTATTAAATATAAAATGATTCTAGACATGGAAAAAACTATTGCAGTAACACCTCTCTTCTGAGGTCTCCGAACCAGGAGGTAGGTGGTAGCTTAATGCAGGATGGAAGTTATACAGAAAACTCATCAAGGAGCTTCCTGTATTACATTTGTCCTGCATTAAGCAGCCATAAGTGGTCACTTCAGAGGGGAACACCTGTATATATATATATATATTCAAACACAGGGTCAAAGTTGATTGTTATATAATTGCTCTACTACTACATGTACCTTCTGGCTTGACAATTTCTTTTCGTGAAAACAGATTTTTTTTTCAAAAAAAATTATGTGCCTCCTTTTTAGTTTTGTTTGAAACTGCTATAAATCACGTGGGTTTTTATACCTTCCTTCAAACACAAATTTACATAACCATTTACCTCACATTCATGTAATAAATAATATCACGAAAATTAATTACGATTAAATTTCATAATGGTTAATAACAGGTAGTTTAGGCATAACATAAACTGTAGAATCATATCTATATTAATCCATAAGCAAACAGAGCAGACCTGCAGAAGTCATTTGATTTGGGTCTGCTCTGTTTGCAAAGCATGAAATGTGTCTCAATAAGGTAAAGGGTTAAACATAATTTTCTTAGGATCATTCTCGTATTTGTTGACTCCCTACACACTAGGAGAATTGGTGATAACTTGGGTACCCGAAAAGATTAGATCCAAATGAGATATTGAGAAGCTTTTGAGTCTAATCAGGATCCTAACCATTGGACACTCTGCACATTTCAAGGTAAATGGTAGAAGAAAAAAAACTTTGAAAACTGTAGCAGACGACAATTACTTAGTGCGCAAAGAGTTGAAACTTGAGGGGTCACAAAACTTGGTCAATCACAAAACAAAACATAACATGTAATCCTTACATGGGGAAAAATTCTTAAAAAAAAAAAAAAATAACACAAAAAGGTCAAGGTCACAATGTATAAAAGAAATGTTGAGAATTGTATACCTATGGAAGGGATGTCAAGGGCAATTATTAATACAATGACAACCGACAAACATATGGAAAGCTGTCAGATCAGGATATGTTACAATGAACTGTTATGTCTTGGTCCAAAGGAAGTAGAGATGGAGGAACCATTACAACATGTATCGAAAGCTTAACGTCATGCAGTCAGCATTCAGGGAAAATCCCACTTTGAAAACGGGTTCACTTTTTTCAGAAACATCTATTGTTAGTACACCCTTATAGAACAATATACTCTTACTGGTGAATCTTTGATTACCAGTGCCTTTTGTTTGGATTTAGACGAGATCCTAAGTAACTCGTAGTCTCATCAGAATCCAAACTGTTTAATACTGTAATAATGTTTAATACTGTAATAATGTTTTTGTAAAAAAAAGGAAAGAAATTTCAAGGAAGAAAATTGTAGCAGATGACAAAAATTTGCAGATGTTGAAAAGTGACAGTGAAAGACTAAACTCTTTATCACACACGAAATGCCTTTTAACACCTTTGTAAACAGAGTAAACCCAGATCAGACAGCTTTTTATAGGAACCACCTGATCATGGTCTGCTCTGTTTGCAAGATAACATAGATCTGATTCTTCAATTTCTACAATGGCCTAAAATTATCATTGTTAATGCCATGAATAAAAATCATCTAAATAACCCTATCCATCATATAAATGCCCTTTCAAGCCTTTGCAAACATCTTAAGTTCTACCCCTTCCCCCATATAAAAGCTTGTTCACACTTTTGCAAATATAGAGTAAATCAGGGTCTGCTCTGTTGCTTATGAAATCTGACTCTACAGTTTCTTCCCAAGCAAAATAATCCTGCCATTTTTAAAATTGGGCTATTAAATAATTATTTACGATATCATTATTTCTAACATGAATACTGAACAGGAAAAGTGTTAATACTCATGATGGTCAAAACTGTTAACATGAGTATAGGGTTAGCAGAGGTCCAGATAAGATGTGTAAATTAAAAAAATTTCAAGAATAGCTCCTTTATTTATCCACCAAACCCTATACTGTGACCGCTCTTCGAGACGATTCTAAAGAGTGGTCACAGTATAGGGTTTGGTGGAGAAAAGACGATTTTAATATCTTGGTACGCACCTTTATCTGTAGCTCTGGGGTTAAATCAGAGATTGCTTTGGGTTGATGACATACTGGTGTGCATGTATGTGTAACATATTAACTTCTTTGCTATTTTGACCCTTTCTCTGTTCAGTATTCATGCAAGAAATAATGACATCATGAATAATTATTAGTTGAATTTCTCTGTTAACTTTTTGCTTTGACAAAAACTGCAAAATCAGATCATTCTATATCATGTCAAAAGCAAACAGATCAGACCCTAACCAGTCTGATCTGGATCTACTCTGTTTGCAAAGGTGTAGAAAGGCTTACTTATGGAGTAAAGGGTTTAGATAAAGTTTAAATCATGGAAATAAGAGTATCTATTACTCTTTTTTGTGTCATCCTTGGCATATAATGTTGATTGACATGGCTTTTTTAAATCCTACATTTTGTTGCCTGTTTAATATGTATGTTTTAATAACAGACTGTCATGTAATTGTACATTTTATTAACTATCCACTCATACATCATCAACTCTAACTAAGTAATTATCTTCTACAAAGATTTGTGGCCTGCTACAATTTTGTATGTTATCTTATTCTGTCCATCTCACTGTCAAGCAGACTGAGCTGAACATGGTTTTCAAAGCACGCTTCACCCTATGACTGTGCTGCCCAACAATGCTGAATTGGTTCTATTCTTAACACTGGAAGCAGCAGGATTATTACAAAATTTGCATATCAGCATATTATCTAACCCTTTCCCTCATGAATATTCATGTAAGAAATAATGATATCATGAATATTTAGATTAATATTAATAAATGGCATATTAAACAGGGAATTCTTACAATGGCAGAAACAGAAGAGTCAGATCTCTATTATCCAATAAGCAAACAGACCAGACCTT
This sequence comes from Azorinus chamasolen, assembly GCA_963576725.1. NCBI lineage: Eukaryota > Metazoa > Mollusca > Bivalvia > Cardiida > Solecurtidae > Azorinus > Azorinus chamasolen. Next base: position 10,086,729 of record OY755248.1, on the reverse strand, counting down.
GATCAGATGGCTCCTACAGGAGCCGTCTGGTCCGTGTGTACTCAGTTTGCAAATGCATGATAAGGTGTTTACACAAGGTAAAGGGTTAAAATCAAGGATTATGATGAAGAAAGTATAAAACCCAGTGATGATTCTACATAACTTCATATTCAATACTACAAATCTATCGAACTATCTTCACCTTCTGAATGCAGGAAATGAGTAAACTACTTTTTGCAAACAATGTAGACCCAGATGAGATAGCTCCTCCTCTTGGGGTCCATTGATCAGGGTCTGCAATGTTTGTCGTTCATAATCCCTACAATGCAATTCTTCTGTACTGTTGAGACGCTATCTTTAAATTTCAGCATTCACAGGTATAGAGCTTTCACCTATTATAAATATAATTTGGCATAGAGTTATAAAATCTACTAGCTTGCAAGTGACCTTCAGTAGTTACCTCTTTCCCTGTTTAATATCCATGTAAAAAGTAATGACATCATGAATATTTCATAGCTGAACCTTTATAATATACAACTTTTCAAGGAAAGTTTCTGCTTTAAAAAAAGCTGTAGAATCAGATCTATATCACATCAAAAGTAAACAGAGCAGACCCTGATCAGATGGATGCTTTAGGTGCCGTGTGATCTGGGTCCACTCCCATTGGAAACATGTCAAAAGGCATTTATATGAGGGAAAGGGTTAACCATTTGAAAGTTGAATGCAAGCATGTACAAACAGTGTAGATCAGGGTCTACACAGTTTGCCATTCACATCTTACAAAATATACCCTTTCATGCTAAATATTATACAATAATTGACATTTCTGTTTTGAAAATTCAGCATCCGAAGGACTTGTTCAAACCAGCATCTATACATTTACAAGATATCCACATGACAATTATTGTTTGAGGACATATACACATAATGTAAAAGCCTTTCAAAGCCGCTCGCTTTCTAAAATGCAACACAAATTCTCATTTCTTGTAAAAAACTTAATGATGGCAAATCAATACATGTAAGCTGTCGTTACAAAAGATTCCAGTCCCAAATATGGCCATCCGATTTTTTTCTCCTAGTGAATATTAGGGTCCATATCTAGCCTCAAAACATGGCAGGGTTAGTTCATTGATCGCTGAGATAATTAATTGATCAAGAAAAAGGTTAATTGATCAAGAAGTTTCTAATGTAGAAATTTTATATACTAACAAAAAATTAAATTATCTCAGATGTCAGTCCAAAAGCCAATTGAATTACATCATTGCCACACTATGAGATAAAAAAAACCCTTCAGGCATATAATAAAAATAAGATTTCTACAAATAGTGTTCCCTAATTGTCCACAATTATTTTGAAAAACTTTGGCAAATAGTGCAGACAAAGATCAAATTGTTCCTGAAGAAGCATTCTGATCTTGGTCTTCACTATTTGAAACTTTCGTTCAAAGTTCATATGGTCCAGAATTGACTTGTTCAGCTTATCTAACTATTGGAGAGAGCAGATTGAGTGTGCACATATTTAGAGTACCTACATGTATGTTAAATAAAACAAAAACAAACAGCTGTACTAGACCCTTGGTCTGGTTATAAACAGCAAAACCCCTCTTAAGCAACCACCAAAAAGTGGCATAATTACGGGTTTTAAAGGTAGGTGGTAGTTCAATGAAAGACAAATGTTATGCAGAAAGCTCCTACAAAGGAGCTTTCTGCATTACTTTCATCCTGCATTAAGCAACCAACTGCTTTTCAAGACACCTGTATTTATTCATAAATTGGTGGCATTGGAGGGGGCTTACTGTACTGTGAAGTTGAATAAACGCATATGGCTACATGTCAAACAGTGTAAAACCTAATAAGATACTGGGTCTGATGACGCATCTGGTTTGGATCTATACTGTTCCATATGATCATATGGAGCAACTCATTTGTCATATATGGGTAACACATATGCACTTTTGGTTTGTGAACAGTGTAGACCTAGATCAGAGGGCTCCTAGAGGTGCCCTCTGATCAGGGTCTGCACCGTTTGTTCCTTTTGTTTCTCTTCCAAATGCAGACAGAGTGTCAAGAAGCTTGGATCCTGATGAAACAGAGTAACTCTGCATCTAAACTGGATCAAAACTATTAGCAAATGTTACAAGTTCGCCGCTGGCATGCAAAGGTATTACACATACGCTTAAGATTCCTTCAAAAACTCCCATACCGAGTTAAAACACACACAATCTCTCCCACTCCAATTGGGAATGCTAACCTTTACCAAAACTGGCCATTTCAACCATCAAAAACTGCTTTCCACATATTTACACTATTAATTTGCAAATTAAGCAGGCTTAATTCCGAGCAAGCCAAAGATTTCAAACCCACGTAAATTTACTAAATTTCTACCTTGTGAAGTACTATAAGCCACTACTGGTGTTCCCTTTTCTAATAATGAATATATCCCGGCAGACTGCATAAAAAAGGATGTGTAACTCACCAGCAAGTTAGTCAGGATCATGTTCATTTTTATGGACATGTCCTTCAGCTTTTCCATCGGGATTGGTAGAGACATATCTTCTATGGACTCAATCTGTTCACCAGCTGTAAATGCCATAATAAAGCAATGATTATGTGGTAAAAACCCGTCTAAAGTAGACTTTTAGTGAAGAAGAATTTAGATCTTTTAAGGCAGGTGGTTGCTTAAGACAGAGTGCTTTCTGCATAACTTTCATCCTACTAGCTGCCACTCTAAACCCTGTCCATCATAAAAACGCGTTTTCATGCATATGCAAACAGAGTAGACCCTGATCAGACAGCTCCTATAGGAGACATCTGGTAAGAGTCTGCCCTTTTTGCCAATGGAATTTGATACGACTCGTTTCTTTACTTTCTAAAACAATGTTAAGCTATCATATTTTTTCATTGAGCCCCTGTGCTGCATTAGAATGCAGTGTCAGATCATAGTCTGCGATGTTTTGCCACTCATCAGCAGAATTAGCATTATGAATGCTACTACTGTATTACAAAGCCACCTGTGATCTGGATCTAAACTGCTTGCATAGGTCCAATGATCCTTTTTTGTCAATGATAAAAGCTATTAAATGTATCCACTATTGTTCTTTATGAACCTATCATAAAAAATGAGTAGAAATAGGCTTTTATTCAACATCTAAATAGTCCAATCCTAACACTCTTTGGGATTCCACAGTTGCTAAAAGGTCAGAGTAAGGTGGCTTAAAGGTCATTCTGAATATTTGCAAACCTTAATGAATGTCTGCTGGAATGTTATGTAGATTAGCAGGCCATATATGGACATAGCACTGTGTACCAGACAAACAGACAGACGGACAAGCAGACAAACAGAATGTACACAACACTTAATCCCTGCATGGGACACTGGACTGAGGGTATTTATAACACATACTGACAATGACTAAACCTTACTGAACAAAGCAAGCACTGACATAGATGTTGCTTTATTAAAATAGTTGTTAATACAACACATAAGGTGTTTCAACAATGAGTTTGTGAATCTTGTTATATAACATAGATGGTTTTCAAAGATGATGAGGGGGCAACAATTGACTCAATTCTTCATGAAAACAAACCATGCAGAATCATGGGATTTGAACAATGCCGTGAAAATAAACATGCTAGAAATACAATATCCTGAAATTCAAAATGCTTCAACTATAAAATCCAAAGAAATCTTTGTGGAAGGAAATTGTAGTATCAGTTGGAAGTAAATACATTTCAAAACATTAGAGCACCTGTATAATTGCTACAACTTTACAACTTTATCACTACTACTAGACTTTTTCAAACATATATACCCTTAAGCGAAAAATGTTTCTTTGGTCTACTCAATCTTTCAAATAGATTTCCTCTTTGATGGATAGAAATCTTTCATTGCTCCATACTAGCTGTAATAACACGTCTCCCTTTCAATGTAAGCAATGTTTAATTATCAAATTCTAGCTTTCAAACATAATTCCCCATTAATGAATGGCAATTCTTTACTGGTCACATCTAACAACAAAATGGAACTCCTCCTACGATACGTTTAAATATATAATTTACAGGCCCCTTTGTAAGCAATGTTTATTTCAGTCACATACATTCTGGGGGTTGGAAGGCCCCAAGTGATGTATCTTTCATGATGTCTACGAGCTGCAAGGCCTGGTTATGGCACGCTGCAATGAGCTCTGCTGGGTCACCTTCATCTTCCACAATAACCTCCTGCAAACAAAATGGCATACACTATAACCTGCCTTAACCAGGCTCCACCCGTAATGAATATAAATTAATTTAATTTCTGTATTAGAAAAAAATAATAAGGAAATGTATTGCCATGGTAAACAGTATATATAATCTTACACCATATCAGCAAACAAGAGACAGTCCCTGCAGTTATCTGATTTGTGTCTACTGTAGTCTGATCTGTGTCTACTGTAGTCTGATCTGTGTCTTACTATAGTCTGATCTGTGTCTACTGTAGTCTGATATGTGCCTACTGTAGTCTGACCTGTGCCTACTGCAGTCTGATCTCTGCAGTCTGATCTGTGCCTACTGCAGTCTGATCTGTGTCTTCTGTAGTCTGATCTGTGTCTTCTGTAGTCTGATCTGTGTCTACTCTGTTTGCTTATAGAATACAGATCTTATTCTAGTTTCTGCTTGAGCCAAAATGTCCTGTGATCATATGCCATTATGAAAATTTAACTAATAAATATTGATGATGTCATTATTTCTTACTTTAATATTCAACAGAGAGGGGTTTAAAGCATGTTCTATTGTAGTCCCGATTTTTAGTTTTGGCTATAGAAAGAGCATAATGAAATATAATTGCATAGTTGCTTATAGTGCTTTGTAATGTCTGCCAGTGCCTTGTATAAATTTTAACCCTTTACCTGATGAATATTCATGCAAGACTCTGCTCATTGCGAATATCAATTTTTTTATTAAAATTTATAAAATAAGTAAATTTACTGCCTTGGCAAACAGTAGAGAATCATCTCTATAACATAGATGGTAATAGAGCAGACCCTGATCAGACACCTCCTATAAAACATGTCTGATCTGGGTCTAGTGTTTTCAAAGGCATAAAGAAGTGGGATTATCATGAACAGGGATTTGTAATACATTCTAATCAGAGTAATACCCATTGAGGCAATTGTTGCATCTTTTCCAGTGTTTATTCCATTGGGTTTTCTTGTGATATATTTCTTTTCAGCATATAAACAAATGATTTATGTAATTGTTAGGCATATTTAAAACATGCTGCAAGTAGAGACTATTACTTTAACTCTTTACTCCATAAATATGCCTGTCTACGCATTTGCAAACAGAGTAGACACAGATCAGACTGCTCCTGTAGGAGCCGTCTGATCATGGTTATGAAATAAAATACATTTCATTGTGCAGATTCTGCCCTAGCTAAACATTCTAGTGTCTATGTGGTTTTATATAAAATACTCTAATTAATATTAACAAATTAACTATTTCTTACATGAATATTCATAGAGTAAGGTTTATTGATGACAAGATCAAGGCAATTCCAATATATAACAAGAGGACCAAGATGGCCCTTAATCGCTCACCTGATTACCATAGATTTAAGATTTTTGCTGGGTAGCCCATGGGTAGGGCCAATATTGACCTTAGGGACAATATTTGAACATTGTTGATAGTGGATCATGAGCAGTGGTTCTGCAGAACAAGATTTTTAAAGATTTAGTATATTGATTTTATCAAGACAATGATTATGACCAATGAAGATTGGGCTAAAAATGTGCCCTCTAGAGTATTCTTTCTAAGATTTGACCTAGTGACCTACTTTTTATTCCCACCCAACCCATGATCACACTCAACCTTGATATCACCAAGACAAACACTCTGAGCAAGTTTGAGGAAGACTGGGCTTAAAATGTGGCCACTGGAGTGTAAACTAGATTTTTCTAAAATATGACCCAGTGATCTACTTTTTGACCTCACACAACCCACTTTCAAACTTGTCCAAGATTTTATTAGGACAATCATTCTGACCAATTTTCATGAAGATTTGGCTATAAACTTGACCTCTAGAGTGTTCACAAGGTTTTCCTACTATTTGACCTAGTGACCTAGTTGTTAACCCCACATAACTCTCTTTCAAACTCTTTTGAGATTTTATCAAGACAATCATTATGACTAAGTTTCATGAAGATTGGACAAAAAATAAGACCACTAGAGTGTTCACAAGGTTTTTCTACTGTTTGACCTAGTGACCAACTTGACCCACTTTCGAACTCGTCCGAGATTTTATCAAGACATTCATTCTGACCAAGTTTAATGAAGATTGAACTAAAATTGTGACCACTAGAGTGTTCACAAGATTTTTCTACTGTTTGACCTAGTGACCTAGTTTTTTACCCCACGTAAACAACTTTTCAAACTCCTCTGAGATTTTATCAAGACAATCATTCTGACCAAGTTTCATGAAAAATGGGCTAAAAATGTGACCTCTAGAGGGCTCACAAGGTTTTCCTACTATTTGACCTAGTGACCTAGTTTTTAACCCAACTTGACCCACTTTCAAACTTGTCCAATATTTTATCAAGACATTCATTCTGACTAAGTTTCATGAAGATTGGACTACAATTGTGACCACTAAAGTGTTCACAAGCAAATTGTTGACAACGCATGCCAGACATGACAGTCTCCCAAAAGCTTTGCTCAGGTGAGCTAAAAAGATATATGGCTGTTTAACGTTTTACTCCATAAATATGCCTTTAAACACCTTTGCAAAGAGAGTAGACCCAGATCAGATGGCTCCTATAGGAGCTGTCTGACCAGAATCTGCTCTGTTTGCTTATGATATAGTATAGATATGATTCTACAGTTTCTGCCACGGCCAGGACTTTATGTGCTATTATAACTAATTAATATTATTATTTCTAACATGAATATTGATGGAGTAAAAGGTTAATTTCTGTAAGACAATTACCTGGGTCTTTTCGGGAACATCTGCTGGTGGAACATTAAGAATTTCTGCTAGAACTCCTTGTCGTTCCTCCAACACTGCTGCTAAATTCTCGTCATTCTGTCGCAGTTTCTCTGTAACCATGGTAACTAACATTACAATGCATGCAGGGAGCTCAACTGGGTCAAGTGAAAACTGCTTTTCTGTGCTGATCAAACCAGAGAGGTACAGTGCCCAGAGTGTATGACCAACTTATGTGCATTCTTCCAAAAACTACAGATTCTTAATGGTGCTATATAAAACCTGAAGCTGGTCCTCTTCAAACTCAAAATGTTGTAAGGTTACTTCTTGTAACTAATTTGTGACTATGATTTCTTTTCTGTATAGTCTTATAGAGTCTGAATTCACTCTCAAGTATCTGATTTGTCATCTGACCAAACTGATGGTTGAGAATGAACTAAGACTAAGCAAAATGTTTTACAAACTTGGGAGTCTGCAGTACTTTTGTACGAGATATCATGTATTTAAATGTTGTTATCAGATTTGCTTTCTTAAAGGTATTTCTTGCTTGTTACAAGATTTCCTAAGAAATTTACACAAGCTGTTATTTATTTACACAAAGAACCACTATGAAGTTTCATACCATGCTGCTAAGACAATTCTCCTCTCTGTGTTAGATACAGCTGTATGAAACAGCAAGCTGTTTATTTTACTTTGTACCTAAAGGTCAAAGGTTGGGGTAAATGAGGTTCAAATGTGAATTGAAACAATGCATTTGTGTTTAGCAGATATACAACATTTGGTGTAGGTAATATCCCTTTACTTCATAAATCTTTGCCAACAATTTAGACCAGATCAAATGGCTCATGTTGGAGTCATCTGGTCAGGGTCTGCTCTGTTTGCTTATAATTCTTAAAAAAAAACATTACTTATGGTGTCAGTATTTCTTAAATAAATATTCATGGAGTAAAGGATTCTTCATGTCCAATTTCATTCTACACTCATTTGGTAGGGCATCATAAACAGCTTGCTATGAATAGTTTTAGTTTTCCTTGTAATCAGGTTCAAATAAAATTAACTGGGTATCATCTCTGAAAAATATTCTCCACAAATCAGCAAGTGTCATGAAAATCAAAATTCTTTTGAAATCCGAATTTACACATCCCTACAATAGTTACATAGAGACAGAGCATGTAATTCTGACAGAAAACATATTTCATTTCAATAAGAAAAACAAGACTAAACCCCTTTTCAAGTATTTGCAAACAAAGTAGACTCAAATTAGATGGCTTCTGTAGGAGCCATTTGATCAGGGTCTGCTCTATTTGCTTATGGCATGATATTGATCTCATTCCACAGATTTTGTCAAAGCAAAACGTTCCCTTGAAAATTTTAAATTATAAAAAATCAGCTAGTAAATATTCAGTGTCATAATTTCTTTCTTGAAAATTGAAAAAATAATGCTTTCCCATTACATTTTAACACATGCTGATTTCTGGACACAGTTCTTTGAACAACTCTGAGTTAGGTGAACACAGGAATGGCATGTATTTGTTAGTAACGGTCAGGTGCAGTGACACAAAATGCATGCCAACACACATGCCATTTATGGTCTGCTAACCTTCACTATGGGAATGACATTTGCTTACCATATCAACAATGATGACAGACAGACAGACAGTCCAGATTATCTCAAATATGTAACATAATTCCGTTCAATACTCTTTACAATAGTAAGCTAAACTTTAACCCTTGACCTAATGCCTTTAATGACTGAGCAAATCCATCTGATGGCTCCTGTAGGAGCTGCCTGATCATAGTCTGCTCTGTTTTCTAGAAGAAATATATAGACCTGGTTCTGTATTTTTGGCCATGGTCAAAATATTAGATTTTTGAATGCCATTATAAATTTCTTACATGAATATTTATTAAGTAAAGGGTTAAGCAGGGGTTCAGATAAGATGAATAAATTGAAACATTTTCCAGAATAACTCCAAACATTAAAATACAAGTATTTAGGTGGGAAGTCTCCATTACCTCCCGACTACTTATGAAGAAATTATACCATTATGAATATGCATGAAATAAACTTTCAGAGGTATATAAGATGTGTAAATTTAAACATTTTCAATAATAGCTCCCTTATTTCTCCATCAAACCCCATGTTGTGACCACTCTTTAGAATCGTCTCTTCAAGACAATTCTAAAGAGTGGTCACAACATAGGGATATGTGGAGAAATGATGATTTCAGTATCTGAGTACGAATATTTATCTGCTGCTATGGTTAAGTACTAAATGACAAAGGCAATTGTCACAACTTCTAAAACTAGCTTCGCCTGTAATTAATTTTCTTTTGGATCAGAATGAGATATATGTACCAAGGCATTGGCTTGGGATCAGGATCCAAATAATTTGCAATGGAAGTCCGTCAGAGGGTGTCCTGATCAACGGAAATATCTTAATATACCTTTATACATATCAAAGGTCATCCTTTATTTTTGGGCTGTGGAAATATCTATTACAGAAACATTTTCAATGTGTATAAAACAAACAGCAGCAGGGGAAACCCACCAATAGGAGATATCACTTGAACTGCTTTTGAGATCGTTGGGTCATTGTACGTCACATCCTCGGGATGTACCAGTGTGCCTTCCTCATCCAGGTCTGGTAGTTCCACATGGTTCTCCTCTACAACACTGAAATAATCATAAGTTGTACGATGAGTAAAGTTGCATAAGTATTTGGACACTCAATCTCACCCCTCCTACAGAGTGTAAAGCTGCATAATTCAACTTGGTACCATTTGGATAGCCTTAACCCATTCCCTCATAGGCTATTTTTAGGTCCAACCTTTTTGAATAATTCTACAGAAGTGGAGTGTTAACTAGAGAAAAGGACATTTTTTAGAATTTTGTAATTTGAAACAATTGTGATAAATAGAGCATTTGCTACTATAGGAGCAAATTCTCTATTAACACAAGAGTGTTCGGAGGAACACTCGCAGCAGACACAAAAACTTATTTTTAATATGAAAAAGGGGAATAACTCAAAACATATTGATGCTAGAGTTGTGGTCCTTGTGCATGACACTTCCTCTCATCATGCTTGTTCCATGTGTGAAATTTGAAAGCTCTATAATGATTAGTTTAGAAATGACAGCCAAAAAAAGAAAGTGTGACGGACGGACAGACAGACGACGGAAAAGTGATCCCTAAGTGACACACTGCCTCTCGGCAGGTGACACAAATATGGTTTCAACAGGTGACTTTTGCAAAGGCATCAAAATGTGTCAATAAGAGGGAATGTGTTAACCTATTCCCTCATAGGCTATTTTTAGACACATCCTCCTTGAATAAATTGTGAAAGTTTGAAACAAATCCAATGTGCAGGCTAACTTTGACACACAAGATTTTTTGGATGAATGATTAGACAAGACAAAAAACAAGCAACATATTCCTCCAACCAACTAACAAAAAACTACATTCTACACTGCTATGGATACAGTAGATAATCATTTTTGCAAACATATAATAGAGGTTCAGATAAGATGTGTAAATTAAAACATTTTCAAGAAAAAACTTCTTTATTTCCCTACCAATCCCTATGTTGTGACTACTTTTTAGAGAAGTCACAATGTAGGATTTGGTGGAGAAATGAGGATTTTAGTATTTGAGTATGCACCTTTATCTGTAGCTCTGATATAAGCAAACAGAGCAGATCCTAAACAGGAGATGTCTGATCTGGGTCTACACTGTTTGCAATATAAAAAGTTGGGATTATCAGGTAAAGAGTTACAGGTTTGTTTAAGAAATCGTAAGAAGTATGTACCCCTGTTCTATAACAGGTTCCACTGAGATCTGAGCTGGTGCTGGCTTTTTCTTGAGGTTGATCTCATTCTTCTTCATCGCCTCTGAGGCTTGAGTGATAAACTTGGTCCACCTGAAATATACAAATAATTCAAGTTACTAACTGAACAATAATTGAAGTTACTAACTGAACGAGTAAATCATACAGGTTGCTGCATAACATACAGTAAACAGGTTACTAACTGAACGAGAAAATCATACAGGTTGCGGCATAACAGGCAGTAAACAGGTTTCATATAAGTGACTTTGTGGTAACGCAATGACAATTGACAGAGTTGCAAAACATCGTAGACCAAAATCAGACGGCTCTTACAGGAGCTGTGTGATCAGGATCTGCTCTGTTTGCTTATGATTTAATATCGATACGATTCTACAATGTTGACAATGGCCAAAGATTCCTGTGTCAATGTCCTATTATAACAAATGATCGTATGAATATTCATGATGTCATTATTTCTTACATGAACATTCATTGAAGTAATGAATTCTTAATAAATTTTATTGGAGGAAATTGTTTTAAGTTCTTTTCAGCAAAGACAGCCCCTGAATAATGAGATAAACTGTGTAATATGAAATAAGAATCCATTTTAAACTTTAAGAATTCAACTTGTCAGCAAATATCTTCTCCACAAACTTGTACATTAGAACTTCAAAATATCTTACCTCTTTTGTTCATCAGCTGAGCCTGCTACCAGTTGGTATATCTGGGGACCAGCTTTGGATGTGTTCACAACAAAGAATGCTCGCTTATCTGTGGCATCGTTTCGAGCCAGTACATTATTCAGCCACAGCAGCGGACTGTGCCGTTTTGTATCTTCCCTGCCAGCAACCAGTTGTGTACTCTGCAGTTTGAGTACAAGTCTCTCTTCCTGTTTTTGTAGGAGCACCATAGCCCTTTCTAATAACACAACATGGAGTTCAATCTGTTTCTTGTTGTTAATACGCCATGTTAGAGCACCATCATGAAGAAGTTTGTGTTTACTTAAGTCAAAAGTCTGGAAATAAAACATTAAAATACAAATATTTAGGTGGGAAGTCTCCATTATCTCCTGACTACTTATGAAGAAATTATACCATTATGAATATGCATGAAATAAACTTTCAGAGGTATATAAGGTGTGTAAATTTAAACATTTTCAATAATAGCTCCCTTATTTCTCCATCAAACCCTATATTGTGACCACTTTTTAGAATTGTCTTGACAAATATATGCCTCTGTAATTTTTTTTTAAAACCGTTGCGATAGAGATTTAACTCCTTTTCTACATTTCATGCTCCTTTTCGGCAAAAATTATTCCAAGAGGTTGGGTCTAAAATAATCTAGGAAGGAATGCGTAAAACCCTATAATTTTTGGTATTTATGAAAATCATGAAATTATGAATATTCTAAATACCATTCCTATCACTCTGTCTATACAAACAAGCATCCATACCCTTAGGTCTTCCACCTCCTGACTATTATCGAGCTTCTTGTCCATTCTTCGTTGTAGGTCTATCAGTCTTTGGTGATTCTCACAGTCTTTGACAGCCTGGTTCACATACTCTAGGATATGTTTACTACACAGGAGGGAACGTTCCAGGTTTGTGTACTCCTCTGTATTAGCTGAAATACACATTACACCACATTGGAAATATACATCACACCACACCAAACTGGGAGTATAAACCACACCACACTGGAATACACATTAAACCACACTGGAAATGTTCAAAGTATTAACCCTTTAACCTTTTGTCCCAGACTATTTTTCGTTTGAAAAAAAAAGTTGTCTGCTTTACTTTTCTTATTTATAATTAAGTGGTGTGTCAATCAGTTTGGATCCTGATGAGATGCTGATTTGCTCTACATCAAATCTGGATCCAAATGTTTACAAAGGTAATCACAGCTCTGTCCATTGAAGTCCTGAAAGTCTGGTGAATTTGGTGGTGTTATTGATAAAGAAACCTTTTGATGTCTTTGCAAACAGAGCAGACCCAGACCAGATGGCTCCTGAAGCAGGGTCTGCTTAGTTTGTTTTTATATTAAAAACTCTTTACAATTTGCAATAGAAATAAACATCCTTATTTTTTACTTTTTAGACAGAGATCAAAATAATTCATGTAACATGGTGTTATGTGGGTGGAGTCTTGCATGAATATTTATCAGGTAAAGGATTTTCTTGCCATTGTGTTCAGTTATTCCCACAAAAGTTTAACAGGATCACTTTCGATGATACGAAATAGAGCTATCACTGAAGAAGATTAATATCATATTGACTCACCAATTTTTGTTAATTCCACTGAATTGTAGAAAAAAATACTCCACAAGGACATTGCAAATTCCAAGATGGCTGACAGTCAGCCATCTTGAATGCCACTGGAAAAACATATATGTCATGCACTGTACCATACTAGTACCCTTACCAATTCCAAAATATATGAATAAGTATTTCCAAAAAAAATTCAAATTTCAAATTTTCAACACTCATAGAAAATAGAGTCAAACCAGTACAAAGTCCACAATTAAATTTTACTCAAGAATCTGCATACACAAACATGATTATTAGTAATACATACTTGGAGTATATTTCAGCAAGTTCTCAATCAGTAATGGATACTTGGTGAGACGCATAAACTGTTTAGGAATGATATCTTTGAGGGCAAGTCGATGACAAAGAGGGTTATTTTCTGCATCCTGCAAAAGAAAAAATTAAAACAAGTAAAAACATGTGTTGTATTGAAAGCCCTATGCAAGTTCCCTTTTTCAGTATGGAATGGGTCCAGATTTCAATAAAAAAAAAGTTCAAATCCCATATTTACCCTAAATATTCAGACAGATGAATATTAACGTCAATTTGACATGGTTTTGAAAACCTCAAATAAAAGTCTAAACTATTTGCAGAAGTTTGTCTGTCTAGAAAGTGTGCGTGTTTTACCATAACCACAACTTGAGTCCATCTGAAAGATTAACTCTTTTGCTGCCAAATGTTGTTCTCTGTAAACTTTGTTGTCTGCTAGAATTTTCTTCTTTTTTTTTTTATTTTTTCTTCATCAACATGGTAACAACCAGTTTTGATCCTGTTGACACGCCAAGTTACTTGGTGTCTCCCCCGAGTCCAAACTGTTTGCAAAGAATCCCAAATATATCATTGGCAGCTACTATAGCAGTAGTCTGATCTGGGTCTACTCTGTTTGCAAATGGGTGAAAAAGGTGTATCTAATAAGTTAAGGGATAAATAAAGCAGTCTCAGTATAGGCTTGCATGTTAATTGATCAATTTTTTCTTCTTTTTTGGGGGGAGGGGGTGGGGGTGGGAGATGGGGGGGGGGGGAGAGACCCAGATAAGAGGGCTCTAGAAGGAGATTTATCGTCATGGTAATGTACTGCTAGCTTTGTAAATTATTTGCAAAGGTCACATGTCCAAACTATATAAAAGTACTTACAGACAAGAGCTGACTCATTTTTGGTTCCTTCCTAACCCGCACTTTAAGGGCTTCGAGAGCATGGGACTGGTTGCGACAGAAAATAGCACAGCCATTCTTAAAATTTTCCCCTGCCTCTCCGTCTAACTGTGGAAGTGAAAACAGGGTTTGATGACAAATATAAAAACCTGTATTTGAATTCGTAAATGAATATACAAATGAATGCACCAGTCCATAATGGATTCTGTACAAGGCTTGTAAAGTACTTGTACAAACCAGGATGATATTCTATTTGAAGCTGACATTTGCAGTTCCTAGGAAAAACAGGAAAAACCATCTGTGTACCATGTATCATAAACCATCTGTGTACCATGTATCATAAACCATCTGTGTACCATGTATCATAAACCATCTGTGTACCATGTATCATAAACCATCTGTGTACCATGTATCATAAACCATCTGTGTACCATGTATCATAAAACCATCTGTGTACCATGTATCATAAACCATCTGTGTACCATGTATCATAAACCATCTGTGTACCATGTATCATAAACCATCTGTGTACCATGTATCATAAACCATCTGTGTACCATAAACCATCTCTCTTTCACTGCAACATATTGTCGTCTGCAAAATTTTCCATCTGCTATAATTTTTGTGAATTTTCTTCACTTTTCTTTCAAAAATATATTATCACAGCTTTAAAACAAACTAGGATCCTGATGCTGCTTTACTCTGCATCTCATATGAATCCAAACTGTTTGCATAGGTAATGACAGATTCATCACTGGCAGTAAAGAGTTGGCTTAATATTTATACAAGACCAAGATTGGTCACTGGTATGTCTCTTTGTCCAGTAGGAGCTGTCTGATCAGAGGTCTTCTCTGTTTGCTTATCCCATTACCTCATAGGCTATTTCTAGACCCAACCTCTTCAAATAAATCTACCAAAAAGGAGCATTTACTAGAGAAAGGGAAAATGTTAGAATTGTGTAGTATTGAAACCATTGTGATAAATAGAGCATTAAATTTTGCTCCATAGGAGCAAATGCTTATCTATCACAATGGTTTCAAGAAGTGAATATAACAGAGGCGTAGAAAGGCGTATTTATGGAGGAAATACATGATATAGATATTTCAAGTTATGCCATAGTCAAAATATTCCTTGTTCATATAACATTATTACAATTCAGTTTATTACTATTCATGATGTCATTGTTTCTTACATGAAAGGGTGAACCCTTTCCCTTTGCAAACAGAGCAAAACCAAATCAGAACGTTCCTGTAGGAGCCGTCTCATCAGGGTCTGCTCTGTTTGCAATTGAAATTATAATTGATCAGACTCTAAAATTTCAATCAATACCAAATATCCATGTGTACATTTGCCTAAAAATAAAAATTTTGCTAATGAATATTCATGATTTCATTACAGGAGTTTTTACAGCAGGAGAGGATTTAATTATACTAAAACAATGTCAGGACATTTAGCCTATGTAACAATATATCACCAACAGTTAGTATCACAGACTTACCCTTTGTAACAATAAATCACCAACAGTTGGTACCACAGACTTACCCATTGTAACAATAAATCACCAACAGTTGGTATCACAGACTTACCCTTTGTAACAATAAATCACCAACAGTTGATATCACAGACTTACCCTATGTAACAATATATCACCAACAGTTGGTATCACAGACTTACCCTTTGTAACAATATATCACCAACAGTTGGTATCACAGACTTACCCTTTGTAACAATATATCACCAACAGTTGATATCACAGACTTACCCATGGTAACAATATATCACCAACAGTTAGTATCACAGACTTACCCTTTGTAACAATATATCACCAACAGTTGGTATCACAGACTTACCCTTTGTAACAATATATCACCAACAGTTAGTATCACAGACTTACCCTTTGTAACAATAAATCACCAACAGTTGATATCACAGACTTTTCTTTCCGCCGAGCCTTCATTGAATTATTTAAAGAACCTGCAAAATAAGACATGGAGTTCATTCTGATATTGCATTCTAAACACTAGCAAAACCATCTAACATCCCATATCAGACAAAGAATTTTGAAGTATTTTGAATGACAAACAGTGCAAACCCAGCTCACAGGGCTCCTCTAGAAGCAGCCTGATTTGGGTCTACACTGTTTGCCAGTGATAGCTAATGCGTTTTCCACATTCAAAGGGCTATATGAACTTTTAGTGCCTAAACATGGGGATATTTAAAAGCAGGTGGAAACTGTATGCAGAACAAAAGTAATGCAAAAAGCTTCTTTAGGACCTTTGTGTTTTGCATTAACCTTTCCCATCATACAAATGTATTTTCATGCATTGACAATCAGAGTAGACCCTGATCAGACAGCTCCTATAGGAGCCAACTTATCAGGTTCTGCTCTATTTGCTAATGGAATTTGAAAGATCTGTTTCTTTACTTTCTAAATTGGCTACAATGTTCCACCTTCCATGTTTCAATATAACTATTTTTCCTTGAATATTCAGTAGGTACTGATATTTAGAATAAACACAGAACATGGACAGGGTTAAGCTACCAACAATCTTAACTCTTTATCTGATAGCCATGCTTTGCAAACAGAGAAGACCTAAATCAAACAGCTACTGAAAGAGCTCTCCGACCTGAGTCTACTTTGTTTGCTTATGAATTAATATAGATCTTGTTCAACAATCTCTACCATGATAAACATATCAGGTCTCTCATGTCATTTACAAAATTAAATCTAATTAACCCTTTACTCCATATATACGTCTTTCCAAGTGTTTGCAAACAGAGTACATGGAGATCAGACAGTTCCTATAGGAGTCTGCTCAGTTTGCTCAATTTAATACAGATCTGATTCTAGTTTTCGCCATGGCAAATTTTTTCTGTGTTCATTATGCCATTATTAACCCTTCACTTGCTATTCACGTCAATATACCTACCTGTAAATAGTGAAGACCCAGATGAGACAGCTCCTGCAGGAGCTCTCTCATCAGGGTCTGCACTACTTACAAGTTGATTATGCAACCAGTGCTCTCCACAGCAGTGATTCCACAGCGAAATACTTGTACACAGTGAAGATATATGTAATTATACAACAGGGCATGGGTAAAGAAGAAGAAATGTTTTTTAAAATTCAGCAAAGCGAAGGGTTAAAATGAATCTAATGAATCTTTATAGTGTCATTATTTCTTACATGCATATTCATCAGGTAAAAGTTTATCTCCTGAGAATTTGAATTGTTTTGAGTGGCCCAGAACTCTAGCACTACATTCGCCATTTCTCCACCAAACCCTATGTTGTGACCGCTCTTTAGAATTGCTTTTTTGAGACGATTCTAAAGAGTGGTTAAAACATAGGGTTCGGTGGAGAAATAAAGAAGTTTTCCTTGAAAATGTTTTAACCCTTTGCTTGCTATTCACGTCAATATACCTACCTGTAAATAGTGAAGACCCAGATGAGACAGCTCCTGCAGGAGCTGTCTCATCAGGGTCTGCACTATTTACAACTTGATTGTGCAACCAGTGCACTCCACAGCAGTGATTGCACAGCGAAATACTTGTACACAGTGAAGATATATGTAATTATACAACAGGGCATGGGTAAAGAAGGAGAAATGTATTTTAAAAGTGAAGGGTTAATCTACGCATTTTATCTGGATCTCTGGTGGCCTACAAAGAAGCATCTTGGGAAGCATTCAGCTGAATACTAACCATGCAAATGGGTCATGGTCTCAAGGTTTGGAAAAAGGCTCCTGGTGAACTCCTGAGGTATGGACTGTTCCTTCAGCATTGGCTTGTAGAATAACTTGTCCAAAATTTTCAAGCTCCGTACATGGCACTTTTCTGTGTAAAACAATTCTGAAAGAAACAATCGAATGCATGTTAACAATTATCCTGCTTATTGCAACCTGCAAACAGTCTTGATCTAGATCATACGTCTAGAAACTCAGGATCGGATAAAATCAAAACTGTTTGAGCTTGTTCAATAGTAATAAATTGGAAGTAAATAAAACTTGTAGTAGATCAGTTTGAGAAGATGTTTATTCTATCAACCTATTATTCCATCAATACACCTTTCTACCCCCTTTGCAAACAGTATAGAACTAGATCAGACAGCTTCTGCAGGAGCAGTCTGATTGGGGTCTGCTCTGTTTGCTTATTATATAATATCAAATGAATCTAGTTTCTGCCATAGTTAAAAACTTCTCTGTCAATGTGCTAGTATAACAGTTTTTATAATTAATATTCATAATGTCATTATTTCTTATATGAATATTCATGGAGTAGAGGGAACACTCAGACATAACATAATACAACACAGGAATGTGTGAGTCTCTACTGTGATTCAACATCCTCACCTGGGTGGCTGAAGCTACACCATTTAGTTGACACTTTCCCTCATATAAACACCTTTTTACAAACAGAGCAGACCCAGATCAGATGGCTCCTGTTGGAGCCATCTGATCAGGGTCTGCTCTGTTTGCATATGGAATGATATAGATCTATTTCTAAGTTTCTACCAATAGCAAATAATCTTCTTCACATATGCAATTATACAATTTCAGCTAATAATTATTCATGATATCATTATTTCTTACTTTCAACAGGGAAAGGGTTAATGAGTTTCACATGAATATTCATTAGCTAAAGGCTTATCTTCCTTGCTAGTTACCATTTATCACATCCTGTCGTTTCTTCTCCTTTGGTTTTAGTCTCCGAACTGTATCCTCCCCAAGAACCTGCTTAAGGGATGGAAGCTCTGGCTCTACATCGAAGTCCGAGTCATCATTGATCTGAGACGTCAATGTGTCCATCGAGGTACTTGGACTGTCAGCACTTCTGCAAAAACAAACGAAAAAAGGACACTATTAGTAATTCAGTGACATTGTCAGTCATAATATGGTCAGTAGTTAAACTCCTTCTCTGAAAACCTACCGATGACCTGCCCTTCTCTTGCTGTATTTCATTTTGGCGATACTGGCGATTTGGATCCTACCATCAATACTTTCAGTATCAATCTAACATGTTTATTGCTACTGAAATGTTTTGAGCTGAGCAGTGATGACCACATTATAAAAACCACTTCCCCATTATATCTTTATAAAGCTCATGTATCCCAGTATCAGTTAACCCACTCCCTGATCAGCATGTGACCATTTTATCACTTTATCCCCATACAGGGACTGTTCATCTGATAATCAATCCAGTATGTGCATCAGTACCTATCTCATCTCAATATGAGTTTTTGGGAAAAACAGCCGATATATCATCTGGCTCATTTAAACCATTAAAACTGCATCTGAGCCATAACCGTTTACCTCGTACAGATGCCTTTTCACACCTTTGCAATCACAGCCGACCCGGTGGTACACATGGATATGAAAACTTCCCACTGTGTATGGAAGCGCCAAAAATGATGTTGAACCCTACACATCTAGACTACATGACCTACATTCCATACGAACTGCTGCAAAGGACTGTGATGGAAAAGGAGGAAGATTTTCGCGATCAGCTGTTTTGGAGAATAAAATGTTTGAAATGTGTTTGTGCTGTGCGGGATTCAGATGAGTGTAGTTGTTGATTGACACAATATTTTTATGACCATACATCTTATTTGCTGAGACATTACTGTCATTCAGCTATTGGATCATGTATTTGCATGGTTTCATAGCTCATTTTTAGGGATTTGAGACCTGCTTTCTGGATCATGCGTTATAGCGTAGAGGATAATTTGTTGATTTCTAAAGGATTTTTTTTTAAACCAAAGGGCATGCAGTGAAGGAATTGATAAAGTTTCGAGGTTAATGTAGAATGGATAGTTTGTGTCAAATTAGCCAGTATGTCTTTTTTCTGCATATATTTTGCTGATATTCATTGAACAGCAATCACGATTTGTATTATTTGACCAAAGTTTAGGCGCAACAGTCCATTGCCGTATATTCGATCTTTGACAGATAGGTCACCGCCATTTTGTTTGTTTTAACAAAGCGTATGAATACAGTTAGGTTGTTCGAATGTTATTTACTAGTGAATATATGCCCACGAGTATAAAAAAATATACAACATTGTTACGTAACGCTCGAGCCACTAGTTATATTGTAAATGCCATTATAAATATTCAGCTAATAAATATTTATGATGATGTCATTATTTCTTACATGAATATTTAACAAGGAAAGCGTTAACCCTTTCCCTATTCCATATTCCTGTAAGAAACAATGACATCATGAATAATTATTAGCTGAATTTCTATAATGTAAACTTTCCAAGGAAATGTTTTGCTTTGACAAAAGCTGTAGAATCAGATCAGATGTATATCATGCCTAAAACTAGACAGAGATTATAATGAGTACAATGCAAACCTTAGACTTGATGTAGATGAGCTGCCTGACGTTGTTATGGCACGTAGAGTGTTGTCATCCATATCAACATCACTCTTGGACCGTCGGGCTGGCCTTGCATCCTTCTGTAAAAACAAATATCAATGTTGTAAAGCGATAGCCCTTTATCTGTTTGTCATCCAATAAATATAGATTCATTCTTAAAATATTTTCTGATTATTAAAACTTACTCTATCCTGGATGTGAATGAGCTAAAACTAGAAAATTGTGTCTGTAAGACACAGCGATGCCCCTGTGGTGGTGCTTGACAATGAAAAAACTGAAAACCAACTTCACGTACAAGTGTGACACACAGACAGGCGGATGGACAGGTGCAAAACATAATGCCCCCTGACTATCGTCAAAGGAGGCATAAAACTGAATTGAATTTACAGTAATATAATCTTTAAGGAAGAAGTCAAATCATTTTACCATGTATGTGTACTGACAGAGAAAACATAGTATGACCCTTATGCAGTTTGAATCCAAATAATCAAGACTTGTTTGATATTATACATTTGAAAAGAAATTGATCAATAATATTATTTAAACAACCCAATTTCACTTTTGACCCTGAAGGATGATCTTGACCTTGACATGTCACCCCTCAAAATGTGCATCTTCATGAAATACACATGCATGCCAAATATCAAGTCTCTATCTCTACTGGTTCAAAAGTTATGGCCAATGTTAAAATCGGTGATTTGACCTATATATTTGACCTCTGACCTTGACACGTCACCACTCGAAATGTGCGGCTTTATGAGATACATATGCATGCCAAATATCAAGTCTCTATCTGTACTGGTTCAAAAGGTATGACCAATGTTAAATTTTGTGACAAACAGACAAACAGACAGACAGACGGTAAATCAAGCTGGTGACAATTTATACAGATGAAAGTTACTTCATCTAAAGGCTAAATTATGAGGGATTAACCCTTTCTCTATACTATGTTTATTACAAATTTAAATACATGTACCTACACAATATTCATAGACAAACTAGTTATGAGTTATGAGGAACATTGCAGCCATTTTAGGAAGTAAATAAACAGATCTTTCAAATTCCATTAGCAAATAGAGCGGAGTCAGATCAGATGGCTCCCATAGGAGCCGCCTGATCTGGGTCTACTCTGTTTGCAAATGCATGAAAACGTGTTTATAAGAAGGAAAGGTTTAAAAACAAAATTTCATACCTGGTCACCTCTTCCTTTCATACTCTCTGATCGTCCCAGATCTGAAGTTTTTCTGAAACATACAAGAGATCCCTTGTTATTATTTTGACATCTAACCTCATAAGTTTCCATGTTCACCACAATGGTGCTTTGGCACATAATTGGGTTGCAGTAATCCATATAGCTAGGGCTAGTGTTTAACACTACCTCATTGAGTGCCTTTGTAAACAAAGTAGACCAAAGTCAGATAGGTCCAGTAGGTGATGCAATGCTCAAACTATTCACATAACTCTTGTCGAGACACCTCCTGACACCTTTCCTAACAGAACAGAGCTGACCCAGATTAGATGGCTCCTACAGGAGTCATCTAATGAGGGTCTGCTCTGTTTGCTTATAGAATTATACATATCTGATTCTATACTTTCTGTCATGGTTAAACATAATGAAGATTCATATCATGTATTCTTGTATAGATATTCATGGGCTGTCTGTCTGGGTCTCCTCTGTTTGCAAAGGCATACAAAGGCCTATTTATGGGAATTGAGGGTAAATTTTTTTAACCCTAAATAAATCCTTTCTGAAATAATTATTGACGCTTGCTAGAATTTCTTCCATTTCATTTAAAAAATCAGTGTCAGACTGATAAGATGCCATGTGATTGACATCTCATCCAGTATGTTTGCAAATACCATCTTGGATTGGTCCACAGTATTAACCCATTACCTCATAGGCTATTTTTCGATACCTCTTTGAATAAATTTACAGAAAAGGAGCATTAACCAGAGAAAAGGAATTTTGTTTTTAGAATTTTGTGGTTTCACAAAGTGACTTCTACAGAGTCGTCAAAAGTCGTCAATATGAGGGAATGGGTTAAAAGGGTAAAGGTCTGGTAAATATTATGGATTTCTACAATTTCTCAAAGCCAATAATCTATGCCTAGAATGTAACAATCGGCCTGACAAATGGACGGACGGACAGTCAGACAGTCATAACTATGAGGCGTTGGATCATATACATGTATACAACTTACCTTCACAACAAAAGAAACATACAAAGCATTATACAATTATTATAAAATAATTTAAAATAAAATTGACCCATTCCCGCATATTGATGCCTTTGTAAAAGTCACATTTTGAAACCATTGTGATAAATAGAACATTTGCTCTATTTATCACATAGATTTCAAAACTACACAAGTGGGAATGGGTTAAAACTGCAACTGTCTGTATGCTAGATGTCAATTCATGACAACTTATTCGAAACTATTTAACACTGAGACTGCATTTCTGAAGAGAAATAAAAGAAATGATAATTTTCAAAATTGTACCAGTTCAATGTATTTTGTTTTACAAATAATAGTTGCTAAGCATGCAAAGAGTTAGTCAATTGCTATAAGTGTAGACCTAGATCAACTGCCATATTTCCAATGTAGTGTCATATCAGATTTGTCAAGTTGGGTAATAAAATAACACTTTACTCCATAAATACGCCTTTGTAAACAGAGCAGACCCAGATCAGATGGCTCCTGAAGGAGCTGTCTGATCAAGGTTTGCTCCGTTTACTTATGAAAGTAATACAGATATGATTTTGCAGTTTCTGCCTTAGCCAAAATTCCTGTGTTTATGCACCATGGTAAAAATCTAATTAATATTCACGAAGTGATTATTCATGGAGTAAAGGGTTAAGGGATGTATTTCAAATAATAAGAAAAAATCATAAAAAGGGTTTGATTTACAAATCTTACTCATGCCTCAGAGCTCCAGACAAAATGCATAAATTTAAATATTTTCAAGAATAACTCCTGTATTTCTCCACCAAACCCTATACTGTGACCACTCTTTAGAATCGTCTCAAAGAGACGATTCTAAAGAGTGGTCACAGTATGGGGTTTGGTAGAGAACTGACAATTTTAGCATTTGGGTAGAATGTGTAACACTTTAATCTATAGCTCTGCCATGCTTCTACAAGCTTGAGTAATGTCAAAACCCTTTTACATCCTTCAACCCTAGTATCTGTAATGTTCAACCTGGCAGCTGATCTGGATCTTCCATAATGTTTACAGTCTCATAAACACATCTTCTTATGATGTATGTAGGTTAAACTCTAAGTATCCTAACTACTCTGACAAACTAATAGACTAGCAAACTTTCAACAGTTTAGACCCAGATCATAATGCTTCTGCAGGATCAGTTTGATCTGGGTAGCACATTATTAACTGCCACTTTAGTTTTCAAACAGTGCACAATTGATTTATTCAACTTTATAAACAAGTGCAGAGTGGAGATTGGATGTTCTTAACCCTTTCAAAGCAGAATTTCAAATGGACTTTTGCAAAAACCGGATCAAGATTGAATATTCACAGAATTTTCTTAAAGAAGTGCAACATGACAAATAGTGCAGACCCTGAAGAGAGCTCTACTCTAGGAGCCCTCTTATCTGGGTCTTCACTGTTTGAAAAGGACATTATTATTTCCCGCCATGAAAGGGTTAATTTTACGGGTAAATATGGAGTCAACAAACAGATTTGACTCATACATGAGATAGTTTCAGGACAGATCAGATACATCACACATGAGAAGTTTAACAAGGCCACATATACATACATGTATTGTATTCGCTCTAAATATTGGCAAATTTCCCTACTCAACTGGTTTGTTATGCTTTACAAGTCAATCTTGCATGATTTTGATAACTTTAACCCTTTACTCTATTAATATGCCTTTCTACCCCTTTGCAAACAGAGTAGACCTAGATCAGACAGCTCCTACAGGGTCAGTCCTGTTTGCTTATGATATACTTAAGTGATATGATTCAGTTTTGTCCATGACCAAAAGTTCCTGCATTCATGTGCAATAAGAAAAACTTAACCTAATTAATATCTATCGAGTAAAGGGTTAATTAATATTGAGTAAAGGGTTAAAATTAATTAACTCTAACTACTAATTAATTACTCTGGGGTAACAAAACGTGTAGACCCTGATCATACTGCTCAACCTGGGTCTGCATTATTTGCATAAATTTTTGTCTGTCTGAATATTTAGGGCTAATTCAGGTGCATATACATGTACAGTAAAGTTCAGCTAATGCGACCACCTAAAAGAGGTATAATTCTGGGTGCTAGATGCAGGTGGTAGCTTAATGCAGGACAAAAGTAATGCAGAAAGCTCCTAGGAGCTTTCTGCATTACTTTTGTCCTGCATTAAGCAACCACCTGCTTATCAAGGCACCAATGTTTATTCATTAAGCGGTCACATTAGAGGGGTTTTACTGTACATATAAACCATTAAAGAGACTCAGGACATGACTGTGTTATCATGGAGTCAATATAGATCATTCATCACTTTGATTCATTATGTATTACCACTAAACAAATACCACTTACCTTTACCAGCATGGGACTAAACTTTTCAATTCATATTTCAATCTGACACAAATTCCAATAATTCAGAACATTTTGACTGTACAGTAAGTTACTCCTATAACAATAGTATTGCATACCCTCTTAAACTTCCCTTACACTACACTAGTAAGTCTACCAGTAGTGGGTTTTCCTTATGGGTTTTTATCAATCCCACAGATTAAGTACAAGGATATGAGATTAACCCTTACAATGCCGACTTTTCAAATTGACTATTCCAAAATTCAAACAGGTCAAACTTACGGTGAAATTCAGGGATTTTACTAAAGAATAGTGAAACATGACAAACAGTGCAGACCCTGATGAGAGGGTTCCTCTAGGAGCCTTCTCATCAGGGTATGCACTGTTTGCAAAGGACAATAGTGACTTGTGTCCCGCACATTATGGGTTAAGAGAACTATTCAGAGAATTTAAAATACCTGGGACAATAATAAGGATATACTAACCTTTAACCTGGCATATTCAAGATAATCTTTCCAAAAATTTAAGTTCCAGTTGAAAATCAAATAGAATTTCATCATTTGAATGTTGAATATTCAAAGTGGAATGGCCAATCAGTCCCAATTGTAGAGTGTGTTCAGTATGAAAGGTTTAAAATTGCCAGCAGACTGTTAGGCAATGCAGACCCTCTTGAGAGGACTCTTCCAGGTGGTCTCTGATCTCAGTTTACACCAGTTGAAAATGCTGTAACCTCTTTATCACATTCAATTTTAACATACTTCATGTGGAAGTAGAACTTTCAAGATTTGATCACTTTGGCCTAGACAAACGCTCTAGAATCAGATCAATATAAACCTATAAGCAAACAGAGCAGACAACCCCTAGAAGAGCTGTCTGATCTTGGTCTACTCTGTAAGAAAAGGCGTGAAAAGGCATATGAGAGATACAGATAAAGGGTCAAACATGTAGCATGGAAAGGCCTGATGATTCAAACGTGTCTATTAGCCCTCTACTCCATGAATATAAATACGCCTTTGTAATAGTCACTTCTTGAAACCATTGTGATAAATAGAGCATTTGCTCCACAGGAGCAAATGCTCTATTTATCATAATGGTTTCAATACTACACGACATTTTTCTTTTCTCTAGTAAACGCTACTTTTCAGTAGATTTATTAAAGAGGTTGGGTCTAAAAATAGCCTATGAGGGAAAGGGTCAAATTACTGTAAGAAATTATAACAATGATATCAATCTAATTTTTCAGGAATTATTTTCAACTGTAAGCCATTTGTCAACTAGACCCTTAGCTTCATACATGCATGTATGTATGCTGCAAGCTGAGTAGATCAAGATAAGATAGCTCCAGTGGTCTAACCAGGGTCATATGCTCTATTTGCCTATGGAATAATATAAATCTGATTTTACAGTTACTGCCATGACTGAAATTTCCCAAGTTAACAGGTCATTATAATCAGTTCTTAAAATACTCCATCCTTATAATACAGTAGAACCCCTCTTAACAGGAATAAAACAATTTATGTCTCTTTAGACAGGACTGGTGACTGCTTAATGTAGGGTGAAACCTGCATTTACTCATTCTCTCCAAGGCTATTTTTAGACCCAAACTCTTTGAATGGGTCCAATGAAAAGGAGCATTGACTAGAGGAAAGGAAACATTTAGAATTTTGTAGTTTGAAACCATTGTGATCAATAGAGCATTTGCTCTTATAGGAGCAAATGCTCTATTAATCACAATGGTTTCATAAAGTGACTTCTATATATGCGCAAAAATGCGTCACTAGGAGATGAGTTAAGCTACCACTGTCTCAAAGACTGGTTTTGATACTAATTTTAACATCCAGTTAGAGAGGTTTTACTGTATCAATAGATCTTCATTATGTTAAAGATTAGCACTAACAAAATGAATGTGTTACTGACAAACCTCTGACATGTTGATAACTGCTGCATTTCCAGTCAATATTCATATATCACCTACTGTAAATATGTTAACCTAGTATCAATATTGAGTTATAATGCATGTACATAGAAAAGTCCGGTTTTACACTTGCGCAAGATGATACTAATAGGAAACAGCTACTTACGCTCTGCACTCTGCTGGTGTTAATGTGACGACATTTGCCAAAATTTCAGCCTTAGATGGGATGTAGTCTCTTGTCATCTAATCAGGATTTCTTTAACTGATCAATTTATTTTTTTTGAAAATGGATGGAAGGTAAATCTACTAAATTTCAAAAATTAAACTGACAATAACTTTTCCAGTTGACAATAGCTAAGCATTAATTGAGTTACGACGATCAATGTCGTACAGGAAGTTGGAAATGTTCATTGTTTGTAAACAGAAAATAAATTTGTCATGCTTAAAGGGCAGTATTTTACAACTGAACTGTGATCTTGGGGTGAAAAAACCATTAGGATGCCTTGAATGCTTAATTTTCAAAGTTGAGCGGTCCATCACCATTCAGTATGAATAGGTTAAATTGCTAAATAATTTTGCATGACAAACAGTGCAGACCCTGACCAGAGGGCTCCTCTACATGCCATCTATTCTGAGTCTCACTGTTTGCAGATGCCGGTGCACTTGTTTCATTAATTCAAAAGGCTAAAAACATTGCAGACCCGAGTCAGCTATGTTGGAAACGTTGCTGATTTAAATCTACACTGGTTGAAAAGTAACAATGCATTTTCCCCCATTATGACAGTCATGTATCTCAACGACTGAGAGTCATAGTACATGATCAAATGGACAAAGGAATAGTCATGCTTAAGTTAATACAGAGAAAAGTGAGCTCTATGTTCCGAGCATTTTTATACAGAAAAGGTTGTATGCAGAGTAGGTTGTAAAGTATCTTCTGAGCTTTCTTATGCAGAATAGATTGTAGATTATGTTCATAGCTTTCTTATGCAGAATAGATTGTAGGTTATGTTCAGAGCTTTCTTATACACCATCAGTTGTAAGTTATGTTCAGAGCTTCATGCAATATCGGTTGTAAATTATGCCTAGAGGTTTCTTATGCAATATCGGTTGTAAATTATGCCTAGAGGTTTCTTATGCAATATCGGTTGTAAATTATGCCTAGAGGTTTCTTATGCAATATCGGTTGTAAATTATGCCTAGAGGTTTCTTATGCAATATCAGTTGTAAATTATGTTGACTTTTCTAATGCAATATCGGTTGTAAAATATTTACAGAAGTCTCTTATTCAATATCGGTTGTAAATTATGTTCAGAACTCTCTTATTCAATATTGGTTGTAAAATATTTTCAGAGCTCTCTTATTCAATATCGGTTGTAAATTATGGTCAGAGCTATCTTATTCAATATCGGTTGTAAATTATGGTCAGAGCTCTCTTATTCAATATCGGTTGTAAACTCTGTTCAGAGCTTTCTTATGCAGTACAGGTTGTAAACTTTGTTCAGAGCAGTTTTTAATGGTCAGTATTCATTGTAAACAACATTCCCTTGAATCCTGACTTTTCAAAGCCGAACAGTCCTTCATCAGTTTAAAAGGGTGTAATCTGTGGGAGAGTTTGAATGACAAACAGTACAGACACTAATCACATAAATGGGGGAAAAAACTAACACTCCTATCTTAATAACCATTAAAAAATTGAATACAGATTTTTCAAAAACAGGTGGTAGCTAAATGCAAACTGAATGCAATGCAGAAAGCCACCCAAGGAGCTTTCTGCATTAAGCAACTACTTGTGTACAAAATGCAAGAAGCTCGTGTTAACCTGTGAGTACTTATTAGAGATAATACGATAATCCCCTTATCAAAAGCTCTGACAGTGAAAAAGAGAAGATCATTTCTAGTCATAGTATCATGCTTGTAGGTGGGTTTTTTTTTTCAGCTGCGTGGCAGTTGTTACCTTGGGGGCTCCATATGAGCTGGTAGAGACATAGATTTAACACTGCTTGGCCGACGGCTTTGTCTGCAGAATACAGACACTAAACTTGTCTTCTTGATGCACATTTAATTTGAATAGTCATTGGAATTCAAGTACATGTATAACAGAATTTAGATTCATAAATGATAGAAGGTGTGTTAGAAAAAAATCATTGCTTTTTTATAATGCGGCGATAAAATGTTCAGTATATTTTTGTCTTGATGAAGAGGCTATTGGGAATTTATCCAAGATGAAATGAAATTGTTTTGCTTTTCAAACTCTGTCTATCTGCAATCTGTATAATCCTAGTACAGTAGAACCTCTCTTAACCCATTCCTCCATAGGCTATTTTTAGACCAAACCTCTTTGAATAAATCTACCCAAAAGGAGCATTTACTAGAGAAAAGGAAAATGTTAGAATTGTGTAGTATTGAAACCATTGTGATAAAGAGAGCATTTGTTCCTATTGAGCAAATGCTCTATTTATCACAATGCTTTCAAGAAGTGACTATTACAGATGCGTAGAAAGGCATATTTATGGAGGACAGGATTAAGAAACTTTGAATTGAGTTTAGAAATCTTATAGTAGCTTTCTGTATTACTTTTGACATGCATTAAGCTACCACCTGCCTTACAGATCCATAATTAAACCTCATTTTGATGGCCACTTAAGACAGGTTATACATTTTATATTTGATATTCTTCCAGTTAATATGTTGTTGCTGTAGCGACTCTTCAATATGAAAATATCAGAATACCAGATACTATTGAACAAGAAATGTCGACACGACATCAAACCAGGTTTTCCTTCACCATTAACTAGTGATTTCTAAGTTCAAAGGGGCATAACTCCCAGAAATTTTGCAGAAGGAAAGAAATCCCTGACAGTATGCACATCTACATATTGTGTCCTTGCTACATGCAAGGTTTTATGAAAATCTGCTGAACAGTTTCAGGAGTTGCGTTTACAACGGTAGGGTCAAAAGACAGAGTGATTTCTAAGTTTAAAGGGGCAAAACTCCCAGAAAAATTGCAGAAGGAAAAATCCCGACAATATGTACATCTACATATTTTGTCCTTGCTACATACAAGGTTTTATGAAATTCTGTTGAACAGTTTGAGAGGAGTTGCGCTTACAAGGGTAGGGTCAAAAGACCTAGTGATTTCCAAGTTCAAAGGGGCATAACTTCCCAGAAAAATTGCAGAAGGAAAAGACCCAAAAATATGCACATCTAGATATTGTATCCTTGCTACATGCAAGGTTTTATGAAAATCTGTTGAGCAGTTTCAGAGGAGTTGCGCTTACAAGATTGGCAGCCGCCCGTCGTACATCACCATTTCAATAACCGGATTTTCCTTGGAAAACCCGGTTAAAAAGAGGCCTCAAGTTTCCCTAAACTAAGTATTAACTTAAATCAATTTAAGGCTACACTATTTTGATTTTTTAAACAGCAACAGACAATCTTTTAAATATGCTTTGCTTTAATTCTAAAACCTGTTTTCTTCCATTAAAACACTTCGGATCCTGACGAGACCCTAAATTCTGAATTCAATCTGTTTTAACCCTTTACCTGATGAATATTTATGTAAGAAATAATGACATCATGAGCATCAATTAGACATCTTTTTATTACGACACATGAACAAAATAATTTTTATCCATGTCAGAAACTGTAGAATCAGATAATATTCCGTAAGCAAACACAGAAGACCCTGATCAGATGGACCCCTCTAATTTGGGCCTACTCTGTTTGCCGATGCATCAAAAGGCGTCTCCATTAGATCAAGGGTTAAGTGTCATAGTTAACAAAATTTTGAGCATTACGTGCAAAAAGTTGTAGAAAAGCTGCTGTTTAAGAGGCAGATCCTCAACATACCTGACCGTGAAGGCATTTTTCCTGGTGTGTCTAGAAAAAATGACAATGTTCACATACCTTTATGTCTATGTTGTCTCATGACTTGATAAGATCGCAGTTTATCTTTTACAAGAAAGAGATTAATCTTTCATGCTTCTAGATTAACCCTTCACTCCATGAATGTTCATGTCACAGAAATCATGCATGTACGAATATCAATTAGCTTACTATTTATAAGCCCAAATGAACACAGGAACTTGTTACCATGGCAGCAGAGCTGACCCTGATCAGACAGCCGTTCCTATAGGAGGTGTCTGCCCTTGTTGCAGGTGTATATGGAGTGAAGGGTTAAATGTTCCGCTGCCAACCATTGTGGTCTGCACCACTTTTCATCTTCTTCAGGTGTCTTTTTTGAATTTTCTGATTTAACCCTTGCCCTGTTCTACTGGTATGTTTATTCCAAATTTCAATACCTACTGAATATCCATGGACAAAATAGTTATAATGAAAGTATGGAAGGTGGAATATTGTAGACATTTTAGAAAGTAAAGAGACGGACCGATCAAATTCCATAAGCAAACAGAGCAGACCCTGATCAGATGGCTCCAATAGGAGCCATCTGATCTGGGTCTACTCTGTTTGTAAATGCATGAAAACAGGTTTATATGAGGGAAAGGGTTAAAACAGTATCAATCAGTATCAGTATTTTATCTGGATCCAAACTGTAAAAGTGATCCCAGATTCTTGAGTGGCAGCGAAAAAGTGAAAATACCTGTGTGCAAAGATTAAGTTGATAGAAATATCTTTCTAATAAATTCCAGAAATCATTCTCAACATATTGATAGATGGAGTTTTGTAACAGGTCCAGGAAGCTTCAAAGTACAATAATACCAGTTTTTTCTGACACTGATTGGGAGCCTTAAAAAAAATTAAGATTCTTGCAATCATATCTAGTCTAAGTTGTGACCTTGATCTTGACACAATGACCTTAACCTTGAAAGATTAGTGACATTATACCTATCAGGTAGTTTTGTGTATTAGTTACTATGCATTCAACACACGGAAGCCTTTCCATACATATTAGACACCAGATCAGACAGCATCTGACATGGGCCAGCTCTATTTGCTTATTTGAGGGGACTAACAATCAATATAAAACACCCATGAAACCCTATTTAACCCTTTCCTCTATAAATATGTCTTTATATGTCTCTGTAAAAGTTACTTTATGAAACCATTGTGATAAATAGAGCATTTGCTCCTATAGGAGCAAATGCTCTATTTATCACAGTGGTTTCCAACTACAAAATTCTAAAAATTTCCTTTTCTCTAATTAATGCTCCTTTTCGTAAGATTTATTCAAAGTGGATGGCTCTAAAATAAACCTATGGAGGAAAGGGATAATGAACATTAAATAAAGAAATATTTTACAGATGGTAGCTTAATGTAGACTGAAAAATAATGCTTTCTGCAATGCAGCATTGTTTTCATTCTGCTATTAAGCTACCACCTTTGTACAAAATGCAACTCACTCTTTTTTAAAAACGTGTAACCCCCAAGGCAGTGTTTGTTAGAGATAATATGGAAGCAGTCATATTCAATGACTGTAATATTTCAAGTCTCATGAAGAAATGATGATACAAAGAAACTGGCCAATAAAACTGCAGCAAATGCTTCCTGGACCTGTTAAAGAATGGAGGATAGAAAACGTACCTTGGTGAGAAGTCAGCTTGACCCCTTCTATTGTAGAAATGTCTAGAACACATCAGTACAAATACAATATTAACCAACAACCTAATTAATAATAATAATAACTCACTCCTCCCTTTCGGAGTATTAATTGTCAATGCCCTTTCAAGGTTAAACTCTAAAACCACACTGTTATTACCATAAACATTGGGCAATAAAAACTTTGGCAAAAATCGAAGACACCGATCAAACTGCTACTGCAGTTCGTGACTGAGCTGTTTGATCAGGAACTACACTATTTATTAGTTTAATATAGAGTTATCTCTGAGGTGATTCAAAAGAGTTGCAGCAAGATAAGATTTGCTAGAGAAATATAAAAAAATATTTTAACTCATTCTCTCCTATTGTCACCTTTTGCAGCAAAAGTCACTTTTTGAAACCATTGTGATAAGTAGAGCACTTGCTCCAATGGTTTCACAATGGTTTCAAAACTACACAATTTTTAATGCTCCCTTTTGGTAAATTCATTCAAAGAGGTTGGATCTAAAAAAATAGCCTAGGAGGGAATGAGTTTAGATTTTCTAAAAATTTATATGCTTCTTATCTACAACCCTGGTTGTCTCTCAGGGGCATTTCTAAGTACCAGCAAGATAGGGTTTTACTGAGAAACAAGACATGGCCAAATGAGTACATCTCATATCTACAGCTCTAAGGAAAGACACATGTATACAGTATAACCCCTCTACACTAACATTCTAGTAGAGAAGAATTTAGATACTTTTTGGCAGAGGCTGCTTAATACAGTGTGAAAGTCATGCAGAAAGCTCTTAGAAAAGCTTTCTGTATGACCTTTACTCTGCATTAAGGTGCCACCTGTCTCCAAGACTGATATTTATCCTAAATTAAATGTCTGGTATAGAGTTTTACTGTTATCAAATTCAATTAACGCCTACTCCATGAATATTCATGGGTGAAATAATGACAAAATGGATATTTAATACCCGATCTCCAATAATGGTATATGAGCAAACCATTTATTGGCCATGGGATACTATCTATATTACATTTATTGGCCATGGGATACTATCTATATTACATTTATTGGCCATGGGATACTATCTATATTACTTCATAAGCAAATAGAGCAGACCCTGATCAGACAACTCCAACAGGAGTAATCAGGTCTAGGTCTAACTCTGTTTCCAAAGGCATGAAAAGGCATATCTATGGAGTAAAGACTCAAGTTCTATTGAATCCAGTTATAGTTTTAAAACCTGAAATGTGAAATAATTTAACATAACATAACAACATATATTTTATTTGGCATTAAGTTGCATAAAAGCTGCTAAAGCACGTATATTGCCAATATCAAATTCGTTATTTAGCCCTTTCCCTCTTATAAACATCTTTTCCACTTTTGCAAACAGTAGACACAGATCAGACAGCTCCTACAGGAGACGTCTGATTAGGGTCTGCTCTGTTTGCTTGTAACATGATATACAGTAAAACCTCTCTATAACTGCCACTAAATTATATCAAATATTTTGAGTTTAAGGCAAGTGGCTGCTTAAAGAAAGGTGAAAGTAAAACAGAACGCTCCTATAGGAGCGTTCTGTTTTACTTTCACCTTGCTTTAATCAGCCACCTGCCCTGAGTACCAACTAATTCACACAATTAAGTGGCCCTTAAGAGAGAGGTTTTTACTGTAGATCTGATTCTACAGTTATCGTCAAAGCAAACACTTCTCTTCAAAAGTTTACATTTTAAAAATTCAGTTAATAAATAATCATAATACCATTATTTCTTACATGAGTATTGAACAGGGAAAGGGGCAAAGCTGTTAATTGCTACCATTCAACAGATCCAACGGTCTAGGATGGTTCTAAGTGATAAAACCTTACCTTCCAGAGGTTTCTTGGTCTGGCGGTGTGGTTTCAAATCTACTGACCAAGTTGTTGACCGAATGACCTGCATCTCTGAAAGCAGCTGAAAAATATGAAAATACCAAAGTATTTAATACTGATCCCTAAAGTCAAAGACTCGACTCATGTTTGCAAACGGTAACTGAGTCTCATCTGAATCCAAACTGTTTGACATTCGATCAAGAGTTTCCCTTCAACTTGAATTAATTCAAATCAAAGTAAAACTTGTGGCATCTGACATACCATTTAATCAAAAGTTTACCTTCAACAAGAGTTTCCCTTCAACTTGAATCATTTTAAATCAAAGTAAAACTTGTGGCAGATCTGACTTTAAACAAACATCATTCTTTCCAAGAGGTCTCAGGATTAGGTTTATTATTACTAAAACCACCAGCAATATCAGATCATCATGGAAATGACTTGGGTAAAACATCCTGTTTGTTTGCCAAGCAATTGCTGCCTATACACACTGTTCTCTTTTAACCCTTTCCTCCATAAATACGCCTTTCTAGTAATAATATAATAGCCTTAATAGTCACTTCTTGAAACCATTGTGATAAATAGAGCATTTGCTCCTACAGGAGCAAATGCTCTATTTATCACAATGGTTTTGAACTACAAAATTCTAAAATTTTACTTTTCTCTAGTTAATGCTGTTTTTCGGTAGATTTATTCAAAGTGTGTATGAGTAGCCTATGAGGGAATGGGTTAAAAATTATCACTGTAGACTTTTTCATTACTACCCAAATTATAAGAATTTGGACAGATAGTACAGACTTAGATCAAAGAGCTCTTGGAGAAGCAGTTAGAGCTGGTACTACACGGTTTGCTACGATGTCAGTCTAACTTAAAACTTATCAAAATGGAAGAGATTTGGGGTAATTACGGTATTTAACCCTTTCCTCCATCAATATAATGATGTTATGAATACCAATTAGATTAATTGTTATAATAGCACATGAAAAGAGGAATCTTTGGCCGTGGCTATAGTAGAAAATGCAGAATTATATCTATATTATAAGCAAACAGAGGAGATCCTGATCAGATGGCTCCTGTAGGAGCCGTCTGATCTGGGTCTACTCTGAAGGCGTAGAAAGGTGTATTTATGGAGTAAAGGGTTAAACCTTAAGTATTGAAGGCCCAGTAAACCGAGACCACTGTCACGTTTGAATGAACTTACATCGTTCCTTGTCGTCTGCATCTTTTAGTGGTTGGGTGAACACAGCGGGTGAAATCGTGGGTGGACTGCTAACCTGGTCTCTGTCTGGATCTGAGATAATTGGTGTGGCTGGAAGACAGTAAGCACTTCAGTAAATAATACAGTACAAAACATAAAACTCATGTTCAGCTGTCTAGGCTTTTTCTGAGTTCATATACAGTAAAACCCTTCTAAACCGGACATTAAATTTGGTATAAATATAGGTCATGGAGACAGGACCTGGCAGCAGCTTAATGCAGGATAAAAGTCATAAAGAAAGCTCCTCTAGAGCTTTCTGCATGACTTTTACCCTGCATTAACGAGCCATCTGCCTAAAAGTATCAACATTTTCTCTACTAGAATTCAGGTTTAGATGGATTCTAATGTATAGGAAACCATTAAACACTATCTTGTTGATACTCGTTAGAATTCCTTCTCTTAGGTAAAACTCATTAGAATTCCTTCTCTTAGGTAATACTCATTAGAATTCCTTATCTTAGGTAATTCTAGTGAGGATCAAAAATGTAGAATTTGGTTCAGAAATAAGATTCAGATAGTGCAAAACCTTTTGCTGATATGTGATTGTTACCAATATCTGAACTCTTTCTTCCATAAAAATGCCTTTCTATGTCTCTGCAAACAGAGTAGACCCAGATCAGACGCAGGCGCCATCTGATCAGGCTCTGCTCTGTTTGCTTATGATAAAATATAGATATGATTCTACAATTTTCCCATTGGTCAACAATTCCTGTCCTTATTTCTTACATGCATATTCATGGAGTAAAAGGTTAACTATTTACTTGATAGACAACTAGTCATGCCTTTACAGAGTAAAACCTTGCAGGAATGAAGATTCATAAAGTCTGAGTTCATGAAGGAAAGAGTATTATTTATATGTGTCAAGGTCAGCCTTACTATAATGTTCAACACTCACTGCATACATGGCAGTTGAGTGCTGAATATTCATAGTGGGATGGCCCATCAGTATTCAACAGTAGAGTACATTCACAATGAAAGACAAACATCTGCTAGAGGATTTTGAATGACAAACAGGTGCAGACCCTTATAAGAGGGCTGAAATTCCAGTATCCTTTGTTGTTCCCCATGCATTAAGCTCTGATCAAGACAGACAGACAGACAGACAACAGAGAAGTCCCCAAGCAAGTCTTAAAAACTCTTTGTAATTCAATTCTTTATTCCATAGATGTGCTTTTTTATGCCTTGGCAAACAGAGTAGACCCAAGATAGACACCTCCTGTAGAAGCTGTCTAATCAGGATTCTGCAGTTTCTGCCATGGCCATTTTTCATACATTTCTTTATATTCATACATGTACATTTAATGACGATGTTCACAGAAAATAACTTAGCACAGTAATGAGGGATTCTGTGATAATCTTTACAAGAATGGATCCAGATCAGATGCTGAGTTATGCAATTTCTCATCAGGATCCAAAATATTTGACACATATTTTTTTTATTAATTGAGAGGGAGCTAACAATATATTATTCTTAAACAGTGACAATATCAACGCTGCTCTCTTACACACAAAGCTAAAAGCAACATTTCATCCCTTAGCATAATATTGCTTCTCACTTCTCACAATCCTCTAAACCTTTGCATATAATAACTACTGCTAATACCAGTCTTCTCATAGTTGAAATATCACCCAAGGAAGCATATTCTGTTAGTCTAATAATACTGTATATTATTATCCAATAAATTCTTTTTACAATTCCTTTAAACCTATACTCCACAAATACACATTTTAACACCTTTGCATACAGAACAGACCAAGATCAGACCACTCTTGTAGGAGCTTCCTGTAAGGGTCTGCTCGGTTTGCTTACGGGACAATACTCTTATATAGATCTCTTTTTACAGTTACTGCCATTGCCAAAATTTCCTGTATTTACATGCCATTATAAAAATTCATCTAATTAATATAATTTATGTCATTATATGTTCTATGAATATTCATGGAGTAACGGGTTAAGCTGCATAGTGTCAATAAGCTATTTTTGTCATCAGCAAAGGTGACTTCCTGATTAACCATTAACCTGCTCAGCAATATATCCTCAATGTTCAGTTCACTTATTTCAAAGTCATTTTAACTCCATGAATACTCATTTAAGAATTACTAACATCATGAATATTGATTAGATTTTTTTAAATGGCACATGAACACAGGCAATTTTGGCAATGAATGAATTGTACACATATATGTATATATTTCATAAGCAAATAGAGCAGATCCTGATCAGAGAGCTCCTACAAGAGATATCTGAAATGGGTCTACTCTGAAACCACAATTCCTTCCATCAGTGTGTACTGGGCCAAGAGTCTAGGCCTAGACGGATCCTAGATGGAGCTCCCTGATTGAGGTCTATACTGTTTGATTCATATTTAACAAGCCAAATGGAGCAAAATTAGATCTATATCATTACCATAAGCAAATGGAGCAAAATTAGATCTATATCATTACCATAAGCAAATGGAGCCAAAATTAGATCTTTATCATTCCATAAGCAACTGCAGCAAAATTAGACCTATATTATTCCATAAACAGAGTATGATCTGACAACTCATACAGGAGCCATCTGATCTGGATCTACATTGTTTGCAAAGGCGTCAAAAGGCATCTCTAGCAAGAAAATAAAACTATAGTTTCTCCCAGGAAGAATTTTTTTATTTTTACATAAATGCCATTAAAAACTTTAGCTATTTAATATTCATTCAGTCGTTATTTCTTAGCATAAATATTCACCAAGATAAGAGCTGAACAAAAAATACCTGAGATTTCAGACTCAGTTGAATACTGTTTGTGATATACCTGTGATTTCAGACTCAGTTGAATACTGTTTGTGATATACCTGTGATTTCAGACACAGTTGAATACTGTTTGAGATATACCTGTGATTTCAGACAGTTGAATACTGTTTGTGATATACCTGTGATTTCAGACTCAGTTGAATACTGTTTGTGATATACCTGTGACTTCAGACACAGTTGAATACTGTTTGTGATGTAAAAATGACCATTAACCCTTTCCCACATAAACATGCCTTTCCATGCCTTTGCAAACAGTGTAGAACCACATCAGATGGCTCCTGTAAGAACTGTCTGATCAGGGTCTGCTCTGTTTGCTTATGACATAATAAAGATGTGATTCTACAGTTTCTTCCTTGATAAAATATTCCTTACAATTTCAGATAATAGTCATGAATTATTGTTACAATAGTATTACATGAGTGTAAGGATTCAACCCAAATTATATTGTGCTTCATCATCTAATACAGAATAATCGTCTTGCATCATTGACCCTCTGAATGCTGAATCAAAGTGCATGGTCCACCATTGTTTACTTGTAGAGTCCGTATGAAAGGGTAAAATTTGCAAGAGGATTCGAATGACAAATAGATCAAAGGGCTCCTCTAGGAGCCCACTGATCTAGGTCTCCACTGTTGGCAAATGAAGGTAAAAGTCCTTTTAGTATGAAAAGGTAAAATTTCACGAGATGATTCTGAATGACAAACGGTACCGACCTTGTTCATACGACTCTCGAGGAGCCCTCTGATCTGGGTCTACACTGTTAGCAAATGCCAGTACAATAATGTTCTACATTGAAAGGGCTAAGATACACTATCTTCGGCTGAAAGTAAATTTCTTTAGTATGGCCACCACCACCCCGCATATGTTGTCCACAATTATAAATACAGTAAAACCTCTCTTAACTGAACAGTAAGTAAAGTCAAGTAGAAAAGGTGGTTTTTACGTGACTTTTCATCCTGCATTGACCCTTTCCCAGTTCAATATTCATGTAACAAATAATGACATTATGAATATTGCAAAAAGAGCATACCCCGACCAGATGGCTGATCAGCTGTCTGATTTAGGTTTACTCTGTTTGCAAAAGTGTGAAAAGGTGTTTTATACGAGGTAAAGTATTAACCCTTTCCCTTATATAAACGTGTTTTCACGCATTTGCAAACAGAGTAGACCCAGATCAGATGGCTCCTAGAGGAGCTGTCTGATCAGGGTCTACTCTGTTTGCTAATAGAATTTGAAAGATCTGTTTCTTTGCTTTCTAAAATGTCTACATTGTTCCACCTTTCATATTTATTAACTATTTTGTTAATGAATATTCAATAGGTATTGAAATTTAGGCTAAATATAGAACAGGGAAAGTATTAAGCTGCTATCTGTCTTTATATCGAACACTGATATTTATTTCAGCATTCAGATTGGAGAGGTGTTACTGCATGTTAATATATCTTAATAAATCTTGTAATTTTTTTACATAAAAATAAATAATAATAAGTATACGCTAGTGTGTGAAAATAAATAGGCCAAATAAAAATAGAAGGGTCTATGGGCTGGTACACAGCTACTGTAAATGTTATCTCTCTAATTTTCTAAGTTCAGGTATGTATTAAACTCATTTTAACGACAGTTCCTTTATTTCTCCATCAACATGCATGTTGTGATATGATTCTTTAGAATCATCTCTTTGAGGTGATTCTAAAGAGTGGTCACAACATTGAGTTTGATGGAGAAATGGCTACTTTGGTATCTTAACCCTTTCCCTCATAGGCTATTTTTAGATGCATCCTCTATGAATAAATCGACCGAAAAGGAGCATTAACTAGAGAAAAGTAAAAATTTAGAATTTTGTAGTTCTGAAACCATTGTGATAAATAGAGCATTTGCTCCTTAGGAGCAAATGCTATATTTGTCACAATGGTTTCAAAAAATGACTTTTACAGAGGCGTAGAAAGGCGTATTTATGGAGGAAAGGGTTAATATGCAACAGAGCAATAGATGAAATAACTAGTTTAATATTTCAATATCCAACAAAGCAGCAGATAAAGGTACATAAACAAGTAATAAAATTTCTCCACCAAACCATACGGTATTAACATTCTTAACCCATTACATTATAGGCTGTGTTTTAGACCCAATCTCTTTGAATAAATCTACTGAAAAGGAGCAGAAAACTGTTAGAATTTAATACTGGTAGTTTAGAAACCATTTTGAACAAGATGTGTTTGTGGAACACTATGGACCGATATGACCTTTGACTTTGATGTATGACCTTGACCTTAATAAGTCACCCCTAAAAATATTTATCTCCATAAGTTGCACATGCATGCCAAGTTTGAAGTATGTATGTGCAATGGCTACAAAATATTGCCCATGGTTGGAGCCAAACCAACCAACAAGCATACAGGGCAAAAACAATATAATCTAGAGTATTTGCTCCGATGGTGCATAATTATGCTTTATTTATCACAATGGTTTCAAAAAGTGACTTTTTTACAGAAGCATCACAAGGCATCACTACGAGGGAATGGGTTAAGAATAGTCTCAAAGAGATGATTCTAAATATGGTAATAACGCAGAGTTTGGTGGAGAAATAAAGGAACTAGTCTTGAAAATGCTTCAATTTACACATCTTATCTGGGTATATTTATCCAGGGCTCTGTAAGTTTATCTTTTCTATCTTTTCAAAACACAAAGTGTAAAACAATTTGGATCCTAATGAGATGCAAAGTTACTCTACACCTCAAATGGAAGCAAGCAGTTTATAAAAGTTAATATGAACTGGTTTCTTAAGTGTAGGAAAAGGAGTCAATATATTAAACAAGAGGGCCATTGGCCCTATATCGCTCACCTGAGTTACAGTAATACATGTATATTGACATGTTAATTTTTCAGTGGACAACATTTCTAGCAGATGAAATAAGCTTAGTGCACTGCTTTCACCCTTTAACTGCTGAATAAACTTGAACTGAATTCAGAACTAATACCAAGTGACTGGTTGACCAAGACCTAAACTGTTTACAACTTGTGCCATTTTTGCCTTAGCTCAAAATGCCTAAAACTGGTCTTTGAGAAATTCAAATGACTTCAATAAAGCTATGCAATTATACCTTGACCCAGGTATATAGGCAAATAGAGTGCTAGGCAGTACATAATGCCAGTTTTTGTGTGAAATGACCAATAAGAATATCTTTAAAAATCGTTTAACCCTTTCCCTCATATAAAGCTGTTTTTATGCATTAGCAAACAGAGTAGACTCAGATCAGACGACTCCTACGGAAGCTGTCTGATCTGGGTCTTCTCTGTTTCTTTTGACACAATATAGATCGGATTCTACAGTTTTTGTCAAAGCAAAAACTTCTCTTCAGAGAAATAATGTGTTTTACACATTAAAAATAAGAGTAGACTAGATCAGACGGCTGCTATAGAAACTGTCTGATCAGGGTCTGCTCTTTTTACATTTGACAAGATATAGATTTGATTTTACAGTTTTTTTCAAAGCTAAAACTTCTATTTATGGCAATAAATTTTTTTTAAGCATTAGCAAACAAGAGTGGTCCCAGATCAATTTTTGTCAAAGCAAACAGGTTAAGGGTTAATAGGTGTTTAGAAATAATTCTAGCTCTAGGTGTGAATATCTGAAGATAATTCAATTAAACGGGTCATTAGTATTTTTAACAATTGAAATTGAGAAGAGTTACCTCTACTGTTATAATGAAGTTATATTTACTTAGTTATTTCATTAATATCATACAAGATTCAGACATTTTAGAACTTTTTAATGTGTTGTCATCAAATTTTATGAAAAAGTAATATTTAAGATGCTTTTTGGGGCAGCAGACTTAATCCACAGTAGTAAGTTTAACCTATCATTGTTAAGGGGGGGGGGGGGGGGGGGGGGGGGGGGGGGGGGCAAATGCATTAACATGTTTTCTTAAGAATTACCATGACTTATATCAGTTGGGCCATTTCATAATCATGTTTTCACAGTTTTCTTAAACATTACCATGACTTACATCAGTTGGGTTTGGACCCAGATCAAAAGTCTAGATGGTGATCATTTTCCTTGATTGCCTGAATTGTTACTTTCCTATATCTCTCACATCTAATTTGAGAGACATTGGAAGACACCATTTAACATCACTCATACTACACACTGGGGTTAATGGGTCAAAATGCCTTTAATGTTTCGTCTGCAACAAAAAGTTATTGTCATCTGCTTCAATTCTTAAAATAAACTTACTTTCATTTTTTTGCAAAAATATGGTTAAGATGACAAACAGTTTGGATCCTGATGAGACGCCGCAGTATGCGGCCTCTCATCTGGATCCAAACTGTTTGCATAGGTAATCACAGTTTCACCACTAGCATGCAAAGAGTTAAGAGTCAGCATTGACCTGGAGAGATTTTACTGCCAAGCAGCTGTAACTTTGACCTGCTGCTGGTCTGCAGATCTGGAGTTGTTTATTTAACCCTTAATTTCTCTCATGTAAACTTGTTTTCATGCATCTGCAAACAGAGTAGACCCAGATAAGGTGACTCCTATAGGATCAAGGTCTGTTATTTGCTAATGGAATTTGATAGATGTTTCTATGCCTTCTAAAACAGCTACACTGATTCACCTTCAACATTTTATTATAAATAGTTATAAATAGAATGATACTAGCAATCCAATGCAGTTATCTCCCTTTGTCCCTTATGGCTATGCTGATGGGACAAGGGAAATAACTGTGAGGAAATTACCTTTTAAGTGTTACAGATTCTGATGTTAAGTAGCATAAAACCCCAGGGTGAGACCATTTATGGCCCAGGGGTCATTATTTGAACACACCTTGTAGTGGTATATTAGGTGATGCTTCATACCAAATATCTTAGCTCTAGATTATGTGGTTTCAGACAAAAAGATTTTTAAAGGTTTCCCTATATAAGTCTATGTAAAAACTACAAGCCCAAGGGCAGGGCCATTTTTGGCCCGGGGGTCATCATTTTAACAAACTTGGTAAAGGACCATTAGATGATGCTATATACCAAATACCAAAGCTCTAGAAATTGTGGTTTCAGAGAAGAAGATTTTTAAAGATTTAAAAAAAAAACCTGTAAAAGTAGTGGGGCGGGGCCATTTTTTGCCCGGGGGTCATGATTTTAACAAAACTGATAGAGGACATCCTAAGGTACATTTCTGTGAAATTTGGTTGAAATCCTCCCAGTGGTTTAGGAGAAGAAGTCATTTGAAATAAAAGTGAACGGACAGACGGACGGACAGACGGACAGACGGACAGACTGACAGACGGACAGACGGACAGACGGACGACGGACGACAGGCGGTCACAATAGCTCACCTTGAGCCTTTGGCTCAGGTGAGCTAAAAATCAAATCAAGTAGTACTGTTCCCTTTTTTAACTTTGATGAGTATAGATCTAGAAAGTAATGATAAAGAAAATTTATGGACAAGACTAAAGAACCGTCTTATGTTATATCTTAAAATGTACTAAATGAGAAATAGGGAGCAAATGAAAAATATATTAAGTATATAAAGTATCTTTTCTTATGAAATTTGCATAATTAGACAATATATCCTAATTAATCTAGGTATTCAGACACCCAATCTCCCATCTCCACCAATTTGTAAAGCTGAATATGTCAATTTGGCACTTTTCTGGTAACTTTAACAGATCGACATAGAAGCAAATAGTGTAGACTCCGATCAAACTTCAAATTTGACTGACACTGTAGCAAATTGTGTTGACCCTAAGCCAAGTGCACCCTCAGGAACAGTTTTATCTGGGTCTGCACTATTTGCCTTTGTCAGTCCGAATACTAAGGATAATAAGGGTATCTACGGGTCTTAATATGGAAAAAAAAACATGTATACAGTAAAACCCAACTAAACAGGA
Source organism: Azorinus chamasolen (assembly GCA_963576725.1). Taxonomy (NCBI): domain Eukaryota; kingdom Metazoa; phylum Mollusca; class Bivalvia; order Cardiida; family Solecurtidae; genus Azorinus; species Azorinus chamasolen. Next base: position 10,042,310 of record OY755248.1, on the reverse strand, counting down.
ACTCTAGTTGAGTAGAATTCAGATACTGTACTTTTAGGCAGGTGGCTGCTGAATGCAGGGAGAAAGCCATGCAGAATTTCTGCATGACTTTCACCCTGCATTAAGTAGCCACTTATCTCTAAGAGCGATTCTTATACTAAATTGAACTTGCGGTTTCGAGAGGATTTACTGTATGTAGGTGAATAGAACATGAACATTTTAAGCCATTAAAGCAGCATGTAACCTTGTATGTGGAAAGCACCCTAATTACCCAAGTATTCAGACAGACAGATTTTAGCAAATAGTGCAGATCCAGATCAAACTGCTTATGAAGGCGCCCTTTATCAGGTTCTACATTATTAACTACGATGTCAGTCAAATTTAAAGTAATCAAAATAGTACCAAATTGAATTCTTAAGCTATACAAAAACATGGAGAGGAAAAAGTGGGTGTCAGAATACTTATGGTAATTAAGTTACAAGACATAAGAGAAACTTAAAAAAAAAAGAGAACTAGAGGACAACCAGTGTACGCAAATGCTCATCTGTTATATTTAGAGAGATGCATGCATGGTACACTTTATAGTCCATGTCAGAAAGTAAACTTTGTGTATGTGTGCAGGTGTGTGTGTAAGTTCACGGACCAGCTCCAAACCTTCTGCACTCTGAGCCGTTGTCAGCCTCAATTCTAGAAGTATATTTTTCTTCCACTCTTTTTGGAAAACAGTGTGATAGCGTCCAACAGTCTGGATCCTGATGAGACGCTGAAATATTCCACATCTCATCTGGATCTAAACTGTTGGCACACATTCACCAGGAGAGTGCTGAAGGTTAAGATGATAAAATTACAGCCAAAGTTTAATGAAAACATCAACCATGTTTTGGACACCCAATTTCTCCTCTCCATCAGTTTGTAAAGCTGAATAAGTTAACTGGGAGCCATATGTGATAACTATAACCCTTCTACTTCATAAATATGCATTTACATGCCTTTGCAAACAGAATTAAGCCGCATCAGATGGCTCCTATAGAAGTCTTCTGATCAGGGTCGGCTCTGTTCGCTTATGGAATACTGTGATATAAATCTGATTCTACAGCTTCTGCTTTGGTAAACATTTCGTATGTTAATAGGAATATGCCATTTTAAAAACTAATCTAGTTAATATTCGTGATGTCAATATTTCTTTCATAAATGGTCATGATGTAACGGGATAAGACCAATGGGTCAGCAAATAATGTGGACCATGATCCAACAATCATTTTGGATCTTTTTTTGATCTTGGTCTACACTATTTTTCTTTCCAAATAATTATATAGGGTAATCACAGTACTCCAAGGCTATGAAAAACACTTCAACTTTTTTTCCCTTCTAATGACAAAGTAAATACTATTACCTTAACATAATTTGATTGTGTGACACTTGAATGTATTTTTTGTATAGTTCAATTATATAGTGTCTATAAAATGTGTAATAGAAATAACCACATGGACAACACAGTATTGTGCCTATACAGTAATTAATAAGATAGCAGTATGTTGGGAGTATTATATACAAATACCTGCTACTATCAAGTCCGACAGAGCGGACTTCACCACTCCACCTACAACAAGGCAACACGCTAGACAGTGAGTATCACACAAACAAAATTAGATGAAATATACAGTAAAACCTGTCTAAATGACCATAAAAACAAGTCTTCATCATTCGGAGATTTTAAGATGTATGGAAGCTTAAACCTTTACTCCGTAAGTATGCCTTTCTACGCCTTTGCAAACAGAGAAGACCCAGATCAGATAGCTCCATCAGGGTCTGCTCTGTTTGTTTATGGAATGATATAGATCTGACTATACAGTTTCTGTACTGGTAAAATTTAAATGTGTTCATATGCAATTTTAAAATTTATTCTAATTAATATTCCTGACATCATCATTTCTGTCAAGAATGTTCATGGTGTTAAGGGTTAATGTGAGTTGACAGTTATTTCTTCATTACATCGTTTTGCATTAACCCATTCCTCCATAGGCTATTTTTAGACCCAACCTTTTTGAATGAATCTACCCAAAAGGAGCATTAACTAGAGAAAAGGAATTTTTTTAGAATTTTGTAGTTTGAAACCATTGTGATAAATAGAGCATTAATTTGCTCCTATAGGAGCAAATGCTCTATTTATCACAATGGTTTCAACGGGTGATTTCTACAGAGGCGTAGAAAGGCGTATTTATGGAGGAAAGGGTTCAGCAACAAGTACCTCTTACAAACCACTGTTTATTCATTATGTGGCCACTATAGGCAGATTCTACGGCATTGATTTGAATTTCTATAAAGGAAATGGATTTCCCCCCTTAACCCATTACTCCAGGAACATTCATGTAAGAAATAATGATATCATGAGTATTAATCAGATCAACTTGGACACAGGAATATTTGGCTATGGTAGAAACTGTAGAATCATATCTGTATTACATCATAAGCAAACAGAGCAGACCTTGATCAGATGGCTCCTATTGGAACCATCTGATCTGGGTCTACTCTGTTTGCAAAGGTGTAGAAAGCTGTATTTATGGAGTAATGGGTTAAGCACCAAAAAGGGCATTGAGTAACTACGCTAGCTGATATGGCCTGTATACTGTGAACATATTGTCACCAAGGCATATACAAGAAGTGTGGATCAAGATCAGATATCAGTACTAGATATCTACATCTGATCAGGTTGTGCACTGTTTGCAGTGATAGTGGACACAGCATTGTTGATTGTGATTAGAGGGAAACAGAGGACATCCTGGCAAAACACCTTATTTCATTTCGTTACCTGATAGAGACACATCTGTAAATATTTGCAAATGGAGTAGACCCAGTTCATACAGATTCTGTAGGAGCTGCCTGGTAAGGGTCTGCTCCGTTTGCTTATGATTCTACAATTTCTGCTAAAATTCCCTTGTCCAAATGTCATCACAAATTTCAGCTAATTAGTATGCATAGTCATTATTTCTTACATGAATATTCATCAGGTAAAAGCTTAATATGGTGGCTGATCTGAAATGCGTTTGTGTCCCTTTCTTCACAATGTCTGCCATAACATACACTATATCAATGACAGGCCTAGAAAATGAAACAAACCAACTTGTTGTGTAATAAAGCGATGTTGCATGGAATTTGGCATGTAAGAGTAAGCACTGTGACTTGCAATATGCTTTGCCTCTGTGTGATTCAACATAAAATTTGCAGGATAGAGAAATGTTTGGTCCAAGACTGTATTAGACAATCTCTGTACAGTGCCAATAAAAAATTCTGATACCGTTTCTTTAATAGAAATGGAAGGCCGTATAAAGTGACATGGTTTGCATATAGTTATTAAATATTGAAAGGGTTTTAATCTTACCTTGTGGTTTTGGTTTGAAGACATTTAACGATGAGCTTCGTTTATTTCTCTTCTTGGTGCATGCTTCCTCCAAGTCCTCAATACAATTCTTATGTACACATTGATCACAAGCTGGAAATAAACAAGTCATCCATATATTGTTTTAACTGTCATCCTGCAGCTCAAACTCCAATTCTACGAAACCATGCATCAAGTATCGAACAGCTCTGTCTGATCCTTATGACTCACTGTCCAACCTGGATCCAGTTATCTGAAAATGATACTACGGTTCGGCTTAGCAAAATTAAAGAATACCAAGCCACCATTCCCCATGACAGATTTCTCTGAAAATCGAACTCATCAAATTTGAGAAAAATTGGTCAAGAAATGAAAGTGCTATATAAGCGACATTGTATTATGATACCCGGACTGACGAACTGACGAATGGATGGGACAAAAACTATATACCCATGCAACTTCATTGTGTGGGGGTATAATAAAGAGTTTTATATGATTATGTCAGATTTATCTACAAAACGTCCTATATACCATGCCTGTGCATTTAATTAAACTGATTTTCATGGATAAATGGAAATGTGTGTCTTTTATTACAGCATTGCATCCTTTAACCCATTACTCCATGAATACTCTGTGAATATTCATGAAAGAAATGAGATCATGAATATTAATAAGATTAACTGTTATAACAGCACATGGACACAGGAATAACTGGCCATGGCAGAAATTATAAAAATCATACCTATATTGTATCTTACGCAAACAGAGCAGTCCCTGATCAGACAGCTCCTAAAAGAGCCATCTGATCTGGGTCTACTCTGTATGCAAAGGCATAGAAAGGTGTATTTATGGAGTAAAAAGTTATATTATGAGTAAAGTTGTTCCATATACTTCTTCTTTTTCAAAGTCTCCACCCTAACCCTAACTCTTATTATATCTTAACAACTGACCCAGCTGGAACTTAAAACAAAGACCTATGATAAACATACGTGTTAGCATAGGTCTTTGGTTAAAAGGATTGCTAAGGTAAAATGGCTTCTGGAATTTAACTTTATACGTTTACATGACAAAATACTTAAAGCAAAACAACTTTTTCATAAGAGTGTCAAACCAATTCAAATAGGTACAGTATAAAGACTTATTTGTAAACAGTACTGCCTGCTTTATAGTTGCATTTAATTGTTTACACTTTGCAGGTTATTATTATTATTATTATTATTATACCACATTTATATAGCGCTCTTTTCACACGGGATATGTGCGTTCAATAGCGCTGTACATGGATGAAATCAATAATCGGAACGAACCGCATGATTATCTATCCAGACAATGAAAGATTTACAATAGATATGCAATAAATATAAAAATCACTAGCCGGACGGTCAGTGAAGGATATACAAAAGATATACAATAGATATGAAATCATAAACCGGAAGGAACGGCATGATCGTCCATCCAGTCAATGAAATGTATGCAAAATATATACAATAAATATAAAATCACTAACCGGTAGGAACCACATGATTATCCACCCGGTCAATGAAAGATGTGGAATAGATATACAATAAATGTATAACCACTAACCGGTAGGAACCACATGATTATCCACCCAGTCAATAAAAGATATGCAATAAATATACAATAAGTATAAAATCACCAACTGGTAGGAACCACATGATTATTTATACCAAGTCGGTGAATTATAAGCAATATATATACAATAAATATGATATACAATAAATATGAAATCACTAACCGATAGGAACCACATGATTATCTATTCGGTCAATGAGAGATTGATTCATACAGCATATCCCAAGGGCTGCAATGGCAAAGGAATCGTAAGGTATGAGAATTGATGATTATAAGCTACTTTTCCTAAACTGTCCTAGTAGCATATGTTGAAGAAATGTGTTTTCAGAGATCTTTTGAAACATGCCAGTGAGCTTGCATCTCTAATGCCTGATGGCAGAGCATTCCAGAGTTTTGGAGCTGCATTCATGAAACTTCTCTCACCGTATTTTACCTTACGACTTTTTGGTACAACCAACGACAAGGAGCTACTTGCTGACCTTAATTCTCTGCGGGGCTGATACACGTCAAGCATGTCGACAATGTACGTGGTGGATTCATTGTGCATGGCTTTATACGTAAGTGTCAGAATTTTGAATTCAATGCGATGTTGAACCGGAAGCCAATGAAGTTCTCTCAAAACAGGCGTGATATGATCATATCGAGGAGTCCTGGTTATGATGCGGGCTGCTGTGTTTTGAACTCTTTGAAGTTTCTGCAGTGTGTTTTTTGAAATTCCATGCAGCAATGAGTTGCAGTAGTCTATTTTTGATGTAACCAGAGAGTTCACCAAAGTCTTGGTAGCATCAGGTGAGAGGTACTTTCTTATATGACCTATTCGTCGGAGCTGCGCATAACTAGACCTACACACCGAATTGATGTGTGATGCCATATCCATTTGTGAATCGAGCCATGTACCGAGATTCTTTATACACAAAGACGGTTTGATCTTAGAGGGGCCTACTTGCACATGAATGTCTTCAGGTACTACTGTGTTTTTTGCATGAAACAGGATGACCTCAGTTTTGTTAGTATTGAGCTTCAGCATGTTCTGGTGCATCCAAGAGACTATTTCGTTGAGACAGATCTCAACTCGTGATAAAGCTTCTTGTTGACAGGAAATGTCTTTGGGCTTAAAGGACAGGTATAATTGTGAGTCATCGGCATAAAAATGGTGCTTTAGCCCATGGTTTCTGCAGATTGAGCCGACAGGTTTTGTGTACATGATGTAGTTTTTTGGTCCAAGGACCGATCCCTGTGGCACGCTATATTTCATATTAACTGGGGTGGACAACTCCCCATCTACTGACACTATTTGATAGCGGTCATTTAGATAGGAGGTCATCCACTCAAGGGGTTTCCCAATGATTCCGAAGTCTTAGCAATGTTTCGTGATCGACATTAACAATAAAGAAAGATAACTCATAAAAGCAAACAATTACTGAGTAAGGGAGATAACTTACTGGAACACTGGTAGCCTTGGAGACCTATTCCCCAGAGAATCCGATTACAATGAAGACAGAATTCTTGTTTATACAAATGGGATAATACAAACTGGTGACCCTTTTGGCTCTGAAATAGAATAAAGAAATATATAAACTGTAGTCCATTCTTGAAATTATGATCATTATGTCTGCTTACACTATAAACCCCAATTTAATTGACCACTTTTTAAACACGGGAGATTTAAGTAGCAGGTGGTTGCTTAATGCAACACAAACTAATGCAGAAAGCTCCTTTCTGCAATACTCCTGCATTAACATGCCATAAAGGCCCATAATGACTACTTTTTTAATGGTCGCTAAACCCATTCCCACATACTGATGCATTTTGACGCCGCTGTAAAAGTCAATTTATGAAACCATTGTGATAAATAGAGCATTTGCTCCATAGGAGCAAATGCTCTATTTATCACAAGGGTTCCAAAACTACACAATTCTAAAATTCTCCTTTTCTCTAGTAAATGCTCCTTTTCGGTAGATTTATTAAAAGAGGTAGGATCTAAAAATAGCCTATGAGGTACTAGTTCAGACAGGTTCTAATGTACTTCTAAAGCAAGTTTCATTACCACAATCAATTTTTTTCCAGGTTAACCCTTTACTCCATAAAAAATACCTTTGCAAACAGAGTAGACCCAGATCAGATGGCTCTTTACAGTTTTTGCCAGGGCCAAAACTTCCAGTGTCAATGTGCTATTATAATAAATGTTTTAATTAATATTCACAATGTCATTATGTCTTGCATGAATATTCATGGAGTAAAGGGTTAAAGACAATCATCAGGAATTATTTGAACAAATGAATCTGCCATTCACTTCTTTAAGTCTTTGAGGTCAACATTTCTCGCCAAAGTCTAGCTTAGCCCTTAATTCCTTGAATATTTATGAAAGAAATGACAATGTGAATATTAAATTAATATAATGGCAAATTTTTGGCCATAGAAAAAATGTAGAATCATATTTATTTATTCTTTAAGTAAACAGAGTAGACCCAGATCAGACGACTCCTACAGGAACTGTCTAATCTGGGTCTACTCTGTTTGAAAAGGCATAGAAAAGAGGAGTAAAAATTCATTCTGTAATTTACGCATTATTGTACAGAAAATGTATCTTTGTGAAGCGCTTTTGAACGCACATATCCTGTATGAAAAGAGCGCTATATAAATGTGGTATAATAATATAATAATAATAATAATTCATCTCTTTCCCTTATGACTATTTATGTAAGAAATAATGACATAATAAATATGTATTTACTGAAATTGTATAATGATAAAAGAACACATGATTTTTTTGGCCATGGCAGAAACTGTGGAATAAGATCTATGTAACTTCTTACACAAACAGAGCAGAGCTTTGCAAATATGTTAAATGGTGTATCTATGAGGGAAAGGGTTAACCTTTTCTTTCATAGAAACACATTTTCAGGCAGAATGTAAAATTTCTAACAGATAGAAGTTGAACCCTTTACCTCATAGACCTGGCTTATGGCACCTGTGCAAGCAGAGCAGACCCAGAACAGATGGCTTCTATATGAGCCATCTGATCAGGGTATGCTCTGTTTGCTTTTGACATGATATAGATCTGATTCTACAGTTCTTGTCAAAGCAAAATATTTCCTTAAATAGCTTATGTTTTAAAATTTCAGCTAATAAATGTTAAGGAGGTCATTATTTCTTACATGAATATTGAACAGGGAAATGGTTAAATAGAATATTTCAACCTACCTTCTTCTGTTTAATGGAGAGTTTCGGGACTCGTTTTTCTTTTGAGAAGAAACTTGGCACTTTTTCTAGGAGGGATGAGTGTGATGTTTTGTGTACGGCATGACGGAGGAATGTAGCGATGGCCCAACTCAGGGCGCTCTGTTTATCATCAACTTCACTTTGTTGTCTGTGGATGGCACAATAATATTCATTCACCCACAAATTGCTTCGTAAATTATCAGCTCCATTTTTATCTTTTTAAAATATTAATTTAATACTGTATTATACTTTCCCTATAACATATTACCTGTGAATCAAACGGTTTGTATTTAAAGACAGATTTGTTCAGGTTGCCTAGGTAACTAAGGTTATTTGCAGATCATCACTCATACCTTCAACACATATACAGTAGAACCCCTCTAATGTGACCACTTAATGAATAAACATATCTGTCTTTATAAGCAGGTGGTTGCTTAATGCAGGACGAAAGTTATGCAGAAAGCTCATATCTGTATAACTTTCGTCCTGCATTAAGCTACCACCTGCCTTTGCCACTGTGAATTATGCCACTTTTTGCTGGTCGCATAAGAGGGGTTTTACTGTATAAGCAATACCTGACAACTATTTACTGTATAAGCAATACCTGACAACTGTAAACCAATTCTAGAGCTCAGGGGTTAGGCTATTAGCTTTCACCCAGGAAATCCGGATTTGACTCCCACTGGTAGCGGAAATATTTATAGCTATGCTTTACTGTGATCATGAGTCACAAGAACCAACAGTGTAGAAGAAACTGCAGTAAAAGCTTACTGTCTGCTAAATCATATACGATACAAATGCCCATTATTTGAAATTCAGTTTTTTTAATTTCATTTTACATTTAAAACATATTTGAACTATATCACAATTGTATCACAACATTTTAATTATTTTTCTTAACATTTTTATGGCCGTTTTGCTTTATTTTACACCCAATACTTACAACACTTTTCTAGATTTTGCTTTGTTTTACATTGTATACTTACACACACTTGTCTAGATCTAGTGTGAGATATTTTTCCACTATTCTGGCCTCTTCATTTTTATCCATATTGTCTTTTAGGTCATTCGACCCCTCTATAAGACCTGCAAAATTAAAGGCACTACTCATTATTAAACCATTTACAGAGGTGAATTTTCATGGCAGACACTTATGAACATTAACCCTCTTGTAGGAGCTGTCTGATCTGGGTCCGCTCTGTTTGCTTATCAAATAATAGTGATATGATGCTCCACCTCGGCCAAAAATCCTATAGGGGCTGTCTGATCTGGGTCTACTCTGTTTGCAAAGGCATTTATAGCCTTAAAGACTTTTAAGTAACCTATTGTTCATCTACATTGCAGTGAAATTACAGTTATGGAATACTGTTAAACAACTTTAAACTGGAATTTGTACAGAAGAATTTAGATCTTTTAAGACAGGTGGCAGCTTAATGCAGGATGAAAGTTATACAAAAAGCTTCTTTGAAGCTCCTTTAGGGGCTTTCTGCATGACTTTCACCCTCCATTAAGCAGCCACCTATTTTAAAGACCGAGACAGATGATACTAAACTTGAATGTTCGGTTTAGAGATATTTTACAGCAAATTTCTTAATTTATTTAAAGTAGGATCTCTCTAAAAGCGATCTCTTAATGACTGAATATTGGTATCCTTTTAACCCTTTCCCTGTTCTGTATTTCGGCCAATTTTCAGTACCTACTGAATATTTATTAACAAAATAGTTATAATGAAATATGGAAGGTGGAACATTGGAGCCATTTTAGAAAGTAAAGAAACAGATCTGTCAAATTCTATCAGCAAACAGAGCAGACCCTGATCAGACGGCTCCTATAGGAGCTGTCTGATCTGGGTCTACTCTGTTTGCAAATGCGTGAAAACACGTTTGTATGAGGGGAAAGGGTTAACACATGCTCTATTTACCACAATGTTTTCCAGAAATGACTTTTACTAAGGCGTCAGTAGGAGGGAATGGGTCAAGCCTTTCAAACTAAATGAACTCTATAGTTAAACACTGGTGGCTCATTCTAATTTGAATATTCCGTAATTCAGAGATACTAGCCTTGTTCTTTCTTCTGCCTGAGGTCTTCCAGCAGTCGGTTCACATCTCGCTGTGATATTGCCCGCACCTGGGAGAACAGAAGTCGGAGAACTTCCTCCTTTTCTGACCGGAATTGTAAAGTAGCATCGATTTCTTGAATGATGTGGTCATCTATATTATTGACCTTTAATGGCTGAAATAGTAAAGAAATGTAAAACTTACTGGAAACCAGGTTTTCTGTTTTTGAAAAAATGACCTTTAAACATGTTTAGGCATTGCAACCTGCTCTCTAAAAACATTTTAACCAAGTAGCAGTTTCCTTATTCACATACAAAGTTTAGTTTCAATATTTCATTTTTATAGATAAGCATTAAAACTGTTGATACTAGTCTGCTGATTATAGCCACGTTAATTAAGCCTTTACTTCATATATATATATATACACATCGTTAACCCCTTCCCCGATATAAACACCTTTTCATGCATTTGCAAATGAAGTAGACCCAGATCAGACAGCTCCTATAGAAGCCATCTGATCAGGGTCTGCTCTGTTTGCTTTTGACATGGTAAAGATCTGATTCTACAGTATTTGTCAGAGCAAAACCTTAACATTATCAAAACTGAGCTACTTTATATTCATGCTGTTATTATTTCTTACATTAATACTGTACAGGGAAGGGTTAAAACTTTTACTTACAGAGCAGACTGAGACAAGATATGTGAAGTAGATCATTACCAGTTCAAATAGCAGATTGTAGTTATGACAGTTTAGCAATCATTAATCCTTTTCCCTGTTCTATAGTTATTCCAAATTGCAATACCTACTGAATACTCATGGACAAAATAGTTATAATGAAATATGGAAGGTGGAACATTGCAGCCTCTTTAGAAAGTAAAGAAACATATCTATCAAATTTCATTATCAAACAGAGCAGACCGTGATCAGACGGCCTCTATAGATGCCATCTGATCTGGGTCTACTCTGTTTGCAAATGCGTGAAAATGCATTTATATGAGGGAAAAGATTAAGCTGTGTGCTTTTGATTCATTTCATCAAGAATGTGAATGGTTCAATGTTATACTTACTGCATCATTAATGATGAAGGTAGAATGAATTTCGTACGCCCACTTTTTCAGGTCCTTGGCATTGCACTGGGAAGTACTGTAGATACCCGTCAGATAGTACAGGAAGAGCGGGGCTGGATTGTGATGGTTCAGGACATAGTGCAGGAACACTGCCATGTGGGCTGGTTTGTGCTCCAGGAGACTCAAGTCAGCAAACACCTTACTATCACCGGTCTGTCAACAGAGAAAATATGGATGAAAATGATAGTCATTTAAAAGGTAGTAAGAACAGTTCTGTTTAAAGGTCAACCCTTACCAAACTCTTTAATTTGCTGACTGTCCAACCTTTGTTCTGCACAAATTTGTACAATAATGACATGTATGGAGAAGCTAATGACCATTCTTTTATCCTTCACTTGATAATCTAACCATTTGATGCTATTGCAAACACAGAAGACCCAGATCAGACAGCTCTTGTAGGAGATTCTGATCATTCAAAGTCTACTCTGTATGCTTATAAGTCAATTCAATTAATGTTCACAGCAGGTGGAATTTGCCATGAATATTTAAGTAAATTAGCATCCTGTACATACATCATATTACTTGATATTGGCTCGAATCAAAGCTGTGAAACATTCTTTCGGTGCAGTCCTGACAGAGTGATAAGGGTTAACAATTCCTTAAAAGTAAACAAGAAAATGTGTACCCTTACAACACAGAAACAAAACAAAGCAGACACCATGCATGTGTTAACCATGCGTTCACTCTGAAGCAAATTTAACCCATTCCCTAATATTGGCACCTTTTGGCGCCTCAATAAAAGTCACCGTTTGAAACCATTGTGATAAATAGAGCATTTGCTCCATTGGAGCAAATGTTCTGTTTATCACAATGGTTTCAAAACTACACACTTCTAAAATTGTCCTTTTCTCTAGTAAAATTAATGCTCCTTTTCAGTTGATTTATTCAGAAGTTTGGTCTAAAAATAGTCTGTGAGGGAATGGGTTAAGATGGGTAAAATGTAAATGTTATTCTTTCAAGATTATTTCCTCTATTTCACAACCAAACCCTATGTTGTGACCACTCTTTAGAATCCTCTTCAAGGTATGATTCTAAAGAAAGGTCACAATATACGGGTTGGTGAAGAAATGACAATTTTAGTATTTGAACTATGCCAACTTACCTCATGCTATTAATTGCAAAACTGAAAGTTAATCTTAAAGCTTCTTAATCAAAATCACATCATAAACCTAAACCACAATATCTTAAAAAGTTATCAGTAAAACTTATCATGTTAAATTAGTTATCTTCTAGATAATTAAAATGTTCAATATTAATCGTTAAGTAATAGTTGATATTAATTCCTTCTCTTGCATTTTATCAATACTATCACCAAGATAAACATGTGTACCATACACCTAACAAGCATTCTCAAATGAATATTTATATATTATTTTTACATAATATGATAATAATATATCATTACACCTAGCAATGAGAGATGCAAACATAGGCTTATTAAAAAGTTACTTTTGTACTCTACACTAGGAGATCTACCATGACTTTGGTTTTGACCTCCCGTCCGTGTTATTGTTTTTGTTCGCTACAAATTACCAATATGTAAGCTAACAGTTACATCTTTAATAACCTATGGCCTAAAAGAAGAATGTTTGGAGGAACACATGTCACCTGCTAGGAAAAGTGCAACAAAAAAAGTATGATAAAAATGTCTGACAGATGGACAGACGACGTGACCACCAAGTGTCATCCTGCTAAAAAGGCAGGTCAAAACAAAAGGAGAAATACTTCTAAACTAATCCCTTATATTAAAAGTGTGGAAATATAAGGCATTTGTATAACACACATTTTACAAACAGTGTAGACTCAGATCAGAGAACTCCTGGGAGAGCCCTCTGATCAGAATCTGCATTGTTTGTCATAAAAATCCTTTTCTTCAATGATAACTTTTGATACAATACTTTGATTAATCTTCAAAATAGAGGTGCAGAGCAAAGTAATGCAGTAAATGTGGGACATCCCTGCATTACTTTTGTCCTGCATTATCTCAACATCTGCCTTAAAGACACAAAATTAAGACTTCATTTTTAATATTTGCTCAAGAAACATTTCATTGTATAACCATGGTAACATGCAGCTAGCTTGATTCTACATATATTTGCTTGTTTTGTATTGGTTATATATTATCTCAAAGAAAGAATGGTTAACTCCGTGATGTATATAGTTAAAACACACAGGACACATTAAACCCCATCCCTAACCAAAGCACTAATTCAAACTAAGAAATGTGTCCATAGAACACAGATACCCCCAATTACCTTTAACTCTGATGAATGGCCCATGACAAGGACTGTAACTCTATTGTTACAGATTTCTCATCAAATCATATATATTAAAATCCTCTAAAAGTGACCATCTTATGAATAACCATAGATGTCTTTTGATTGCACCTGCAGGAGCTTTCTGCACAACCTCTGTCCTGCTTTAAGCTATCACCTGCCTTTAAGACCCAGACTGTTTGGTTGTCACTTTCCAGGGATGAGTGTACTGTTTACATACTTATTAGTAAACCTACAAAAAGTTTCACTACTCTTAAGTCATATTCATTTTGAGTTATGCACTACACAAGTTTTTAAATGGACACATTATCAAACTGGCAAATAGTTTTTTTCTAAATTTATATTAACTGAGAAAATGGAACTGGTCACATTGCAGACATGTCATGGTTAAATATGCCATTGGGTAGATTGCACATCATGGAAACAGATGCATACATTGCCAGTTTCTTAACCCATTACCGCATAGGCTATTTTTAAATCCAACCTCTTTGATTAAATCTACCAAAAAGGAGCATTAACTAGAGAAAAGGAATTTTTTTGGAATTGTGTAGTTTTGAAACCATTGTGATAAATAGAGCATTTGCTCCCATGGAGCAAATGCTCTATTTATCACAATGTTTCACAAAGTGAAGCGTCAAAAGGCGTCAATATGCGGGAATGGGTTAAAGTACTGCCTTAAACCAATCATTGACCAAATGAGACAAACTTTTTTTTTTCAATTCTTTTTTTCTAGCTCCCCAACCCTTCTCAATTAGTGAAATTAAATTATAAAAACATCCCCTGCCAGACTGCAGGAAAAGAGTGTACTATCCCAGTGAATTTAAATTGTGAAAAAAAGGAAAAAGTGAATATACAGCATTTCTACTTGTTATGAGGGACAAACTAATACATCTAGAGAGAAAGTGTGACAAAGAGTGCGAGAGTCTCAATAAGAAGAGAGGTAAGATGTTTTAATCAACACTTTAAAAACAGGTACTTTAAACTTCCCATAAGGTTGCTGTTAGTAACATTAAATTATATTATATGGTACATAACATTTATATATATAAAGGTGATTCTTGTCAAGTTCTTGGCCAAATGTCTCTCACTTTTGCTGAAAGGCTTACACATAGATGCTCCTACTACTGTATTCCCAATTAGAGACGACGTTGTTCTCTTTATGCAAAAAGAGTAAACCCAGAGCAGTTCCTTTAACCCTTTCCCTGTTCTATGTATATTCCAAATTTCAATACCTACTTAATATTCATTAGCAAAATAGTTACAAAGAAATATGAAAGGTGTAGACATTTTAGAAGGCAAAGAAACAGATCTATCAAATTCTATTAGCAAACAGAGCAGACCCTGATCAGACGGCTCCTCTAGGAGCCGTCTGATCTGGGTCTACTCTGTTTGCAAATGCATGAAAACACGTTTATATGAGGGAAAGGGTTAAGAGTCATCTGATCAGAGTCTGTTCTGTTTACAAGAGATGATTCTAAAGAGTGGTCATATTATATGGCCATGGATTAGTGGAGAAATTACCATTTTAATCTTTCTCACATTAAGCGCAACCTGACTGGCATTTAAAAACATTTTTTACAAAAAGAGTTAATTATTTGGCTGAAAGATCAGGCATTTAGCAGATATCATTTTTTTAGCATAAGAATGGTAAGCATTTAAAATATGCTGTTTTATCTGGGACTGCTGTGAAGCTTCTTGGAGTACCCTACACTAATTACTCGTAGCACCCTGCACTAATTAACTCATAAGTATTTGGGCAACCAATCTCCCTTCTCCAACTGATTATAAAGCTGGAGAATTCAATTTGGCACTATTTTGATAACTTTTACTTAGACTGACAGGGTAGCATATAGTGTAGACCCTGACTTCTTGGGAAGCTGTTTGATCTGGGTCTGCATTATTTGCATAGTTTGTCTGTCCGAATACTTATAGTAAATAGAGTAATTATATAGCCAGCCTGGCGGCCTATAGCATCAATACTTGCACTTCTCTCCACATGCTGTTAATTGTACCAAAGTAACAACAGTAAAACCTCTTTACAACCACTCAAAAAAAGTATCACTTGTGGCGTTTAACCCTTTGCTCCGTAAAAAAGGATTTCTACGCCTTTGCAAACAGAGTTGACCCTGATCAGATGGCTCCTGTATGAGACATTTGACAAGAGTTTACTCGGTTTACATATTATATAATATAGATCTAATTCTATAGTTTGTCATGAACCATTTTTTTTTAAATTAATATTCATTTTGTAAATATTTCTTGCCTGAATATTCATCGAGAAAAGGATTAACCCTTTACTTGAAAAATACTCCAGCAATTCTCTATCCATGACAATTAATGAACCGCAAGAAATATACAATAAGGGAATTTAGTGTGAACATTATTTAGATGTGTAACATATAAGTATTAAAGAGAACCAGACAGTGCCTACAAGAGTTGTCTGATCTGGTCATACTCTGGGGCCACCATAAAGAGGTTCTACAGTACATGATGAGACCATTATTGGTGCATACCTGGGATCTAGACACAACCTCTTTGAATAAACCTACCGAAAAGGAGCATTAACTAGAGAAAAGGAAATTTTCAGAATTGTGTAGTTTTGAAACCATTGTGATAAATAGAGCATTTGCTCCCATGGAGCAAATGCTCTATTTATCATAATGGTTTCACAAAGTGACTTTTACAGAAGCGTCAAAAGGCGTCAATATGCGGGAATGGGTTAAACACATATACATGAAGTACTTTTTTTAAAAACACATATCAGTCAGTCCGACAGTCTGAATCCAGATGCAGAGCCACTTGGTATCTCATCTGGATCCAAACTGTTTTCAAGCTTATGATGACGTTGTAGTAACACTATTTGCATTGCTGGCTCAATTTACGCTATTATTTACAATTAGGCTCAAGTATAAACAAGTTATACCCTTTTTCTACCTCCTTAAGATTTAAATCTTAAGTAGAATGTCAACAAGTAATGAACACCCTTTGATTGTTTTTTGTCCATATATCTATGTAGCAAACTTGTGTGCATATTAAGAAGATTCATCCAATTAAAAGCAAAGGGTTTCATACAAGAAGCACAGACAAAAATGTATAAGTGCATACATTAAGAAAGGGTGATTAACTGTGAAATATATGTTGACTGCATGCACCATAGGCTTGCTATTAATTACTCCTGTGAGGTTTCATCCAATTACAGCTAGAGGCCTTGCAAGATATTGTACACACAATACATTATATTGTAAAAAGCCTGGAAGTTGTTAAAAAAATTGAAAGGGCCATAACCCTTTGTTCCATAAATACACCTTTTTATGCCTTTGCAAACAGAGTAAAACAAGATCAGACGGCTCCTATAGGAGCTGTCTCATCAAGGTCTGCTCTGTTTGCTTATAATATAGATATGATTTTACAATTTCATATTCATGTGTCCAAATGCTATTATAACCATCTAATTTATATACATGATGTCATTATTTCTTACATGAATATTCATGGAGTAAAGGGCCTCAACTTTGAAAATAATATTTTCACTAAAAAGTGTGTCGACATACAGACAGACAGACAGACAGATGGACAGACTAACTTCTTCCAATATATATCCCAAACTTTTTGTTCAGGGGTGTAATGTTCAAATTATTGTCTTCTTTTTATATTCACTTTTTTAATTTTTTCAAACAAAATTACCATCAGGATATGCACCAATAATGTTAGCTATAACAGGCATAATGTGAGCTGTAGATGAAGAGATGCGAATGTGAGCAATAGCTTACAATTACAGTAAAACCTGTCTTAAGCGACCAACAGAGGGAAGTCAAATTCTGGATACCTTAGTTAGCTAAATGCAAGACAAAAGTAATACAGAAAGCTCCCTGCATGACATTTACCTTCCATTAACTTTTATTCAGATGCAGACACCTATTCACCCCTCTGGAGTTATCTGATCAGGGTCTGCTGTTTGTAACAATATAGATCTGGTTCCTATGTTCATATGCCACTCATCTTATTCAGATGCATAATGCAGAGCTACTCAAATACTTAAATCATCATTTCTCCTCCAAACTCTATGTAGTGACCACTCTTTAGAATTGTCTCTTTGAGACGATTCTAAAGAGTGGTCACAACATAGGGTTTGATGGAGAGATAATTCAATTTATGCTCCTTATCTGAACGTCTGATAATTGCATACTTTCTAACATGAATGTTTATGAATTAAAGGGTTAAACAATATTAAATCTGCTTTTCAATACTGTTTAATCAGTCCCTGGTCACTTAAATTAGGTTTTACTGTATAACAAGAGTTTATTCCTAGGCACAGCATGTGGGGGTGAATATGGAGTGTGAGAAAACAGTGCAAGCGGAATAACCTCAAGGCTCTGCAGTTTCGTCAGAAACGGTGAGGCAGATTTTGATCTCCGATCACCGTCCATCTGAAAAACAATGTGGTCATGGCAATACATGTACAAACAACAGAATTAACGAAGGTGCAAACAGAACACAATACTGCCTGTGTGTGATCTAAATGGTCAACAGTACACAATGGAAACCTGGACAAGAAGACTATTACATGATTCCTCAGATCTAGGTCTACACTGTCTGTAAACCATAATGCTCTTAATGTGAGAAACAAGACTTTTTTAGTGTACCGAGATTTGCAAAAATGTACACACAGATCAGAGGGCTCTTACAGAAGCCCTCTGATCAGGATCTACATTATTTGTCAATCAAAACCCTCTAATTAATATTAGCCTTTCATACTGAAAATTAATCCTTTATTTCATTTATAGTTATATATTCATTTTTACACCAGTCGGCAATATCTTTTAATCCTTAGTCTAACCAAACATACATCACATGACAGAAAACATGCTTGTATTGTTCCATCATGAAATCATCAAAAGAACAGAGCTATCAATGAGCAGCTTACAAAATTAAATCTCCCGCCCTCTTCACATGTGTATGACAAATTCACTCAATTATAAAAATGGCTTGTATGACAAATTCACTCAATTATAAAAATGGCTAAGACCCAATCAAGGACTAAATTCAATATTCTCAAGATAAGACAAATACTTTGGGTTCCCAATTTTTCATATTTTAAACCATACAACCCCATTATCTAAGTGGACATGTCCAGATGAGTAGTTTCTGCAAATTTTAATTTTACATTAATATGATAGATTCTATCAAGACTTTTTTGCATGGAAATTACAAAACACACATTGCAGACTGACTTGAGGGCTCCTGAGCCCTACAGTCTGGGTAAGCACTGTTTGCTTATGTCCCTTTTTTTGGGCACAGTGAGAAGTAGGCACAAATGAGTTTACCACAATGAGTCCACAAGTTTTGCCATAGTTAAGAAGAGAATTTCAGAAATGCCATATTTTCTGCCAAACCCCTTCATGCTGCTGCTCATTGACATCGCTTCTGTCAAGTAATTCTAATGTGTAGCGGCAACATAGGGTTTGGTTGAGAAGTAAGAGATTTTGTTAGATCTAAACACATGATATCTACAGCCCCATATACGTTCAACACAGTCCAAACAATTGTTTCATGTTCTTTACATCAGAGCTGCAGATAAAGGTTCTTATTTAAACTCATCATATCAAAATGAAGGTGATATTCTCAATCTTAACCCTTACAGTCAGGACACGAGTCACTAATGTCCTTTGCAGACAGTGTAGACCCAGATGATAGGGCTCTCAGACGAGCCCTCATAAGGGTCTGCACTGTTTGTCATGCACTTTTCTTTAAAACTGATTTCATGTACTAGTCATATCTATTCATCTGCTTTTGTGATGAGATTCAGGCATAGACAATTGCATTACCAAGGTGACGACACAAAAGTAGAAACAGACAGCATTCAAAACAGAACATTGTGCAGTAGAAACATAACACAACAGAACAAAATCATAGAATGAATCAAACACTTGTTATATATCTACATGAACTAAACCTGAGTTAAAATTAGTATAACTACATGTACTTTATAAATATTGAGATTACACTTGATTCATTTGATTCTCAAATACAGCAAACTTATTAACCCCATCCCTCATATAAACACCTTTTCATGCATTTGCAAACAGATTAGACCCAGATCAGATGGCTACTATAGGAGCCGTCTGATCAGGGCCTGCTCTGTTTGCTTTTGACTGAGCAACAGCCCGCCTGACCGACCAACCGCCGGACAGGGTGATTCCAGTATACCCCTCTCAAACATGTTTGTGGGGGTATAGATATTCAAGATGTTGTTTTTTTTCTTCCATGAATATTGAACAGGGAAAGGGTAAATAAATACAGTATAAGGAAAAGAAACACATTTGTTTAAGAATATAGGTATATCAATTCATCCATGAATTTTATTTTCTGATGCTTTATAATGCTGTCAATGGAAACCTTAAAAGGATTTTTGTGCTTGTGGAACATTATTTTTGCAAACAATGTGCAAGGAGAAATTTAAAACTGACTCACGTTTCAGAAACGAAAATGAAATTCAATAAACAACATAACCCTTTACTCCATAAATACGTCATTTAACGCCATTGCAACAAGAGAAGATCCCAATCAGATTGCTACCGTAGGAATCTTCCGGTGAGGGTCTACCCTGTTTGCTTACGGATTAACAGATTTGATTCTACAGTTTCTTCCAAGGCCAATTTTTCCTGTGTTTATGTGCAATTTAAAAAAATCATCCAATTATTATTCATGAGGTCATTATTTCTTACATGAATATCCATGGAGTAAAGGGTTAAACCTTCAACAAGAAATTGGCTAACAACATTCACTATGAGCTAGAACAAAGTTAGGCTACAAAATGAAATAATATCAGTATCTGCTGAACGGATACTTGACTCTAATCAACAGGTAGGTATATACATGTATTGTGTTTTGCAATGTAACAATGTTATGTGCATTGCTATGTACAGTAAAACCTCTCTTCAGGGACCAACTTATGAATAAATATGGGTGCCTTTAATGGCAGGTGGCTGCTTAATGCAGATAAAAGTCCCTAAGCAAGCATTAAGGGAGCTTTCTGCATAAGCTTCATCTTGCATTGACAAATTCCCTCATAGGCTAATTTCAAATATCTTTCCAAAAGGGTAATTTACTTGGGAAAAGAATTTTTTTTTTTAAAAAATTAGTTTCAAAACCATTGTGATAAATAGAGTAAAAGATCTATTTATATGATCTATTTATATAAACAATGGTTTCTAAAAGTGATTTTTACATTGGGGTCAAAAGGCATAAATATGAGGGAATGGATTAAGCGATCATTTCTCTTAAAATCACCAAGAGGTAGAATTATTTTGCTTGGCCATTGCAGAGAGGTTTCATTGTAATGCGACTGAAATTTACTATACATGTGCGGCACTGTAAGAACAGATCTCTTCTGGACTTTGAAAACAGTGAAGATCAAACATAATATTCGGTGTCAAAAGATATAGCTTCTGATTAGAATCTACACTGTTTATCAAACCTTTCCCTGTTCTATGTTTATTCCGAATTTCAATACCTACTGAATATTCATGGACCCTGATTAGACGGCTCCTACACAAGCCGTCTGATCTGAGTCTACTCTGCAAGTGCGTGATAAAGTATTTATATGAAGGAAAGGGTTAAGCTCGTTTTATATCCTTACTATCTTGGCAAATACTTTAGACTGAGATCTAATGGCTTCTGACTGATCATTGATCAGGGTCTACAATATGTGCTATTCTATAAATTTCATTTAAAGATATCTAAACGGTGTTCAACCAACTTATTCAGCTTTACAAATTGGCGAGAGGAGAGGCTGAGTGTAAGGATATTTAGGAGTAACTACGGTAACAGCAAATGCTGATTAATATGATACAGTGAACACCCTGATAAGATACCTAGCTTTAACCCTTTCGCTGCCAATGCCGGATCTGTGATTACTTAAGCAAACAGTTTGGATCCAGATGAGACGCCGAGTAACTCGGCGTCTCATCAGGATCCAAACTGTTTGTTACTGTTACTATGTTTTTGAAACAAAAATGAAGAAAATCAGAAGAATGAAAATTTGTAGCAGACGACAAAGTTAGCAGACGACAGAGTTTGGCAGCGAAAGGGTTAAACTGTTGACCTCATAAATATTCATTCAAGAAATTACATCATGAATTTCTATTGGCTGAATTTTCAATATAGTATAATGAACACTTGATGTTTTGGCCATGGCAGAGACTGGAGAAACAGATCTATAAAACTATACCATGCAAACAGAGCAGACCCTGATCATATGGATCATACAGATGGCTCATACAGGAGCAGACTGATCTGGGACTATTCTGACAATCAAAGGCATCTTTAACCCTTTCCCTGTTCTTTGTTTATTCCAAATTTCTATTGAATATTAATGGACAAAATAGTTATACTGAAATATGGAAGGTGGAACATTATAGCCATTTTAGAAAGTAAAGTAACAGATCTATTTCCATTAGCAAACAGAGCAGACCCTGCTCAGATGACTTCTATAAGAGCCGTCTGACCTGGGTCTACTCTGTTTGCAAATATGTGAAATCATGTTTATATGAAGGAAAGGGTTAACTCTTCGCTTGCTATTCGCGTCAATATACCTACCTGTAAATAGTGAAGACCCAGATGAGACAGCTCCTGCAGGAGCTGTCTCATCAGGGTCTGCACTATTTACAAGTTGAATGTGCAACCAGTGCACTCCACAGCAGTGATTGCACAGCAAAATACTTGTACACAGTGAAGATATATGCAATTATACAACAGGGCATGGGTAAAGAAGGAGAAATGTATTTTGAATATTCAGCAAGAGAAGGGTTAAAGGAAAATGTTTAACTGCACAGCAGCTTATTTAGTCTACACTAATATCTCAAAATCCAGAAGACACCTTTTGTTCTGGGGTTGCTCTTACATTTATATTATAAGTTTTAAAAGCCCTATGAACCACCAAGAAAGCACAAAGGTTTCGTACACGTTAAGATGACAGTCTACTCAATTTTAATTGAAGATAACTTAAAACAGCACTTACGCTCTCATCTTCTGATGCAAAATCATCATCATCTATGCCAATAATTGGCATGTTGGCTCTCGACGTCATGCCTATAGAGCACTGACTTCCGTCCTGAAAAAAAAAAATTGATTAAACGAATTCATCTAGAAATATAAGAAAATAAAAGAAGATGTGTTTGTGAAACACTATGCCCCCAACCTTTGACCCTGAAGGATGACATTGACCATCGACCAGGGAGTTGAACGCGACACATTGTCTTTGTGTGGTGAACATTAATTTTGTGCCAGGTTATTTTAAAATCCATTCACAGATAAAAAAGTTAAAGAAGGGATACGAAATTTGGGACGGACAGAAAGATGGACAATGCAATTACTATATGCCCCCTGTTGAGGGCATAAAAAATTCCGAACAACATTAAAACAACTGCCCATCTCTTCTCCTGCTGATTCAACTAGGATCTGTTGCATTTTCTTCTCTTTGATTCTGGGGAATCTACTGACTTGAGTACCATATAGCTCAGATCCTTAAAAGATATATAATTTTCTTTTCTCCATAGATATGCTTTTAATGACTTTGCAAAGTGAGTAGACCTAAACCAAATGGCTCCTGTCAGAGCTATCTGATCAGGCTATAAAATAATGTACATGGTAGATCTTAATTCTACAGTTTCTGCTATGACTAAGAATTCTCGTAAATATGTCACTATGAAAAAAAAAATGTAATAAATATTCATAGACAGTATTTCCACATGTATATTCATGGAGTAAAGCGTAAGCTGCTTACTTTGGTTTAACCCTTTCCTCCATAAATACACCTTTCTACACCTCTGTAATAGTCACTTCTTGAAACCATTGTGATAAATAGAGCATTTCCTCCAAATGAGCAAATGCTCTATTTATCACAATGGTTTCAATACTACACAATTCTAACATTTTCTTTCTCTAGTAAATGCTCCTTTTCGGTAGATTCATTCAAAGAGGTTAGGTCTAAAATAGCCCATGAGGGAATGGGTTAACGCTTTCACTGTTGCATATTCATGTAAGACATGATGGTATCATGAATATTTATTAGCTGAAACTTTACAATGGTATACGCACACATGAGCTATTGGTATTGGTAGAAACTGTAGATTCAAATCTATTATGACTTCATAAGCAAACAAAGCAGTCCCTGATCAGACTGCTCCTACAGGAGCCGTAGATCTGATCTGATCTTGAGTAGATCAAGATCAGACGGCTCCTGTAGGAGCAGTCTGATCTTGATCTACTCAGTTTGCAAAGCCGTGAAAATGTGTTTATAAAGTTATGAAGTAAAGGTTTAAATAAGATGCTGCATTTCATTCTTGACTGTATCTGTCATTTGCATATTTTTACCATTGGTCTTTTACCACATACCTCAATACCAGAGTCTACAGGGACCTGGTCGCCTTCCAGGTTTTGGGGTGTGGGGGTTGGGGAGGTACTGGGGCTTGTTCGGGGAGAGTCTGAGCCTAGGTCAGACACTGTTGCTGGCACTGAGGCAGTCTGAAAAACACATTGAAACAACCTTGTCAGAAAAATGGTACCAATATCTCCTGATCCAATCTAATGATGCCATCAAGCCTGAAAAGTTATATACCTCATTAAACCTTTCCCGCATATAAACGCTTTTTCATGCCTTTGCAAACAGAGTAGAACCGGACCAGATGGCTCCTGTAGGAGCCGTCTGATCAGGACCTGCTGTTTGTTTCTGGAATTACATAGATCTAATCATATGTTTTTTTATCAATGGGAAAACATTCCCTTGAAAATTGTACATTATAAAATTTAAGTTAATGAATATTCATGAAGTGACCAATTTACCTATAGGAGCATTCTGTTTTACTTTCACTTTGCTTTAAGCAGCCACCTGCCTTTAACACAAAATACTTGATGTAATTTAGTGGCCGTTATAGAGAGGTTTTACTGTAGTTCATCAGGGAAAGGATTAATAAATAACATGACACAGACAGTACAGACATTTGAATAATTGCAACACATTACTGTAATTCTATAATAATAACCATTTCTACAGGAAAAGAAAGCTAGTCTGGCATTGTCATTATACAGTTTATGTTTCTCTGACTGCAGCTAAAATAGAAATTATTACAATTGTGGGTAAGTGCTTAATAATATGAAGTACACATGTATCTTGTAATGACTGCTTACTGTAAACAAACTACCACACATTACTTCTGGTTTTATTTCCATATTTCAAACTAATTTATTTAAAGAAACCAGTTTTCCAAACTTGAACTAACTGCAAAAATATATTTACTTTATTCTTGTTTCTATTTTACTGCGACATGAAATATTACAATTTGTTATACTTTAACATAGTTGTAAGCTTTGCACATGTTTCTACATATCAACCCTTTACCAGTTCCTGAAAAAATGACTTTATGAATATTTATTAGCTGCTGTTTATTAGTTGTTTTGGCCATGGCAGAAACTGTAGAATGAGATCTATATAATTCAATAAGCAACCAAAGCAGACCCTGATCAGATAGGTCCTGCAGGATTTGGGTCTACTCTGTTTGCAGATGTCTCTATCAGGTAAAGGATTAAAAGCTGCACCACTTATGTATATCCATATAATTAAAAGAAACTTATTTTAACCCTTTCCTCCACCAGCTAATTTTTAGACCAAACCTCTTTGAGTGAATCTACCGAAAAGGAGCATTAACTAGAGAAAAGGCTTTTTGTTTAGAATTTTGTAGTTTGAAACCAATGTGATAAAAAGAGCATTTGCTCCTATACATGTATGAGCAAAATGCTCCATTTATCACAATGGTTTCAACAGGTGATTTTTTCAGAGGCGTAGAAAGGCGTATTTATGGAGGAAAGGGTTAATAAAGCCACATGAGGTTTACTACACCTAATTGTATATGGCATAAAATTCTAAAACCAAACCAACATTAGACCCCCCCCCCCCCCCCTATAATTTAGAGATTACATCAATGAAGGATTTTTCTCTCAAAAGCAGTAAACGATTCCTCACTGGTGTTACTTAAATCATGATGGACAGACAGAGTTCAGACATACCGACAGACTATTCTAAACTGATCCCTACTATCTAGTCCATCTCCCTACCTTTTGGGCAAAATGAAAACAGGGACTCATATTGCCAGTTATTACTCTCCCAATTTGACCTGAGACTCATGCATATTCCATTTATTATCATCAGTAATCTCCGGATAAATTTACGAAGGTATAAGAATGCGCTATAAGAATAAAATCCTCATGGAACATGATTATTACTGGCTTTTTGTTTTGCTGTTTTTTGTCACAGAGTATTACGAACAATCCCGATAAACACGCCGAGTCTCAGGTCAAATTCGGAGAGCAAAATATGCGTAAACTAATTTTGAGGCTCAGCTTAAACTATGTAACTTCTTTCTTGAACTCTTTGTATATGTAATCTTCGTCTGCAAAACGTATTGTCTGTTAATACTCATTAAGTTAATGTTCTTTTTCTGTTACTTTACAGTGAGAGTAACCAAGTCTGGATCCAAATGAGATGCTGAGTTATTTCACCTATCATCTGGATCCAAACTGTATTAATTGCATTAGTACAAATTTACAAATAGTGTCCTTTCACCATAAACCCTGTTCTAACCTTCAACACCCAAATTTAATTAGTACAGTAAAACTTCTCTATAACGGCCACTAAATTACATCAAGTATTTGGTGTTAAAGGCAGGTGGCTGCTTAAAGCAAGGTGAAAGTAAAACAGAACGCTCCTATAGGAGCGTTCTGTTTTACTTTCACCTTGCTTTAGGCAGCCACCTGCCCTAAATACCAACTAATTAACACAATTTAGTGACCGTTATAGAGAGGTTTTACTGTATAAAGTAAAACCCCTATAAATTCTAGTAGAGAAGAATTTTAGGCAGGTGGCTGCCTTGGTGAAATTCAAGCTCCTCTAGCAGCTTTCTGCATGACTTTCACCCTGCATTAAGCTGCCAACTGTCTCCAAGGCTGATTTTTATACTAAATTTAAGTTTAGAGGGGTTTTACTGTATATGTATTTTGAACTTTTCACTCTTATCATGCCAGAGGAATCTGATCAAGATCAATGGTTAACACTAGTTTGGAGCCAGGTAACTTTCAACATGGGTGAACTTGTGAAAACTGTTGCAAGCAGTTTTGATCCAGATGAAATGCTAGGTAACATGACATTTCATTAAGATCTAAACTGTTTAACACTCAAACCAAGGTTTCAGAAGCAAAGACTGTTTTTGAAAATTAAAGTGGACAATTATTTTTTCAGAACAATGTTAACCTGTGTTAGAAGATTTCTTTCTTTAAAACACCTTACTATTCATATGCATTTTGCAAATAGAGTACACACAGGTCCGCCAGTCTGCTCTGTTTGCTTAAATAAGATTCTTAGTACTGTAAGCCACTGAAAAACTGATCTTTTCATGTACACTTATAAAGAACATTTAATAAATACTCATAGTCATTATTTCATACATGGCTGTGAAGGGTTATGTCAATCTAGGCATGATAAAAGTTACTGATCCTTCATGCACATTCTAAACAAAATTAAATACCCCAATTACCCTCTAAGTATTTGGACAGACCTAAGCCAATAGTGCAGAGCCAGATCAAAGGGCTCCTGAAGGAACTGTATGGTCAGGCTCTTCACTACCTGCTGCTATGTCTTAAATTGAACATCGCCTTGTCTACAGACTTGGCTAATAGCCTATTTCCAACCTCTTGAATAAATCTACCGAACAGGGCCATTTACTAATGAAAAGGAAAATTTTAGAACTGTACAGTTTTGAAAGCACTGTGGACAATATGAGCATTTGATCCTATGGAGCAAATGTTCTATTTATCACAATGGTTTCAAAAAGCGACTTTTAAAGAGGTCAAAAAGTGTCAATATGAGGGAATGGGCTAAACTGAACTGACAAGTTATTAAACTGGTGCCAAATTGATTTTTTTAAGCTTTATCAACAAGGGGGAAGGTGAGATTGGGTGTCTGGATACTTGGGGTAATAAAGGTATCGTATAACTTTGAATACTAAAGCAATGGTTCATGTTATTCATGATGATTTTGTGTTGTGTAATTTGTCCTTGTCAAGTTAGTTGGGTACTGGTCTTCTATCATTTGACTTTCCCAAAACTTTCATGCTTTATAAACACTACCATGATCAAATTTGTTAAATATAGTGTGAAAATTCTCTAAGGTGAATTTTTATTTTGAAAACTCAATCATGCTGGATTTTTTCTTTGGAATGTGTGTTATTTTTTTGTTCATGAGAATATAAAAACTGGTAACGGCCATTAGCTCCAAATCAGACATATCTATGACAAAATTTGAAAACAAGTCTGGGTCCAATTAAAATGCTGAGAAACTGTATCTCATCAGCATCAAAACTATTGGACTAGAATAGCAGAAATATTGAATGCAGAACTGAAATACAACTCTATTTTCACAAACAGGAGATTTTCAGACTTTCCTGTATTTTTTGCATGATAAAAGGCAAACAAGATTTTGTTTCTAAACCAGCCCACTCAAAAACTCCTTAGAATGGTATGACCTTGACTTTACTAGATGTGTCCCTGCATTCTTCACTCCCAACACATACTATGCACACATCATTATGATCGATTCCCAATCATACAGATAAAGGTGCATACCAAAATAAAAAAAAATTGTTATTTCTCCACAAACACTATACTGTGAACACTCTCTTTGAGACGATTCTAAAGAGTGGTCACAGTATAGAATTTGATGAGAAATAAAGGAGCAATTCCCGAAAATGTTGAAATTTACGCATCTTACCTGGACCTCTACACCCCAATATAACTTTTGGCTATTGTGGACAGACAAACAAATAAAAAACTCTTTATTTTTTGTATACCCCTGTAACAAAGCTCAGTCACAATGCTTGAATGTTCAGTCATAATAAAGGCATTTAGGCTCAAGATTATAAATTTCCTAACAACAGCTAAAGCAAGTATATAAAGGTGGGCCAAAAAGTAAAAAAGTTTCAGGGGTACTGAACTGACATTTAAAATATCAAAGCCAAGCTAAAATGATAATGGAGCTAAAAGGTCCTTGGCTATAGGAAGAAGATGGTTGAGACTTTCATTAAAATCAGCCTGACAAGTTCAAAAGAAAAAATTGCAGTAGAAAATGTAAAAAAAATTCACATTTCTAAGCAGACTTACTTTCAATCATTTTTAAAAGTGTAAAATAGGACAACATCGAGTAACTTAAGTAACTATCAGACTATTATTATAAAACGTGAAAATTTATTCCTTGCCAAAAAACAATTACGCATTTATAGCATTAAAGCAATGATAATTGAATGGCATTCAACTTGCAAAATATCTCATAGAAGATAAGCATTAACGTGAGCAGGAAGTATATTCTTGTACCCTAGTTACCCTAAGTATCAGGACACACAAACTCAGGCAAACAGCGCACACCCAGATCAAACAGCTCCTGAAGGAGACCTCTGATCAGAGTTTCCACAATTTGCTACTATAGTAGAACCCATCTTAAACAGCCATCAAAAGATGGTCTAATAAGTGGTCTGTAAGGCAGGTGGTTGCTTTAAATGCAGGTTTAAAATTAATGCAGAAAGCTCTTATAGGAGGTTTCTGCATCAATTTTGCCCTGCACAACCACCTGCTTCTTAAGACTGTTCAATAAATGAATGGCCACTTATGACAGGTTCTACTGTATGTTGGACTAATTTAAAGATGGTAGCTAATTGAATGTAACAAACTGGTGGAGAGGGTAGATTACATGTCTCAATACTAGAGAGTAATTAGGGTACTCTGCTTCTGCAATGGATCAAAAAACCTAATGAATCCATGAAACAACGCATTCTGTTTTGAACGAAGGTGCACATGAGTAGCATGTTGGCATGCACCATGCTTTTACCCTTTACCCCATGAATATTCATGTAAGAGGTAATGAAACCATGAATATTAATTAGATTATAATGGCACATGAATATTTGGCAATGCCAGAAACTGTAGAATCATATCTATATTATTTCAAGAACATACAGGAGAGCCTGATCAGATGGCCCCAGCAAGAGTTGTCTGGTCTGAGTCTCCTCTATTTGCAAATGCATTATTAGAGAGGCATATTTATGGAGTAAAGGGGTATGTATCTCTTTACTTTTTACTGGCAAATTTGCAATGGTTTATGCAAGCAGTTTGGATCCAGATGAGAGTGCTGAGGAGTTATTCAAATGACATCTCAGCAGGATCAGAACTGTTTGACATTCTGCCAGTGTTTCATGAACAGACTAATAAAACAATCTCTGACAATGATAGCAAACTCTAATGGAAATTACATAGCTGACAAACAGTTAACCAAAACAGGTGAAAGGTAGAGTCAGAGGACTGCAGAACTGTTGAGATATGTATTTAGGAAATCTGGATAAATTCACAGGAATAGATCCAACCATATGCTGTGACAAACTTTAGAATCAATTCTTTCAAAAGAGTGGTCACAACAGAAGGTTTGGTGGAAAAATGATAATTCCAGTACTGCAGAACCTGCCTTGAGCGGCCATCAAAAAGAGGTCTAATTATGGGTCTGTAAGGCAGCTTAACGCAGGTCAAAAGTAATGTACAAAGCTCCTGAAGCAACTTTCTCCATTATTTTTGCCCTGCATTAAGCAACCACCTGTTTTTTAAGACATGTATGTTCAGTGTGTTAATGGTCACTTAAGACAGGTTCTATTGCATTTTAATATGCACCTTTATCTATAACTCTGAAAGTAGTTCCTATATTTCTCCAACAAATCCAGTTAAGATTGGTACAAGTCTTGGCTACAGTTCTGCAGCCTTTAACTGCACATAGCCTTAAATCCTGTATAAATCTACAGCACCTGGGCAAAATCTGTAAATCAACATCAAACTGTTATTGTGTGTATGTGTGAACTTCAATGTGTATAATATACATTTATGTAAATATATATAACCTACAATAAGGGCCAGGCCTGCAATCAAAAGGGGTGCATTCTACAGCCTACTGATAGAGAAATGTCATAGAACAAACCAACAGAAATGTCTGTAAACTATATACTTCATGAATTGATGAATTTAGAATGGCATATGAACACGGTAGGTTATGGCCATGGTAGGATCCGTATAATAGGACCTATACTATTTCATAAGCAAACAGAGCAGACCCTGATCAGACATTTCCTACAGGAGCCATCTGATATGGGTCTACTGTTTGCAAGGGCATGAGGCCTATCTATGTAGTATAGGAAATGATCAGTGCATTGTATTGATAATTTCTAGTTTCAGAATTCCCAAGATAGAAACATACTGCTCTGATCGTATTTCTCAGCAAACACCTATCTTGTTGATACTTATTAGAATTGCCTTAATCCTTTCCCGCATGAATATTTATAAGAAAAATAATGATTTTATGAATATTAATTATTATTACATTCCACTTTTTAAAAGTCATCCAGGTATTAAGTTTCAGAATGAGTCCAGTTAAAGGTCTACATTGAAAATATCCGCAAGACAAGCCTTTGTTTCTTAACCCTTTCCCTCACAGGCTATTTGTTTTAGATCCAACCTCTTTGAATAAATCTGCTGAAAAGGAGCATTAAATAGAGAAAACTATTTTTTTTTAGAATTTTGTAGTTCTGAAACCCTTGGGGACAAATAGAGCATTTGCTCCTTAGGAGCAAATGCTCTATTTATCACAATGGTTTCAAGAAGTGGCTATTACACAGGTGTAGAAAGGCGTATTTATAGAGGAAAGTGTTGGCGAAAACATTGCGTTAATTTTCGTTGAGGACAGAATTTCTATGACATAACTTTATCAATCATTCAGCATACTCGTCCAACCAAGAATAATTATTGCAGGCATGAGACTTTACCTTCCTGATTGGCATTTTGGGTTTGCCAAATTTTCTCCGGAAAGAATTCGTCCTCTATACAAGTAAGGTCAAACAAAACAAATAACAGTAAGCTTGAAAACACAGAGGCATACAGTAAAAACACCTGTCTCTAACAGCCACTTAAAAAAGTCTTAAATTCTGCGTCTTTAAAGCAAGTGGTAACATAATGCAGGATGAAAATCATGAAGAAAGCTCCTACAGGAGCTTTCTGCATTACTTTTGTTCTGCATTCTGCAGCCAACTGCTTTTATTTCCCATAAAAAAAGCATTGATAGTGTCAAACTATCAGAGAGATCCATATTTGTTCTTTTAAGTGGCTACATTGACTGGCATTCCACTGTAAGTACATATAGCACTGGCAAACTATTGCCACCTTCAGTCCTTCAGATGCAGAAGCATTACATCTTGCCAACCGCTGTCTATACACATATCTAAAAATAATGGTAACCCTTTACTCCATGAATATTCATGTAAGAAATAATGTCTGTATGAATATTAATTAGCTTCATTTATATAATGGTGTATGAACTCAGGAATGTTTAGCAGAAACTGCAAAAGATACATATCATTTCATAAGCAAACAGAATAGACCCTGATCAGTTGGCTCTTACAGGAGCGGTCTGATCTGAGTCATCTCTGTTTACAGGATGTGTTAACAGGTATCTGTGGAGTAAAGGGGTTATCCTCTCTCTTGTACATGCATTCCACACTATGGTTGAACTGGTGTTGTCCTTAGCAACCAGTTTGGATCTGAAGGAGTTTCAGAACAACCTTGTGTCTCATCAGGATCCAACACTGTTAAATGATCAATATTATTTAACTACAAGCATTAAATATCTTCATTAGCATTAACTTTTAAACATGATTTTCTTTTATCTTCATATTGTCAAACACTTGAGAGTTTGAGCTAATATACCAGTACTCATCAGCAAAATCTTTCAAACATGAGAAAAAGGAAAGTGATATATCCATGAGATCATATAGCTCCCCGGTAGACTGGCAAACTGCTTTAGGATAAACATCAAACTAATATACTGATGATGTATTTTACAACTTAACCTAATATGACACACATCAGACATAAAAATTGGTGACTCAGCTAGTCTAGGTGACCAATAAATCTACATCAGAGTGAACAGTTCATACAAAACAGTGATGTTAGGGACGTCTTCATTAATAGCACACCTCCTTCTTTCCCATTCAGACTTGTACCTATATACGCTAATTTGTTAGTATAATGTCATTCATGCATTTCAGAAACAAACGGCATTCGAAAATAACAATAAGATAAAACTCTCAAACTATTGCAATTACCCTAAATATATAGGCAGACAAATTTAGGCCAACAGTGCAGACCATGATCAAAATGATCATGAAGGAGCGAGCAGTTTGATCAAGGTCTACACTTTTTGCTACTCAAATTGTGCCAAATTTGCTTGTAAACCCTTCACTCTATGAATATTCATGTAAGAAAATAATGACAACATGAATATTAATTAATTGAATTTCTATAATGGCATATGAAACCAGAAATGGTTGTTGGAGGCAGATATTGTAGAATCAGATCTACATCATACACAAACAGAGTAGACACTTAACAGATGGCTTGTACAAGAGCGATCTCATCTGGTCTGGGTTTACTCTATCTTCAAAGGTGTTAGGAGTACAGGGTTATACTTTACAAACTGACAGAGAGGAAACAGTGCGTGTCCTAATATTTAAGGTAAACACAGTTGTCTATTTCCATCACCAAACTAGTTTTAGTCTCAAAATTCTCAAACTGTATGAGGCATAATTGAACAGCTCATGCAAACTTCAATCCCAAGAAGATATCAGATTAAAGGGAGACAACTTGGTATGTTAACAAAAAGCAAGAACTGTATTTTATCTAAGGATAAGGTCCCTTCAGTAAAATTCAACTGTCATATTTAACCAAAACATTTAACCCTTTCAGTGCATGAAACAAGTAACTAATATCCTTTGTAAATGGTGTACACCCAGGTGAGAGGGATCCTAGAGGAACCCCATCATCAGGGTCTGCACTGTTTGTGACAGTCATGTTAATTCTTTATAAAAAATCCCTGAATATTCATAGTAGTTCAATTTCTTGGAGTAACCCATTTAAAAAAACTCAAGACTTGAAAGGGTTAAATCATTTCCATATGAAATCTGAATAAAAAGAAAGAATGACTATTTCAGATAGAAAAGAAACTATAAATTAAACAATTTCTTTCCATGATGGAAAAAACATTCAATCAAGCTTGCAAGAAAGAAAGTTTGCCTTAAGACCAAAAGTAGCGGACAAAAGCCATGTAAGAAGAAAACTTTAGCTAAAAACCTTTTAACAAAGCCTTAAGAGAAACTGAAGTCATTCAAAACGTCTATTAACCCTTTACTCCATAAATAGGCCTTTCTATGCCTTTACAAACAAACTGGGAGCTATCTGATCAGGGTCTGCTGTGTTTGCTTATGAAATAATCTACATCTGATTCTACAGTTTCTGTCACGACCAAAAAATTCATGATGTAATTGTTTCTTTCATGAATATTCATGATTTAATTTGTTTCTTTCATGAATATTCATGAAGTAATTGTTTCTTTCATGAATATTCATGGACTAAAGGGTTAAAGCAAGTGTTATACTTAACCAGTACAAAATACACATTAACACTTTACTCCATGAATATTCATGTAAGAAATGATGACATCATGAATATTGATTAGAGTAATTTTTAATTTTGTTTTGCAAAAGTAAAAACTATAGAATCAAGTCTATACCGGTATTATTCCATAAGCAAACAGAGTAGACCCTGATCAGACAGCTCCGATAGGATCTGTCTAAGCTGGGTCTACTCTGTTTGCAAAGGCGTAAAAAGCGTATTTATGGAGGAAAGGGTTAAATGAAAAACGCTCAGTAAATCATTTATGAATTAACAATAATAACTGCTCATAACTGATGGTTAGATGTTAAAGCAAACATTAACTTAATGAAATCCAAACTGGTAATTGTCCCCCAAATACCATAAACATTTCTTACACTTGATATTTTGGACTTTTTTTGGAGAGCATTTGTCCTACGAAACCCTCGAAAGCTGGAACTCTTTTTTACTTTCTTGCTTGTAATGGGTTGAACTTCAGCCATGACCTGTTTGTTGCATAACCGAAAACATTCAGCATATTTATATGCAACATCACCCACAAACAAATACAAAATAGTTTGGCTCATTACAAAATACAATATGATTTTTGTTAGAGCAAAAGTGCCTTATTTATAAGATTTAAAAAATTCCTTCCATCTGCTGAACATCAAAATAAATGTACTAAGGGTGTTCCTGAGAAGATTTGTATCTTGTATTGAAAGCTCCATCACTATACAATAACATCCCTATAAATACAAGAGAATGTGCTCAATTTTCAGATTTGGTCAATTCAGAGAAAATACCTGTTGAGGGAAAGGATCAACTATGAAGTTTATTCAGTACAAAAGACATGAAGGACATACAGTGCAGAGTCTGAGAGAAGAGGAGCCTAGAGGAGCAGTTTCATCTGGGTCTGCCAGAACACTCATTTCCTGCATTTTGGGTTATAACACAGTCAAAAAGATAACAAATTTTTTTTATATATAATTTATGGCTGATGAGCAATTAATTAAGATGGGCAAAGAGATGATCAGGCATTTGCCATGGTACATAAGTGTCGCAAAAAAAATGAAGGAACAACAACATCAGGGAAAGAAATTATCTACAAACAAGTAGATGAAATGCAGTAGGAAGAAAGATTTCTAAATAGTTGTGAGGGCAAAAAAGCTACCATTCATGTATGGAGGCCAGTATGTGTCAGCCATTACAGTGTTATTTAAAGCCTTATGTATAAAATAAGTCATTCAATGCTTGTTGTGAAACCTTTTACCTGAGGAATATTCATGTAATAACTAATGATATCACTAACCCTTTACTCCAGGGATATGAACAATGAATGACGACATTTTGAATATTACAGCAAAATCCCTCTAATGCGACTACCAAACATAGGCATAATTATGGGTGGCAGAGGCAGGTAGTTGCTTAATGCAGTGCAGGACGAAAGTTATGCAGAAAGCTCCTATAGGAGCTTTCTGCATAACTTTCGTCCTGCATTAATCAACCACCTGCTTTAAACGACGCCAGTGGCTCTTTATTAAGTGGTCGCATTAGCGGGGTTTTACTGTAATTAGATTCGTTGTTATAATTGCACATGGATACAGAAATTGTTGGCCATGGCAGAAACTGCAGAATCATATCTATATAATATGCAGACAGAGCAGACCCTCATCAGACGGCTCCTATAGAAGCCGTCTGATCGGGGTCTACTCTGTTTGCAAAGGCATAGAAAGGGGTATTTATGGAGTAAAGGTATAAAATAAATTAGCCAAACTTTTATGATGGCATTATAACAAGGGAATTTTGAACATGGCAGAAATGGAAGAATCAGATCTATATTGTTTCATAAGCAAACACAGTAGATCCTGATCAGATGGCTCCTAGAGGAGCCCCTGTTCTTGGTCTGCTCTATTTGTAAGAGTGTCAAAAAGTGTCTCTTTCAGGTAAAAGTACAAAACATTACACTGGTAACAAAACTGCATTTGTAGGACAAAGAAACACTAAAGCCATTGATCTTACTTCTAACAATTTTCAACATGGACATTCAATGAAAATCTCAGTTTCCCAAAGTATGGTCTTAATTTTCTTAACACTTTAAATGCAGGAAACCAATAAACTGGAATTTGCTAACAGTGTAGATACAGACCAGAGGGCCCCAAAAAGAGCCTCATGATCAGGATCTGTAGTTCGTCATCATGAACTACTTTTCAGGCACATTTAACCTGTAATACTTAACCCTTACCTCCATAGGCTATTTTTAGACCCAACCTCTTTGAATGAATCTACCCAAAAGGAGCAAAATTTTACTAGAGAAAAGTAAAATTTTTAGAATTTTGTAGTTTGAAACCATTGTGATAAACAGAGCATTTGCTCCTATAAGAGCAAATGCTCTATTCATCACAATGGTTTCAAGAAGTGGTTATTACCGAGGCGTAGAAAGGTGTATTCATGGAGGAAAGGGTTAATGGATTAAACTATTAACCCTTTCCTCCACATGTAACATCAGAGTCCCAGATCAGACCACTCTTGTAGAAGCCATCAGGGTCTGCTGTGTTTGCTTATGAAACGAAATAGATCTGAATCTAGTCTCTGCCAGGACCAAACTTTCCGGAGTTCACATGCCAATTTTAAAGTCCGGAGTTCACATGCCAATTTTAAAGTTCATTTAATTAATACTCATGAAGTTATTATTTCTCTTTGAATATTTATGAAGTAAAAGGTTAAGCAATGAATAAATCATTTTATAATTACAGCACTTAAAGAGTTAAGTAATGCCAATGACCATGACAATGGAGAACAATAATAGCCCAAAACTATACAATAATAATAGGCCAAAATTATATAATAATAGGCCAAAATGATGCAATAATAGACAAAAAGAATACAATAATAATAGCTCCCCAAATGATACAATAATAATAGCCCAAAATGATACAGTAATAGCCTAGTGATACAATAATAATAGCCCAACATAATACAATAATTGCCAAAATGATACAATAATAGCCAAAATGATATTATAAGAGCCCCAAATAAAGCAAAAATAGCCCAAAATAAAATATATTAGATAACATAATGATCTCTATATAAAATACAAACTAGAAAACAATACTAGCAACCAAATATCAGAGTTCTACAATTTCTGCCTCAAACAAATGTTCTTCTGCAAATGCAGTTTGTCACCTTGCATACTAAATATTTGATACATTTGAACTTAAAACCATTCAAGTATGCCTATAATAAATTAATGATAGGATTATTAAGGTTATAAAGTATCGCAATAAAATTGGGTAAATGGGCCGGGGCGCCATCGCCGTGCATACGAACATTGCAAACAAGCCTCATTCTCATTTACAACACGCAATTGGCAATACTACCTCAGGACTAGATTCGGTCCGTTTATATCCTTGGCTGCCATAAGGGAACTCGGAGAGAGCATTTTTACGTGAGGAAACGTCAGATTTGGATCTACAAACATTTGCACTAGTTCGCGGCTGAGCATCAGACGGGCGATACATTGCCCCCGGGGATGAACTGTGTTTCATATGCTTACGGTCTTTCTTGAGTAGCTAATGAAATAAATGTTAAACATGACATAAGCAATCACTTGGCTATATAGTTGATACTTCTAGTCAGTTTGTGTCAATTTTTACATTAGGTACTGTATATGAAACATAATCTAGCTAGTCCTAAACCTAAGGTATTTTATCAATAATAAAAGCTGCAACAAGAAGATAAACATCGAGACAATTGACAGTATTGACCAAGGTAAGCAACTGTATTCACCTGCACAGTATGTGGCTTGAGACATGTAACAAACAGCCATCAAATCTCTACACGCTGAGTATTTATTGTCTGCAAAAAATGTCAGCTGCTACAAATCTTTTTTGTCTATTTCTCTTCAAATCCCAGTCAAGGGTGTCAAACAGTTTGGTTCCTTATAAGATACCGTTTACCCAGTGTCTGATCTTGATCCAAACTGTTTGTATAGGCTATCACATCTTCCCCACTAGTGGACAAAACATTAACAATAACTAGATGAAAATTACTGTAGGTAGTAGATTGCATGACCTTGGTCTACACATATTGCATGACCTTGGTCTACACATATTGCATGACTTTGGTCTACACATATTGCATGACCTTGGTCTACACATATTGCATGATCTTGGTCTACACATATTGCATGACCTTGGTCTACACATGTTGCTTGACCTTGGTCTACACATATTGCATGACCTTGGTCTACACATATTGCATGACCTTGGTCTACACATACTGCATAAATCTAACTCTTGTTCTCATTATGCTGCAGCTCAAGTAACTGCCTTTTTAAATAGGTTACACAATCCATGCATTTTACACCCCTGCAAAGCTGTCCTTGTAAGATATTCAAACAAATGTTTGCCAGACATGAGACTATCTCAGCTTACAGATATGAGCTGCCTCAAGTGGTATAGCTAACCTTTTGAATGCCAAATGTCCATCAGTGTTAACCCTTTCCCTGTTGCATATTTATGTAAGAAATACACATGTAATGACATCATGAATATTTATCAGCTGAGTTTTTATAATGGCATATGTACACAGGCTCTTTTGGTATTAGTAGAAATTGTAGAATCAGATCTATGTAATTCCATAAGCAAACAGAGCAGACCCAGAACTGGGACTAGTCTGGAACTACTTTGTTTGCCAAGGTGTAAAATATGTTTATATGAGGGAAAGGGTTAAATGACAAGAGTCCATCCGGTATGAAAGTGTTAGATTCACTATAATTTGTTGAGTGGCAAACAGTGCAGACTCTGATCAGAGAACTTCTCCAGGAGTCCTCTGATCTAGGTCTACATTATTTACAAGTTCCCTGCATATCAAATGGTTATCATACAAAAGGGGTGTATCTATATACTAAAATCAGGTGTGTATTTAAATACTCAAGTCATTTCTCCACAAACCCTATGTTGTGAACACATTTTTTAATTGTCTCTTCAAGATGATTCTTAACAGTGGTCACAACACAGGGTCTGATGGAGAAATAAAGGAGCTATTCTTGAAACTGTTTTTTTATTCACACACCCAACACTCTTAGAACTATGATGCTCCCAAACAATTCCATAATAACTACACAACATATATCCATGACCAATTAATATGTTAAAGGCATCTTTGGTTTGTCATTTGAGTGTTCCATGTGAAAAAAAAGTCCCTTTGCTATTTTGTAACAATCAGGAAAAGACCCCTAAACTAACCTCCAAGTCAGAGACATGGAGGCTAATCAGGACCTACATTATTTGTCAGTTGACAGAATAGCCCATGCTAGTATAACAGCTGCAAATATGTGGTTACCTAGGTAACTAGTTTGGATGCAGATAAGACAGAAAGCAAGTCTGTGTCTCATCTGGAACTAAAGTGTTTCATACTCTATTCTTTGGAACAGGGGTACTGCATGTGGATGCCAATGCTCTTCGATTACAACCCAACTCAATATTTTAAAGGGTCATAATTCATTACATACACATGGTCAAGTGATGGCTCCTAAGTAAATAGTAAGTAAATTGTAACTGTTGACTTTTTAAACTGTAGTACAGTAAAACCCCGCTAATGCGACCACTTAATGAATAAACATGGCTGCCTTTATAAGCAGGTGGTTGCTTAATGCGGGACAAACGTAATGCAGAAAGCTCCTCTAGGAGCTTTCTGCATTACTTTTGTCCTGCATTATAGCACTCAGAATTATACCTCTTTTAGGTGGTCACATTAGCAGAACTTTACTGTAGATGACAATTTTAGCAGACAATTACTTAGTGTGTTGGATAAAAACATTTCGCAGATGCTGAACAGAGTAAAACAATGTGGATCCTGATCAGATACACAGTTGATGATGTGGCATGTGATCTGGATCTACACAGTTTGAAAAAAAGAAGACAGGGACTTTCTCTCACATTGATACTCATTTAAGTAAAACAGACTGACAATACAAACATATCCATGTGAAAGA
Organism: Azorinus chamasolen; assembly: GCA_963576725.1. Classification (NCBI taxonomy): domain Eukaryota; kingdom Metazoa; phylum Mollusca; class Bivalvia; order Cardiida; family Solecurtidae; genus Azorinus; species Azorinus chamasolen. The sequence goes on along the minus strand of OY755248.1, from coordinate 10,002,125 downwards.
CATGTCCACTAGACATTCTCACAGTCTTTCACAAGTGCAACACACAACAAAACAGAACAGCTTGTCTCTCACAGAGGCAACAATAACAACATCAGAGAGAAGCCCGACAGACAAACACACACTAGACAAAGCCTCACTCAGGGCTGTAGATAACAAGGAGCTGACAGAACCAATGGATGCTCCTCGAACTACTCTTTGTCACAAGAACAGCAACACTGCATTAATTTAAAATTACCAAAGGGAAATAACTCTTATAAAGTAATTTGGTACAGAATGAAATTAGTAAATATCATTTTGTGATGGCATAGTAGTGTGAATGTAAGAAATTAAAGGGCCGTAACTCTATAGAAATCCAATTCAAACATAGATGGTTAGATGTACATCTTCTTATGATGGTCAATATTTGTGATCAGTTTCATGAAAATCCATAGGAGATAAGAGGCAGATACAAACAAGGAACCCTATTTTTGTAAATTGACTCATAAGTTCGACCTTGACCTTAGAGCTAGGGAAACATGAATGTGTAGGTGCCCATCTGCTGAATGTATCCTATATATTGAAATCCTATAATTTTTTGCTTGGAATTCACATGGATCCATTGATATTGAAAGTTCCTATAAAGTTTCATTTAATTCTTATCATTTGTTACTGAAAATGACAAAGGTAGGATGGACAGACAGACGAACAAAGTGGCAACTATATGCTTCCCCGAATTTCAATTTATAAAAAGCATACTTTGAAACTCTAATTGGTTCTTCATATTTTTCTCCACCAAACCCCATCTTGCAACTCATTAAAATTTCTCTCCAAGGCAATTCTAATGAGTTGCAGCAAGATATGATTTGACTTAGAAATGACATTACACACCTTTATCTACAGCCCTGCAAACTGTTAATCAACTACTTTTGGTACAGAGATCGTCCCTACACAGAAAATAACATCAGAACCCCTCAAAACTCAAATTTAAACTCTAGCTAATGCTGAATAATGTCTATACTCTGTTTATATCAGAAAACACGTGAAAATGACGATTCCCTACAACCTGAAAATTTAACTGTCCCAAAGTCTTTATCAAGAACTTCTTAACCCTTTCGGCGCCAAATTTCTAATTGTCGTCTGCAATCCAAGTTTGTTAAATCATTCAGTAAAATAAGGAAAATAGATAAATAAATGTTAATTTCAAAGGAAGAAAGCGCATATATAGAAATAGAAATTGAGATAAATAGTGAAGTCCCTGATCAGACGCCGCCTTGAAAAGGCAGCGTCTGATCTGGGACTGCACTATATGTCATGGTGCATTTATGCGACTGCCGCGGTGAAAGGGTTAAGTCTTCAATATGAAATATACATGGAAACAGTTTAATAAAATATTCAACATGATTTTGCTAATTAAAAATATTTTCAACAAAGAGTATACCAAACATGTGTGATTTCAGTAATATCCACCCTTAATCACCAATGATGAAAGATGTGTGTACATATATACAAATATTACATATGTCTCTCAGCATATACTAACATAATTCAAGTACATTGTCAATTGACATGTGGCATGAAAAACAAACAAGATGCATATGTGAAACACTATGCCCTGAACAAGCACTTTGACCAATAAAACTTTTAATAAAATCCTAAGGTTGCAGTTTCATGAGATGAATATGCATGCAAATAATATGAAGTATCCATCTTTTATACTCCAAAAATTATGGTCAAAGTTAAAGCTTCAGACAGACAGGTCAACATCTTAAGGATATAAATAAGAACTCTTCCAGACTTTGTAAACAGTGTTAACCAGGACCAGTTGCCACACTGAAAATGTAGTCTCCCATCAGAATCAACAAAATTTACATTATTATTCAAATTGGCAAATAATTCAGACCTTGATCAGCTGCAGCAGATGGTCTGGGGCGACACTGGAGCTGTCTACTTCAAACCCATAATATTACATTCTAACTACATTTTCTGATCAGAGCACAAACTTCATGGAGTCTGATCTATTCCAAAACAGACTCGCAGTATTCAATAACCATCAATAAGCTAAGAGCCAAAGCTCTGGCAAAATAACATCATCAAAAACACAAGAAGACAGAGTTCTCTCCCTTACCCATGATGAGACAGAAGACGTGTCTGTATTCAGAGACTCCGCGTCAACATTGATTGGCCCCTGAAAAAAACAAAAACACACCGTAGAATAATAATAGATTATTGAAAGACCTGTAGATTAGAGGAATACTGAACTATCCAATCTCCTGTTCTCAGAAAGAGCTCTCTTATCTAGCTCTACACTGTTTGCAAAAGCTGGTACACTCATTTCTCATATTCAAAGGTTTAACCCTTTCCTCCATAAATACGCCTCTGTAATTATCACAATGGTTTCTTTACTACACACTTTTAACATTTCCTTTTCTCTAGTAAATGCTTCTTTTGGGTAGATTTATTCAAAGAGGTTGGGTCTTAAAATAGCCCATGAGGGAATGGGTTAATGGATGAGTGAGTGAGTGAGTTGGGTTTTACGTCCGACCAACAGTATTTCAGTTATTTGCAGACGGCACCCGCATGAGACAAGTTATAGTGCTGCCTCACTGGAATACCCCTGCCGCAGGTACATGGCAAGGGCACCCCACCCAGTCACATTATCCTGACACCGGGCCGACCAGTCCTAGAACTACACCTTTAATGTCGAGCGTAGACAAGGGAGCTACTAGTACCAACTTTTAACGACTTTTGGTCTGTCGCGGCCGGGGATCGAACCCACGACCTTCCGTACCGCAGGCGGACGCTCTACCACTGAGCCACGCGGATGAATGGATGAATTATACTAAAATGAATTTGTAATGACAAACAGTGCAAAAGCTTTTTAGTTGAGTCTGAGTTCGTTCTAAAGCTTTTGATTGGTCAGATTTGAGTTCTCAAGCTTTTGATTGGTCAGATTTGAGCCAAAGGCTCAAATCTGACCAATCAAAAATTTGAGAACGAATTCATCAGACTCAACTAAAAGTTTTATAAGCATGGACCCTGATCAAAGTCCTGCAGGAGCTACTTGGTCTCTCATCTGGAGCTAAATTTTATGAGTAAGTTACCATGAGTTCCACCACATGTATGTAAATGAGTTCACATGTTACCTGATGAATATTCATGTCAGAAATAATGACACCATGACTATAAATTAGCTTAACTCTTTACTTCATGAATATTCATGCAATAAATCATGACATCATGAATATTGCCTTACCTGAGATTCTCTGTTTGAGGGCAGCTGTGAGTTCTGTAGCTGAGCGTCTAATATCTTCAGAGTTTTCTCTTTCTCATGTATCTGTGACAGCAGCTTGTCAGATGGATTCAACTTGTATGCTTTCTTTAATTTCTTTTAAAAACAAAATAGAAAAAGATAATTAACATTCAGAGCTCAAAATAAGAGGCACATCTAGGATATATATTATCCCTAATTACGCTAACAAAGAATCAGATCTATATCATATCATAAGCAAACAGAACAGACCCTGATCAGAGTAATTTGATCTGGATCTGCACTATTTGCCTAAGTTTGTAGAAATACTTGGGGTAAATATAATATACTAGTGCCTTGTTCATTTTAACCATGCGAATGCTGATGTTTCAAAACTGAATGGCCAATTAATGTTTGAGAGACAAAACAATGCAGACCTTGATTAGACGACTCCCACATATGGGTCTACAGTTTGCAAATGATAGTTATACTGGCTCTCATATATGAGTCTGCAGTTTGCTAATGATGGTACTTGCTCCCATATATGGGTCTATAGTTTGCAAATTATGGTACATGGTTCCCATATACATGTATGTGTCTACAGTTTGCAAATGATGGTACAAAGGCTCCCATATATGGGATTATAGTTTGCAAATGATGGTACATCTTCTTGGTATCGATACTTTCGGTATCCAGTTTCGAGGGTTTTTACTGTAATTACCTTGGGAACAGCTTATACAGGTTCTGCTGAGTTGTGCAATATTACTCATGTAGCATTCAGACAAATGAATGACTCACAAGTCACTTACATCAATACAAATGTGCTTGTCAGCTACAATGTAGTTAACTCTTATCCCTTTCCCTGTTCTGTATTTAGGCCAAATTTCAATACTGAATATTCATTAACAAAATAGTTATAACGGTGTATGGAAGGTGGAACATTTTAGAAAGTAAAGAAACATATCTATCATATTCTACTAGCAAACAGAGCAGACCCAGATCAGACGGCTCCTCTAGGAGTTGTCTGATCTGGATCTACTCTGTTTGTAAATGCATGAAAACACGTTTATATGAGGAAAAGAGTTAAAGATGGGGACCCAATATACAAGACCTTTCCGAACAGTGTAAACCCAGATTAAAGGACTACTGAGGGATGAGGGTGTCCTTTGATCAGGGTCTGCACTGCTTGTCATAAAAATGATTTACTTCAGTGATAAATTTTGACACAATTTTTTTGTAATATTGAGAAAGGGAGGGGCCGGTTTTAATTGTTCAGCAGCTTAAGAGTTAATTAAGTGGAATTACTCATCAGTGCCCATTCCATAATTATGAAAACCTACAATTGCTAGAGGATATCAGTTGGCCCCTCAATTGAGCCATCTAATCTGTGTCTACACAATCCACAAGTGCCAGTTACACTTCTTTCCCACAATCAAAGGGTTAATTGTCTCTGATTATACTTAGTTATTCATAATTGCCTTGGCATCTACAAAGCTCAGCCAAACTTAGTTTGCAGCTGACAAGTTGCACACTTCCACAAGTCACACAGCGTCTCATTTGGGATCTATACTGTTTGACACTCAAAAAATGAACCCTTAAAGTGTGAGACACAAGTCACCTTAACTCCATATTTATGTAACAAATAATGACATCATGAATATTAATTATATTAATTGTATTAAATGTTATGTCACATGGCCACAGGAATTTTTTACCATGGTAGAAATTGTAGTATATCATAAGCAAACAGAGCAGACCCTGATCAGATGGCTCCTATAGGAACTGTCTGATCTAGGCCTACTCTGCAAAGGTGTAGAAAGGTGTATTTATGGAGTAAAGGGTTAAGTGTTTGAAGTGTGGAATATGCTGATTTCAATATTCCGACAGTAACATGTTTGAAGCACATGTTTGAAGTACATTGCGATATTGGTTGTCCAAAGGTCAACATGTATTTCATTAGGCTAACAGTCCTATTTCTTGCTCCGATCCATCACTTAACATGTAAATAATTCAGAGTCCCTTCAGGACTCCCACCATTAACCATGGACATGTTAAACTTCTTGCTAACTGCTTTAACATTAATGGCACTCAAAATTGGAATTTGACCTTGTTTCTAAAACAATTTCCAAACTGAAAAAGATCTCTTATACATTTATTAGGATTAAACACAGCCATTATTACTGAACACCCTAATTACCCAAAGTATTTTTGGACAGACATATTAAGGCAAATTGTGCAGACCCAGATCAGTCAACCCTCTTCAATAAGGTATTATTAACAATACATAACTAATGCTAAATTTTCGATGTGGAATGTTCAATCACTGATAAATAGTGAATCCTACTTTCTATGAAAGGACCGACTTCACTGAAAAGAATGATAAATGGCAAAAAGTGCAGACCCCGATCAGAGGGCACCTCAAGAGCATTGTTTACAAATGCCCGTTCACCTCATTTCTTGCATTCAAAGGGTTAAGAACAATGTTTTCTGTTGTTTTCCATGGGTACAGTAGAATCTGTTTTCGTGGCCATCAAAAAGGTCTAATTAAGGGTCTGTAAGACAGGTGGTTGCTTAATGAAGGTCAAAAGTAATGCAGAAAGCCCCTGATGTATGTTAAACAAATGAATGACTGCTTAGGACAGGTTCTACTGTACCTACATTGATCATTTATTCAGCATTAAACCAGCAGATACAATAACCATATGTGAACTTGATAAACTCATCTATTGCAGGGCATAAATGGCCAATAAGCGACTCAAGTCTCCTCTCAATCAAAGTTGTTTGCATGTTAATAATGGATTCAACTCTATGCAAGAGTAGACCCTTTTTAACCCTTTACTCCATGAATATTTATGTAGGAAATGATATCATGAAAATGAATTAGATCAGTTTTTAAAATGGCATATCAACACATGATTTTTTTTGCAAAAGTAGAAACTATAGAATCAGGTCTATATTATTCCATAAACAGAGCAGACCCTGATCAGACGGCTTCTATAGGAGCCGGCTGATCTGGGTCTACTCTGTTGGCAAAGGCATAGAAAGGCGTTTTTATGGAAGAAAGGGTTAACCTGACTATTAAAGGTGGGATTATGGAGCGAAGCGTGAAGCTTCCACCTGACAACTAGACATCTTTGTGTGGCTACTTTAGAGAGGGATTTACCTCGTAGTCCTCATGTGCAGCATCATACATAACACGAATAGTAGTGGCTTTCTGTTGTCTCACCTCTCTCTCTTTCTCAGCCTGTAAAGACATATTTAAGAATCATATTGAAATATTTCATGAATTGTTACAAGCACCAACAAGAAGCCAATATCAATCACTAAGTATAAATTGTAAGCTACAAAATTTGTTATCTGCTACAAATCCCTGGTCATTTTTCTTCCATATTTCTCAATAATGACAAACAGTTTGGATCCTGATGAGACATTTACTTTGCCTCTCGTCTAAATCCAATCTGTTCATAATTGTTACGGAAATCATTTGACTGTCAGCGAAGTTTAAAGTTGTGAAAAGGGACATAATTCTGCCAATAAAACATAATCATGCTCACAAAGAGAAAATATCAGAGAGCTTCATCAATGCATATATAACAATGTAATGTCTTTGATAGCAATTTTTAAAATAAATTTTCAGGGCACTTAACCCTTACAATGTGAGTCACTTATGTCATTTGCAAACAGTGTAGACCCAGATAAGAGGGCTCCTCTAGGAGCCCTCTCATCAGGGTCTACACTGTTATGTTACACTTTAGAAATATACTGAATATTCACCATAAGCTTGACCTGATTGAATTTTGGAAAAGTCCATTTGAAAATTCAGCATTGTAAGGGTTAATGATAGTGCTTTATAATGTTACTTACTTCGTATACATGCATTCCAACCTATTGATTATTAAAACCCTTTGAATGCAGGAGACCAATGTAGTTTGCAAACAGTGCAGATACAGAGCACAGGGCTCTTAGAGGAGCCTTCTGAAAAGGACCTGGGTTGCTTTTTTCTGTCATTCAATTTCCTCTAGCAAATTTGAGCCTTTTATACTAAATGAACTTTATAGTTAAACACTCATGGATCATTCCACTTCAAATATTCAGCATTCAAAGGGTTAACCCTTATATACACCTCGCAAAAAGGGCAGCCCCAGATCAGGCAGCTCCTGTAAGAGCTGCCAGTTCAGGACTTGCTGTTTGCTTCAGAAATGTCGTAAATCTATTGCTACAGTTTCTGCCATGGTAAAAAATCCCTTCTTTATGTTGTCATCATATAAATATTCAGCTGATTAATATTCATAGTTATTACTTAAGATATGAATATTCATGGCGTTCAAACATTCATGGAGTTAAAACAATGATCATTGTCTATTGAAAGTGGATATCCATACTATAAAAGCAATCAACTAACGGCTTATTCCTGACATCAAATTATGATGAGCAAGATATCAAGATTACAAGCAAACCTCTTTTTAATTGTTTTTTTTTACAATAAAACCCCTTTAAACTGGATATTCAACTTTGCATAAATATCGTTTTTTTAGAGACAGGTGGCAGCTTAAGGCAGGGTGAAAGCCATGCAGAAAGCTCCTCTAGGAGCTTTCTGCATGGCTTTCACCCTGCATTAAGCAGCCACCTGTCTAAAAGTATCTAAATTCTTCTCTACTTAGAGAGTTTCTACTGTATTGTTATCTATGACCAATTTGTGACCACCCCTCCCAACTGTTACATTGTGACCACCCCTCCCGGCAGTTAATTGAATCCAGATGCAATGCTGAGTAATTTGACATCTCATCAGGATCTGAACTGTTTGACAATCTGTACAGCTTCCTGAAAAGGATTTCAAGACGAGTCAATTGTGGAAAATGGAGTAGATGAAGACTTCAAGTATAAAATAATGTGTAATAAATCATGAAAGGTCCTACTTGACTAGACTTTATCTTAACCTTTACACTCATGAATATTAATATTAGGAATAATTATAGACATCATGAGTTTTCATAAAGGCATACGAACACATGAGATTTTGGCTTTGGCAGAATCTATAGAATCAATCTATATAATGTCATAAGCAAACAAAGCAGACACTGATCAGATGGCTCCTGTAGGAGATGTCTGATCTGGGTCTACTCTGTTTCCAAATGGTGTGAAACAAATTCTACATGAAGTAAACGGTTAAACCATGAAAATGAAAGATCATACATATAAATCATTGCTTATCTGAGAACATGAAACTCCATGCACATTTAAACTTCCTGAATATAAAACTTAAAGTTAGTGGCTACAGATACCATCTTTACCCTAAATATTCAAACACTCGTCCCCCTCCCCACCTCCACCCCACACACCCACCTCCATTTCACTGATCTGTAAAGCTAAATTTCATATCTTTTAACCCTTTCCATATAATATACAAATTTCAATACTTGCTGAATATTCATAGACAAAATAGTTATAGTGAAATATGGAAGATGGAACATTGTAACCATTTTAAAAAGTAAAGAAACAGGTCTTTCAGATTCCACTAGCAAACAGTGTAGATCCTGATCAGACGACTCTGATAGGAGCCATTTGATCTGGGTCTTCTCTGTTTTCAAATGCATGACTCTGTTTTCAAATGCATGAAAACACATTTATATGAAGGAAAGGGTTAAAAACTTTATATAGTGGCAAATAGTGTGGACCCTGATACAGCTGTTCTTTCAATAGTAGTTAGATCTTAGTCTACACTATTTGCCTCAGTGTGTCTGTCTGAATACCTAGGGTGATTAGGGAGGAAAGGCTGTAAGTTGCATAAAATTACTATTTGTAGAACCCCACAGTCGCATGCACCATTTCAAGGTTCATGATCATTTTATAATGTCTGATCAAAAACCTTCTGGGATTCAAATAATTCAATAGCATGCTTTCAGTCATCTATCATTTCAACTACCCAAATTACTCTAAGCATTCGGACACCCAATCTTTCCTTAGGCTCTACCGGTTTGTAAAGCTCAATAAGTCAGTTAACTCTTCGCTTGCTATTCGTGTCAATATAACTACCTGTAAAGAGTGAAGACCCAGATGAGACAGCTCCTGCAGGAGCTGTCTCATCAGGGTCTGCACTATTTACAAGTTGATTGTGCAACCAGTGCACTCCACAGCAGTGATTGCACAGCGAAATACTTGTACACAGTGAAGATATATGTAATTATACAGCAGAACACGGGTAAAGAAGGAGAAATGTAGTTTAAAATTCAGCAAGAGAAGGGTTAAGAACCATTTTGATAACTGTAAATTAGACTGACATAGTAGCAAGTAGTGTATACCCTGATCTAACTGCGATCCTTAATCCTTTCCTCCATAAATACACACCTCTGTAAAAGTCACTTCTTGAAACCATTGTGATAAATAGAGCATTTGCTCCTATGGAGCAAAACCTCTATTTATCACAATGGGTTCAATACTACACAATTCTAACATTTTCCTTTTCTCTAGTAAATTCTCATTTTTGGTAGATTTATTCAAAATGGTTGGGTCTAAAAATAGCCTATGCGGGAATGGGTTCAGGAGCAGTTTTATCTGAGTTTGCACTATTTGTGTCAGCTTGATTGTCCAAATTCTTCAGGCATTTCAGGTATAAAGATATTTTTATTTTCTGTTACATATCAAGCAATGCATATACACTTCTTATATGTTCTACAGTGAGGAGAGTCTAAGCACTGTCAGTGGACCTCTGTCAATATAACTACCGGTACCCCAATTAACCGAAGTAATTGGACACCCAATCTCCTCTCTTCAAAGCTGAATAATTCAATTTGGCATCAATTTGATAACTTTGATTTCAGATAATTAATATTCATGGCATCATTATTTTTTCATGAATATTCATGAGATAAAGAATTAATGCAAGTTAAGATTGCTGAAAGCTCCTGCAGGAGCTGTATGCATTATTTTCATCCTGCATCAAGCAACCACCTACTTTTAAAAACATGTTTATTCATCAGGTGGTCGCTTTAGCTTGGTTTTATTGTGCTCCAAATCTTCTGGTTGCAATGGTAACACAGTTACAGTATGCACCATAATGGTATTACACCCAGTTATGCCGTGTGTTTACTCTGGCATAAACACAATAACACTACTGGTATCATTTATTCTTTGTTTATATGAATATACTTTGCTCGCTAGCAGCGAGTTCATAACAAATGCATACAGTCTGGATCAAGATGAGATGCTAAGTAAGCCTCATCTCATTAGGATCCAAAAAACACAATACTCTGATGGTACAGTAAAACCCCGCTAATGTGACCACCTAAAAGAGGTATAATTCTGGGTGATAGATGCAGGTGGTAGCTTAATGCAGGACAAAAGTAATGCAGAAAGCTCCTAGAGGAGCTTTCTGCATTACTTTTGTCCTGCATTAAGCAACCACCTGCTTATAAAGACACCCATGATTATTCATTAAGTGGTCGCATTAGAGGGGTTCTACTGTATATGTGAAGAAAACATACTCTGAAACTAAAATCATCAGTTCTCCACTAAACCCTATCAAAACCAAACATTTCTGTGCACAATGTCATGTCATTGTATGAATTCAGCTAATAAATATTCATGATGTTATATTTAACCTTTTCCCTAATATAAACGTGTTTTCAAGCATTTGCAAACAGAGAAGACCCAGATCAGACGGCTCCTAGAGGAGCCGTCTGATCAGGGTCTGCTATGTTTGCTAATAAAACTTGATAGCTCTGTTTCTTCACTAAAACTAAAATGGCTATAATGTTCTACCTTCCATATTTCATTATAACTATTTAGCCTATGAATATTCAATAGGTATTGAAATTTGAAATAAACATAGAACAGGGAAAGGGTTAACCAGAAGATAACACCATTATTTCTCTAGATATTAGAACAAATTTAGGCAATTAGTGCAGATCTAGATTACTCTTTAGGGGATTTTCAGTATTTCTTGTTATTCCATTAGTTTATCAAAACCATGCCAAACTGATGAAAAGCAATTCGGGTGTTTCAGTATTGCTAGTGGCACTGCTATAGACAAGAACATTGAAGAAATCCACCTACACTTGTTTTTGTACTTCTATCCTATATTCTATATTTCTCCACCAAACTCTATCTTGTTCGTACACACTAGAATTGCAATTCAAATGAGTTCCAACAGGATTGTGTTTGAGAGAAAAATAAAGCACCTTAATAATCCTTAATATACAGACACCCTGTTTGATCATTAAACTTCAAATTACACAAAAAGAACGGCAAATAGTCACTCAGTGTAGACTCCCTTCAAAGAGCTCCTTTAGGATCAGTTTGATCTGGGTCTGCACTATTTGCCTAAATTTATCTGTCAGAATATTTAAGGAACACTCTATGGACAAAGTTGTGACCACCTTCCAAAGGCTTTTTGTAATGCGACCACTTAATGAATACACATGGCTGTCTTTATAAGCAGGTGGTTGCTTAATGCAGGGCTAAAGTAATGCAGGGAGCTTTCTGCATTACTTCTGTCCTGCATTAAACTACCACCTGCATCTAGCACTCAGAAGTATACTCTTTCAGGTGGTTGCATTAGTGTGGTTTTACTGTAGTTCCTTTGCTTCTCAACCAAACCACTGTTTAGAATCGTCTAGAGGATAAGATTCTAAAGAGTGGTAACAATAATTTATTTGGTGGAGACATGACGATTACATCCCCTTATCTATGGATCTTCATTGTGTAGAAATAAATACATACGGTCATTAGACAAATTAAATATACACAGAGGTCCAGAAAAGATACATAAATCAAAACATTTCCAAGAATAATTCCTTTATTTCTCCACCAAACCCCATGTTGTAACCACTCTTTAGAATCACCTCTTTGAGTGGTCTCAACATAGGGTTTGGTGGAGAAATGACGATTTTAGTATCCGAGTATGCACATTTATCTGTTGCGGCGAAAAAAAACCATTACAGAAACTACGTAAATGTCGCTAACACTGAACATTTTACTAACAAGAGCGAATTAACACAGGTTCAATAGTTAGCTATACACAGGGTTTTCCCTGACCCCCTTTTTCTATTGAAATGTCCCTTTAATTTTACATATGACCCTCAAAATTAAGAGGGTCTGTTCTTTACTTTATAGAGAGGGGGCCAAGAGGACCCTCAAATTGGTCTTTTTGAAGGGGTCAAGGGAAAACCCTGCAAGTATACATAAAAGACTTGACTCATTTAGATAAATGAAGCAGACATATTTGTAAATGATAGGATGGTTAACAATTTAGAAGAGAGACTAGGCAGCATGTTGTGGATATGGCCACATGGACACAGAACCAGGATGGCAACAGTTGACACAGTACTAACCAGCATTGGCAGTTAACAAGCTAACACTCTAGAATGATAGAGAATATGAATACATACAGAGGCGAGAACTTACATGACCAGGCTGAAATGTCATTGAAAATGAATCAGTAAAATGGTTCAACCTATTCAGGGTTGCAACAAACCAAAGAAAACAAAATTCCATATTTCCCCGACATAATTTCAAATTTACCATAAACATAATTGCAACAATTTTTTTTTTCATAATTAATGTAATATTTTTTAGCAAGTTTAAAATATATGGATTGCATCTCATTTTTCCCCCAATTTCCCTGACATTTTGCCTATATTTTTAAATTTCCCTGACAGATCTCAAAATTCCCTGACCTTCAATAAATTTCAATTTCCCCGACGTGTGGCAACCCTGCTATTTTAACCTCATTTTTTCAGCCTTATTTCTCCACATGCACTTTACCAAATAATTATGTACTATGAGACAAAGTAATTTTCATTTCAAGACATAAAACGATGCTTTAATTCTGAGGCTGATGGTGACCTTTGGAAAATAATTTGTGAAGCAAACCAGGCAGACCTTGTACTGTTTGCCTATACCCACTTTATAGGGATACTGTAAAACCCCTCTAAACCTGTCGTCAAACTTAGCATAAATATTGGTCTTGGAAAGAGATGGCAGCTTAATGCAGGGTGAAAGTCATGCATAAAGCAGCCACCTGCCTAAAATATCTAAATTCTTCTCTACTAGAATTCCGGTTTAGACAGGTTTAACTGTATTACGTATAAATCGGCTGTCTGTGCTGAATACAAATGGGCTATCATTGGTCCAAATCTTCACAAAATGTAAATGCAATTCATACTAACTGGTGGTACTTGTGACATCGACATCTTCACAAAAAATATCAATTCTTCCTGCCATCTGGAAAATTTAACAACGCCATGCAATCACAGTGGCAACGGGGCTAGGTGTGACTTATGGTTAACTCTTAGCCATGAAACGATGTTTTGTTTTGTTTTTTCAGTAGCAGTGACCTTGACCCAAAATGAAAATATCAACCTTTGTCTCCATGCAAGCTATCAGTACACTAGGTTTGGTCACAAAATGTCTTTCATAACTTATAATTATAAGTTATCTGGCAACCATTTTTCTATTTTTAGTGTCAGTGACCTTTATATCATGACCCCAATTCCTCAAAATGCAATCCCCAACCTTTATGCAAGTTAAATGTACATTTTGCATTAGAACTGAGATCTACTTACATCCACCGGTTGAGGCCCTGTGATTTTATCTGTAAGAGACTCCCTGAAAGACGCTGGGGATGAATTCCTGTCAATGAATGAATCCCTATTTGACGTCTGTGCACTGGATGGCTTACCAAGCAGCGTCAATGCTACATAGGAACCAGCTGAAAGAAGACAAACGTCACAAATAAGTACATGACAAAACAGTTGTCCTTATCCAAGATAAAAACTTACTCTGACCTTTTATTGCCTTTTAACCCATTTCCTCATATTAATGCCCTTTGAAATCTCTCAAAAAGTCACGTTATGATAAATAGAGCATTTGCTCTTATCTATTTATCACAATGGCTCCAAAACTACACAATTCTAAACTTTTTTCATTACTCTAGTAAATGATTCTTCTCAGTAGATTTATTCAAAGAGGTTTGGTCTAAAAATAGCCTATGAGGACTGGAATAAAGGCAGACATCAGAGTTTGATGTTACAAAATTACTAAATAAATTATTCTCACATAACATATAAGCATGCTAATATATAATTATCTATTTTACTTTATAATTATCTACATATCAATATTGGACTCTTAACTCTTACAGTGCGGGACACAGGTCACTAATGCCCTTTGCAAACAGTGTAGACTCAGATGAGAGGGCTCCTAGAGGAACCCTCTCATCAGGGTCTGCACTGTTTGTCATGTTACAATTTTCTTTAGAAAAATCCATAAATATTCACCATGAGCTTGATCGCCGGATGCCGGACAGATCGCGGTCACAATAGGTCACAATAGCTCATCCTGAGCCGAAGGCTCAGGTGAGCTAAAAATCTAGCATTGTAAAGGTTAATTTTTTCTTGGCCTAAGTCAGGAAAATCTGGTGAGAAACTAGCACACTGCCTAAATTATCATTTGGGAGGTTCCCGCATTTATGACCCAGACAAAAATGAAAGAGCCCAACATTGATATGTATATTATTATAAAACCTTACATTTTGTAACAGAATTTCTTGCAGTAATAGTCACGTGTTAGCATGTCTATGTGCTTCATTCTGCATGGTCAGTTAACCCTTTCCTCCACAGGCTTTTTTTAGACCCAACCTCTATAAATCTACCCAAAAGGAGCATTTACTGGAGAAAATGAAAATTTTAGAATTGTGTAGTTTTGAAACCATTGTGATAAACAGAGAATTAAAATTTTGCTCCTATGGAGCAAATGTTCTATTTATCACGATGGGATCATTAAGCGATTTTACAGAGATGTAGAAAGGCGTATTTATGATGGAAAGGTTTAACCCTTTCCTTCATACAAAGCCTTATCATATATCTGCAAACAGATTAGACCCTGATCAGACGACTCCTATACAGATCAGACAGCTCCTATAGGAGCCATCTGATCAGGGTCTGCTCTGTTGGCTTATGGAATTTGATAGATCTGTTCCTTTAGTTTCTAAAATGGCAACAATGTTCCACTTTGAATACTTCATTAGAACTAATTTGTCCATGAATATTCAGTAGGTATTGAAATTTATAATAAACAAAGAACAGGAAAAAGGTTAAACAGTGACATCTCAAAGCTATGACAAAATTCTAGTAAGTATGAGACAGTTGTCTTATATCATTGATAACGATATGGAATACCTTGTAATAACAACAGGTGTTATACACTAGCTATAGTATATCTTGATTATCTGATAAAACTAACCAACAATTGCATATATCAGACTGCAGCACAGCCTCAGACAGACAAAACAAAATCCATTAACCCTTACACTTTGAATATTCATGCAAGAAATAATTACGTCACGATTATTAATTAGCTGAATATTTAACAATGGAATATGAACACAGAACATTCTGGCCATGACAGAAATTGTAGAATCAAATCTTAATTATTTCATAAGCAAACAGAGCGGATCCTGATCAGACGGCTCCAGCAGGTGATGTCTGGTCAGCTTTTACTCTGTTTACTTATGTTTCTGCAATCAGTGTAGACTCAGATGAGAGGGTTCCTAGATGTGCCCTCTCATCAGGGTCTAAACTGTTTGTCATATTACATTTTCTTTAGCACTGAAAGGGTTGTAAGTCTTACAGAAAAATGACCAGTTGAATTATTAACCCTTTCCTCCATAAATATGCCTTTCTACGCCCCTTTAAAAGTCACTCTATGAAACCATTGTGAGACTGATCAGGTGGGTCCATCTTATCTGGGTCTACTCTGTTTGCAAAGTTTAATCTTTCAACACTAAGTCACTTTTCTACAGCTGGAAAAAATGTCTGTTTCATTCCTCAAAATATATTCTTGCTCATTTCTTTACAAGAATAAAATAGTTGAATTTTCAAACAGCTTGGATCCTGATGAGATGCTGAATTGCTCAGCATCTGATAGGGATAAACTGCACATTGTGTTGAAAGTGTTAACCCTTTGGATGCAAGAAATGAGTGTACCGACAAATGCAAACAGTGTAGACCTAGATCAGTGTTCCTATAACAGCCCTCTGATCAGGGTCTGCACTGTTTGTCATTCAAAATCCTGTAACAAGGTTACATCTTTCATACTGAGTGGACTCTGTCATTAGTCATTACACAATAACGGATCGTTCCACTTTGAAAATTCAGCATTTAAAGGGTTAACAATGGCTTCTGTAAAAGTGCCAAGCAATAAAACTACAATGTGCTTGTCTTCCTCACATATTCCATACACTTTATTTTACATTTTACTCTGAACAAAATTAAAATGAAATAAAAGCGATACAATGTGTCTATACGCATGCAGCATCAATTCATTTTCATGACCCTTCAAATCCCTTTATGCCAAACTTTGTATAGCTGCAATTGAAAATGTACTCTCAAACTGCATAATATTTTTTTATTCCTTAAATGTATAACAATTTACTGAAAAGTACTTTAAATATTTTTAGAATCCCAAAATCATTCTTTGTTTATTGTAATTTTCCGATTTTTTCACTTTAACCCTTACAACACTGAATTTTTAAATGGACTATTCGAAAATTCTAACAGGTCAAGCTTATGGTGAATATTTAGGGATTTTTCTAAAGAAAAGTGTAACATGACAAACAGTGCAGACCCTGATGACCTCATATGGGTCTACACTGTTTACAAGGGACATTAGTGACTCTTGTCCCACACTGTAAGGGTTAAGCATTTGCCTAAGAACTAAGATTTGCCATTTATATCAAGTCCTAAGGCAGCTCTCCATCACATCAAAATCCAAAGTCCTGGTCCTTAAAAACATTACACACATTTGTTTGCTCAACACCAAAGTTTAAGTCGTCAATATGGGGGAATGGGTTAAGTGGCCATTCATACATTGAACATAGGAGTCTTATAAAACAGGTGGTTGCTTAATGCAGGACAAAAGTAATGCAGAAAGGTCCAACATGAGCTTTCTGCATTACTTTTGACCTGCATTAAGCTACCACCTGTCTTACAGACCCATAATTAGACCTCTTTTTGATGGTCACTTAAGACAGGTTCTACTGTATTACTTGTTTCCCACACTCGAAGGGTTCAGACTGACACTCATTTCTATAGCTCTCATAATGAAAAAATCCATCAAACACTACATATACCTGCCTTTCTGACCCAACAGTTGGGATAAAAATAAGTGAAGGTAACCCTTGTATTATTTTACTGCCAAGTGTACAATTTACCTGCAGTGATGCATTTGAGTCTTGGTCTGTGTCAAAGCAATTAATTTGTCTAGACAAGGGGTCTATTGTTATCTACTGTAACCGAGGTAATCAAGATTGAAGATTGAAGGCAAAATCATCTGTTTTGATGTACTATTTAGCCATATTCCTTACTGGCATTTGTAGACAGACTGGATCTAGATGAGATACCAAATAACTTGGCCTCGCATCAGGATCAAAGCTGTTTGACACTCGGTCATATATCTGACAGGAGTTACACATGCAACAGGCCAAAGTTTAACCCTTTCAACACTTAAGTTTCAGAGTGGAATAGCCCATCACTGTTTACCCTTTCCCTCATATAAACGTGTCTTCACGCATTTGCAAACAGAGTAGACCCAGATCAGAATGGCTCCTAGAGGAGCCGTCTGATCAGGGTCTACTCTGTTTGCTAATAGAATTTGATAGATCTGTTTCTATACTTTCTAAAATATCTACAATGTTCCACCTTCCATATTTCTTTATAACTATTTTGAAAATGAATATTCAGTAGGTATTGAAATTTGCACTAAACTTAGAACAGGGAAAGGGTTAACACATTCCCACATAGGCTATTTTTCGAACCTCTTTGAATAAATCTACCAAACAGGAGCATTAACTAGAGAAAAGGATTTTTTTTAGAATTTTGTAGTTTGAAACCATTGTGATAAATAGAGCATTTGCTCCATAGGAGCAAATGCTCTATTTATCACAATGGTTTCAAGAAGTGACTATTACAGAGGCGTAGACAGGCGTATCTATGGAGGAAGGGGATAACTACAGTACAACCACTGGCACTTGATCGAAAAAGACTATAGTTTATTTATAGCAACTAGTATATTAATACACTACATGGTGCGGCAGCCGATTAACCACCTGTTCCGTTCCGGCGGAAATTTCCGATATAAAACGTAGATCAAGGCAAAATCTACTCAGCGGTCGGGAAGGAAAGACATTTATCTCTGTAGAAACGATAAGTTCTAGTCCATAAACAAGACTCTATCGAAAATATTTGATAATATTTGGAGGAGAAAATGGTGTTTCATTTTGTCGCCGTTTTCATTCCTAGTCAACTTCCGGTTTGAGCGACCTTCAACTGTTTCGGTTGAAACGGGCGTTTTTATTGGACAAATCAGAAAGGTGTGTCAAGCGTTGTTGTTCCCGCGGTCTGTCAAATATTTGTCTTTAAAATGCAAATCTTGGCAATAAAAACCATCTTAGAAGGCCACAACATTGTGGTTACTGGTCATTATGACGAGGCTAGTGAGGGATGATGATGCAATTGGACCATGTCCGTCAGAATGTTTTGGGAACGGATGTTTTGTTATTTGATGACGTTTCAATGTTATCAAAGAAAGACACGCCCATGACATCATTTGGTGACGTCATGACATTTTAAGTAACAACTTAACGTCACCATGGCGCTGGATCAACATTGTTCTCTTTAATTGTATGGCTGAATGCATGTAACAAAAATGTGACGTGTATTTTGGTCGAAGTATTAGATCAGAGCTATTCAAGTATTTATGTTTACATGTAGTTTGACTTCGAGTAGACAATCGAAATGACCGGGTCATTGTCAACCAATCAAATGGCTCGTAACATTTTCTCGGGGTCAGAGGAGGTCACCGGAAGTTAACACGGAATGAAAGTCCTGACAAATCAACTCCGTCAATTTATCCCTGAAATATCATCAAATAGCTTCGATAGAGGTTTGTTAATGAACAAGAACTTACAGTTTCTACAGAGATAAATGTCTTTTCTTCCCGGCTGCTGAGTAGATTTCGCGTTGATCTGCGTTTTATATCGGAAATTTACGCCGGTACGAAACAATGGGCGAATCGGCTGCCGCACCATGTATATGATATAACTATTATATTACACAACTATAGTCTGTTTCGAACGATCAAGTGCCAGTGAGTACAACCTATCAATGGTGTATGAGGAGTTGGACATACAAGATCTGCGGGCCATACATATGGACAGGAGCAAGACTATAATTATGCATCCCACCTTGGTGGGGGCATAACAAAGCATTTCATGAAACCAATTGTTTCTCAATTCTTCATGCTCGGTTTTTTTTGGTTTTTTTGTTTGTTTTTTAATACTTTTTCAACCTTAGCATTCTTCACTGGGATTATCAGCCTCCAACTAGAGGTTTTTGTCAAAAAAACGGATGTCTCCCCTCTAATAAAAACAATTTGTAAAGGGAAATCACTAAAAATGTTATGGTCTTGATGAATGATACTTCCCCTCATTATGCGTTTTCCACACTACATTTTTCAAGAAGAAAATGATAACAGCTAATAACTCCAAAAATACTGATACCAGATTTATGGCCCTTGTGCATGACACTTACTTTCATCATGCTCTTTCCAAAAATAAAATGTCATTCCAATAGCATCAGTCGAACAGGAGTTATTGATCGGCCAAAAAATGTAACAAAGGGCAATAACTCCAAAAGAATTGAAGCCAGAATTATGGCCCTTGTTCATGACACTTTCTCTCATCATGCTCTTTCCATGTATGAAGTTTCAATACGATGGCAAGAGCCATGTAGGAGTTATCGTCCGGACAAGAAAGAATTAAACAAATGTACATGGGGCAATAACTCTAAATTTATTGAAGCTCGAGTAAGGATCTTATGCATGACACTTTCTCTTATTATGATCGTTCCATGTATGAAGTTTCACTCCAATGGCATGTGTCACATAGGAGTAATCATCTGGTCAAAAAGTTGTGATTTTTTTTTACAAGGGCAATAACTCCAATATTAGTGAAGCCAGAGTTATGGACCTTGTGCATGACACTTCCTCTCGTTATGATCTTTCCATATATGAAGTTTCAATCCAATGGCATAAGCCATATAGAAGTTATCGTCCGGACAAAAAAGTGTGATTTTTTTTACACAGGGCAATAACTCCAATATTAGTGAAGCCAGAGTTATGGACCTTGTGCATGACACTTCCTCTTGTTATGATCTTTCCATATATGAAGTTTCAATCCAATGGCAAGAGCCATATAGAAGTTATCGTCCGGACAAAAAAGTGTGATTTTTTTACAAAGGGCAATAACTCCTATATTAGTGAAGCCAGAGTTATTTTCCTTCTGCATGACACTTCCTCTCGTTATGATCTTTCCATATATGAAGTTTCAATCCAATGGCATCAGGCATATTGAAGTTATTGTCCGGACAAAAAATTATGATATTTTTTACAAAGGGCAATAACTCCAATATTAGTGAAGCCAGAGTTATGGACCTTGTGCATGACACTTCCTCTCATTATGCTCTTTCCATATATGAAGTTTCAATCAACTGGCATCAGGCATATTGAAGTTATTGTCCGGACAAAAAATTATGATATTTTTTACAAAGGGCAATAACTCCAATATTAGTGAAGCCAGAGTTATGGACCTTGTGCATGACACTTCCTCTCGTCATGATCTTTCCATATATGAAGTTTCAATCCAATGGCATGAGCCATATAGGAGTTATCGTCCGGACAAAAAAGTGTGATTTTTTTTTACAAAGGGCAATAACTCCAATATTAGTAAAGCCAGAGTTATGGACCTTGTGCATGACACTTCCTCTCATTATGCTCTTTCTATATATGAAGTTTCAATCAACTGGCATCAGGCATATTGAAGTTATCGTCCGGACAAAAAGTGTGACAGACAGACGGTAGACGGACAGACGGACAGACAGACAACTCTCACGAAAACAATATGTCTCCCCCATATAAATATGGGGGGAGACATAATTAGATAAAAGATTGATAACTGCTATTTTTAAATTAATTTCTTTACCCTAGGGTAAGGAATTTTTTCACCAACAACTGAAGAACTCCTAGGTATAAAGGAAGCACTTATTTGACTTTATCCCACTGTGTGTAATCTGACTTGTATTACAGTTTGGACCAAAACGAGTTGCGGAGTAATTCAATACAAGATGTCTGACAATCAGTCAATAGTTCCCGAAATCTTGAATCAATAGATAGAAAGTAAAAACTGCAGCCAGACCTTGCTCAATTTTATTTTAAACATTTCCCCATATAAATGCCTTTTCACACCTTTGAAAACAGAGTATACCCAGACCAGACTGCTCCAAAAGGGGGTCTGGTATTGTAGTTGAGCGCATTAACCACACAACTACATCTGCCGGTCACTACTAGAATGAACAAACTGGAAGAAAGGTCACTACTAGAATTAACAAACTGGAAGAAAGGTCACTACTAGAATGAACAAACTGGAAGAAAGGTCACTACATGTACTAGAATGAACAAACTGGAAGAAAGGTCACTACTAGAATGAACAAACTGGAAGAAAGATATCTTCAAAGTCAATCCTTCCACCCTTTACACCATATACAGTAAAACCTCTCTATAACGGCGACTTAATTACATCAAGTATTTTGTGTTGAAGGCAGGTGGTTGCTTAAAGCAAGGCATAAGTAAAAACAGAACGCTTCTATAGGGACATTCTGTTTTACTTACACCTTGCTTTAAGCAACCACCTGCCCTAAATACAAACTAATTAACACAATTTAATTGCCGTTATAGAGAGGTTTTACTGTATATGCATTTTTATGTCTTACAAACACAGTAGGCCCATATCAGATAGCTCCTACCGGAGGGTCTGCTCGGTTTGCTTATGGAATCATATAGATCTCACTCTAAACGACGATGCAGATGTCGAAGTTACAACAGTAGCTCTTCTTTTTTCGTAGGAAAACGGACGAGCTAATAAGCTCATTGATATTCATAGACAATACAAAAATCATCCAATATAACCCCATTCAGAACTTGGCACAGTGATTCAGCAAATAACGTTTTCTGTCAATGTCAAAAATTGAAAACTTAAAACTGGTTTATCACTGCAGAGAATCTGTTGCACTGCAAAACACAATGAATGATATGTTTAGAACTGAAAGCTATAAATAGTTTGGAAGAGTACGCCCAAAGTTACATCTACAACTGTTTCCTACATACAGATACTGCTTGTTGCCCAACAAGATGAGCATTGTCAGGAATTGACACAAGATTGAAAGTTTAATGACCTAAATAAATGCATTACTTTTAGATTACCCAGTCCTTGCCCTTTACCTTTGGAATGCAGGAAAGCTATCAATCTGCATTAAAATTTTGCAACCAGTGTAGACCCACATCAGGGGGTTCCTAAACCTCTCATCAGGGGGTTCCTAAACCTCTCATCAGGGTCTACATTTGTAGCAATTTATACCCTTTTATCCATTCCCTCCTATTGACACCTTTTGACACCTCTGTAAAAGTCACTTAACTATTGAGATAAGAGCATAATTTTTTGTTCCAAAGGAGCAAAATTTTAATCCTCTGTTTCAAAACAACACAATTCTAACCTTTCCAACCCCCCCCCCCCCCCCCCCCCCCCCAAAAGAAAATGCTCCTTTTCAGTAGATCTATTCAAAGAGGTTGGGTCTAAAAATAGCCACATCTTGGAATAAACTTTGTGCACTTGTGGGATGTAAATGATCTGCCACATAGATACAGTAAAACATGTCTTCAGCCAAATTATGAAATAAGTCTAATTCTGGGTTTTTAACCCTTCGCTTGCTATTCGCGTCAATATACCTACCTGTAAATAGTGCAGACCCAGATGAGACAGCTCCTACAAGAGCTGTCTCATCAGGGTCTGCACTATTTACAAGTTGATTGTGCAACCAGTGCACTCCACAGCAGTGATTGAACAGCGAAATACGTGTACACAGTGAAGATATGTGTAATTATACAACAGGGCATGGGTAAAGAAGGAGAAATGTATTTTAAAATTCAGCAAGAGAAGGGTTAAGACAGTTAGATGCAGGATGGCAGTGGCTATGCAGAAAGCTCCTCTAGCTGCTTTCTGTATTACTTTTGTCCTGCATTAACCAAGTACTGCCTGCTCTAATAGAAATCAATGTTTACTCATTAAGTGATGGCTATATGCAACTTCTACTGTATGTTTTAGATGACAATTCGTCATTAGTCATGTGCTGACTTGTGAATATGACCTGCATATATTCATAACCTGCATATATCCATAACCTTGTACTGTGAACAATACTCAGAACCTGATCAGTCTACCAGCTACACATGCTCTAGTCTTGTTTTAACCCATTCCCACTTAGGCTATTTTTAGACCTAACCTCTCTGATTAAATCTACCAAAAAGGAGCATTAACTAAAGAAAAGGAATTTTTCAGAATTGTGTAGTTTTGAAACCATTGTGATAAATAGAGCATTTGCTCCTATGGAGCAAATGCTCTATTTATCACAATGGTTTCACAAAGTGACTTTTACAGAAGCGTCAAAAGGCGTCAATATGCGGGAATGGGTTAAAGCCGTTTTCAGATGCTAGTCAATTCTCAATTAATTTGTAGAAACTAACCTTCCGACCAACCAATTTATTACAAACCAAAACACATGCGCATAAATCCTTGCAATGATCAAATATGCTGCCAGCTTCATGATAGATGTCAATTAAATTTCTGAAGTATACATCTGTCCATCTTAAAGATGCTGCAATTCCTGTGTAAAAATATGCTGAACGATTCAAATACCAAGTATTTTGGCATCTGATCTGGATCCAAACTGCACATGTGTGTCAGTGAGCCAGTGCTCGGCTGGGTTAAGGATATACCTTGTGGCTATCCATCAAACTGAGAAGGAAGAGAACACTTATGTGGAGATACTACATGTACATCTCCTAGGAGTCCTTTAAACAACAAGATCACATCAAGTTTTCATATGCCAAAAGAAAGAGTTTTGAATCAAGATCGGATGCAAAATAATCTGGCATCTGAACTTGACCTATCATATGCATTTTAGGGCAAGAAAAATGCTAGAATGATCTAGCCATAGTGAGCTTTCTAAGCTAATACAATCCTTGTTCATGGAAGGGTAATGTAGTCAGCTGTTTTCTGGAATAAATCTTATCTCTAAGCCTCATGATCAAATCTGTTGGAAAACCAGAATGCTGTTTTTATACTAACATGTATTTTTTTTCATCTGATGTTTTGTTTTTATTAAAGTGTATCTATAAATCAAGCTGTTTAATACTGGCTATGATGCTGTGTGGTTTTCACATGAAAGCGTTTAAACCTGTTTAAGACATAATCCGAGGCAGAACTACCTACCCTTTACTCCATAATCATGCCTTTTAATTCCTTTGCAAACAACATAGACCCGGATCAAATGGCTCCTGTAGGTGCAATCTGATCAAGGTCTGCTTTGTTTGCTTATTTCATGGAGCCAAATGATCATGTCATCTCATGATCAGGTCATGCAACATTTCAACAATCATGACACTTCATTGAATCCTTTATCTGATATAAACACTTTTTCATGTGTTTGCAAACAGAGTAAACCAAGATTAGACAGACAACTCCTATTGGAATTAACCCTTTCCTCCATAGGCTATTTTCAGACTCGCCCTCTTTGAATAAATCTACCGAAAAGGAGCACTAACTAGAGAAAAGGAATTTTTTAGGATTTTGTAATTTGAAACCATTGTGATAAATAGAGCATTTGCTCCTATAGGAGCAAATGCTCTGTTTATCACAATGTTTTCACAAAGTGACTTTTACAGAGGGGTAGAAAGGGTTAAGAATTCAGCTGGACCCAGGTGAGACACTGAGTATTTTGATCATCTCATTATCAGGATCTATACATTCAGTACTGTGACACTTTGTTTAACCCGTTACCTGATAAACACCTTTTCCTTTTGCAAACAGTGTAGACCAAGATTAGATGGCTCCTGTAGGAGCTATCTGATCACGGTCTGCTATGTTTGTTGCTCAAATAAAATAGATCTGATTCTACAGTTTCTGCCATGGCTAAAACATCCTGTGTTCATACACCATTATAAACATTGAGCTATTATACATGTTCACAAAGTCATTACACCATGAATATTCATCAGGCGAACGGTTAAAAGAAATGAAAAGAAATATAATAGATAAAAGTCTGTACAAATCTTTGTACTATCCTCTACAACTTCTTTTAGATTGACCTACTATGAACTGAAGGGTAAGCAAATAGTAACAGTACCTGCCAATTAACAATTCTCATTTTGTTTTGCAATTTAGCTTTATGTCCATTAAATTCTTGCACCACAATGTTGTTTTAGCAAAGATATGTATAAAATCAAGACTGTGGACAGGAAGCCTAAGTGATTGATGTACTTTCAGTCCTTTGAGTGTCATGTTTGATTTCCTGCTCACTACTTGAAGATGTAGCTGACTGCTTCCTAGATTAGATCTTGCACCAACCTGTGACGAGTTGTGACAGTCAAAAAATATTGTTACCAAAGAAATCAAGGCAGCAAAACAATCAGTAACAAAATTTTAGTCCCACTATTCAGAATATTTCTTTAACACTTTCTCTCATATAAATGCCTATTCATGCATTTGCAAACAGAGTAGACCCAGATCAGATGCTGTCTCATGAAGGGCTGCTCAATTTGCTTTTGACATATGCCATGATCTGATTATACAGTTTTTAGTCAAAGAAAATTTTCCCTTGAAAAGTTCATATTCTTCAAAATTTGTTGTCAATTTCAATTTCATTGTGAATATTTACTTCCTTCATGTTTCAATAAAAGAATCAACAGCATCAAAAAGTTTTTACAATCCCAGAATATTCACTGTAAGCTTCACCTACAGTGAAACCCCGCTAATGCGACCCCTTAATAAACAGCCACTGATGTCGTCTAAAGCAGGTGGTTGCTTAATGCAGGACGAAAGTTATGCAGAAAGCTCCTATAGGAGCTTTCTGCATAACTTTCGTCCTGCATTAAGCTACCACCTGCCTCTGCTACCCAGAATTATGCCCCTTTTTGGTGGTCGCATTAGCGGGGTTTTACTGTATTTGAATTTTAGAACAGTCTGATCACGAGATGCCAAATTACTCATCTGGATTCAAACCATTTACAAAAAATATCATAGATTTCCCTTTGGTTGTATGTTCGTTATTAAAATAACAAAATTCATCAGAGGTCCAGACAAGATGCGTAAATTAAAACATTTTCAAGAAAGACGTAACCCTTTTCTCCATAAATACGCCTTTTTACGCCTCTGTAAAAGTCACCTGTTGAAACCATTGTGATAAATAAAGCATTAAATTTTGCTCCTATAGGAGCAAATGCTCTATTTATCACAATGGTTTGAAACTACAAAATTCTAAAAAAAATATTTTCTCTAGTTAATGCTCCTTTTGGGTAGATTTATTCAGTGGTTGGATCTAAAAATAGCCTATGGAGGAAAGGGTTATTTCTCCACCAAACCATTATGTTGTGATCACTCTTTAGACTCATCTCGAAGAGACAATTCTAAAGAGTGGTCACAACATAGGATTTGGTGGAGAAAAAAATGATTTTATGTGTTGCTGGGATTGATAAAACAATGTTGGGAACAGTTACTTACATACAGACTTCATGGTTATTTCAGGTGGTTAACCCTTTTGTCTAGTAAGAAATATGAGAGTATGAATATCGGTTCAGAGCTCCAGATAAGATGTGTATATTAAAACATTTTCAAGAATAAAGAGTGGTCACATTATAGGGTTTGGTGGAGAAATGACGATTTTAGTTTTTGGGTATATCTGTCAATATTTAACCATGGTAGAAACTATATTTTTAATAAGCAGATAGAGCAGACCCTGCTCAGCTGGCTCCAATAGGACCAGGCTAATCTTGGTCTACTCTGTTTGCAAAAAGGAATTGGTTAACCCATTCCCACATATTGATGCCTTTTGACGCTTCTGTAAAAGTCACTTTATGGAACCATTGTGATAAATAGAGCATTTGCTCCACAGGTGGGAATGGGTTAAATGAAGTTTCAACACAGCTATCACTGTATATGTCACATGAAGGCAGTCAGCTTCACTGCTTCTAAAGACTACATTGCCACAACCTATGTACATCATAGGACACACGTATGCTCCTTTTAACCTTTTCCCCTCATACAAACACCTTTTCATGCTTTGCAAACAGATTAACCCTTTCCCTGTTCTGTATTTAGGCCACATTTCAATACCTACTGAATATTCATTAACAAAATAGTTATAAAGAAATCTGGAAGGTGGAGTATTGTAGACATTTTAGAAAGTAAAGAAACAGATCTATCAAATTCTATTAGCAAATAGAGCAGACCCTGATCAGATCTTGGTCTACTCTGTTTGCAAATGCATGAAAACACGTTTATATGAGGGAAAGAGTTAAGACTCCTGTACAAGTTGCCTGAGCCAATTAAGCCCGTCCTGTTTGCTTTTGAATTTTAACAGATCAGACTAAACAGTTTCTATCAATACCCAAACTAAATCCTGTGTCCATTATGCTATAAAAATTCAGCAGATAAATATTAATGAAGTCTAATTTTCTTACATGAATATTACTATACCTGATGGATATTCGTGCAAGACTCTACCTACAGTACAACCTCTCTATAATGGCCACCAAATTACATCAAGTATTTTGTGCTAAAGGCAGGTGGCTGCTTAAAGCAAGACGACAGTAAAACGGAACGCTCCTATAGGAGCTTTCAGCTTGCTTTAAGCAGCCACCTGCCCTAAATACCAACTAATTAACACAATTCAGTGGCCATTAAAGAGAAGTTTTACTGTATTTTCAATTATCGTCATGGTGAACAGTAGACATTCAGATCTGTAATAGTATATAGTATAGTATTAACACTCTTCTAGTGCACAATTTATCTAAACTGATTCTTCACTCCTGCCAATTTCCAAACACTTCAATTCCTAACCTCCTGCAGATGCACTGCCTTAGATCTCTTACAATGATAACTGTGAATATCTACCAGTTAGCCAAAACAAACAGTTCAACATACAGTAAAACCCCTCTAATGCGACCAGCAAAAAGGGGCATAATTCATAATGGCAAAGGCAGGTAGTAGCTTCATGCAAGATGAAAGTTATGCAGAAAGCTCCTATAGGAGCTTTCTGCATAACTTGTGTCCTGCATTAAGCAACCACCTGCTTATGAAGAGTCATGTTTGTTCATTCAGTGGTCGCTTTAGAGGGGTTTTACTGTATATAAATCGGCTAATTCCCCGTTGCATGCATTTCACAATTAAATCCTCAACAGAATTACTTTGAATCAATTCTGGTATTCCAGAACATTTTTAAAAACATAAACAAGAGCAGAGCATATTGATGCCAATTCTGATCTGTTACAGCAAAAATTTAGTATTTCAAAGGGCCATAACTCTTAAAATGCAACATACAGTACTGGCCTCTTACAAAATTGTAATCCTTGTGATGGCGAACACAGTGTGCCCATTTCGATGGGGACATTTAAAATGATCTCAACTTTGACATAACAGAGCTCCAGATAAGATGTGGAAATTAAAACATTTTCAAGAATAACTTCTAAATTCAAAAGAATGGTCACAACATAAATTAAGGTTTGGTAGAAAAATGATGATTTTAGTATAATTATGAGTATGCAACGTTATCTGTAATTGCTCTGACATAATGTCAGTTTTTGCTACAGTTTCTCTCAGTATCGTTTCATTTCTTTTCATTATGCCATTATACATTTTAGGCTAATTTATTCATTCAAACATTATTTATTACATAAATATTCATGGAGTAAAGTGTTAAAATGTACTGTTTTATGAACCGACCTTATTTTCATTTTAACAGTTTATTCCATAAATGTTCATGTCAGAATTAACCCTTTCCCTGTTCTATGTTTAGTCCAAATTTCAATACCTACTGAATACTCATGGAGAAAATGAAGTTCCATTGGCAAACAGAATAGACCCATATCAGACGGCTCCTCTAGGAGCTGTCTGATCTGGGTCTACTCTGTTTGCACATGCGCAAAAACACGTTTATTTGAGGGAAAGGGTTAATGAGGATCAAATCAATATTAATTAGGTTATTTTTTATAACGGCATATTAACACATGAAATGTTTGTCAAAGCAGAAACTGTAGAATCAAATCTATATTGTTCAATTATAAGCAAACAGAGCAGTCCCTGATCAGACGACTCCTATAGTGGCCATAATGCTCTGTCTCTACTCTGTTTGCAATGGTGTAAAAAGGTGTATTTATGGAGTATAGGGTTAAGAGAGCTGTGACAAGAAAAGACAGCTTTAAACGTGTCATCTAACCCATAACAATTAGCTCTGTAGTTCAACGGTCTTCTCAACCAAGGGAAAAAATGCCTGTCCCTCCATATACAGCCCAGCAGTGTGTCCTGTGTGCATAGACAGACTGTCATTAACCATACACTAATGTCAGTTAACATACTACATCCCCCCATGTGCTATAATTATCTGACATAACTAACTTTGTACATCTGCTCTCTCAACCTCTATGTAACTTAACTAGTTTACTTTTGTTTTGCATGGTCACCTTTTTTAGGGAATGAAGAATTAATCTAGATAAATGCTTAGTCAGAACTAGCATATTTGAGAAAATCTTACATAGTACAGTTTTTTCTACAGATTTAAAATTGAAGAAATATTTGTCTTGTTGTTTTTTGCATTAACGCTAATTACCCTAAATATTCGGACAAACAAACATAGGCAAATAGAGTAGACCCAGACCCAGGTTTGTGGATCAGGGTTTACACTATTTGCTACTATATCACTCAGCTGCCAAATTGACTTATTCAGCTTTACAAACGGGTAAAAACGTATACTGGATGTCGGAATACTTGAAGTAATTAGGGCATTTCGTCTCTGTGTATAAGGTATAAAATTTCACAGACACTTGTCGTCTTCTTTTCAACGTTTTCAGGTTTATAATTGTATCATTAATCACACAGCATGCATGCTTGCTAGCATACAAAGACACACTGATATATAGAGGGACAGAATATAAAATGCAGGGCTTTACCCCCATAAACTGTGCAACCTGTCATCTTATTTTCCAAATCCCCCCAAATACTGCCCACCCCACTTATTCTCATAAAAAAATAGCCACAAAATCAATTATATTGCCAAATATAGTAAAATCTCGATAACTTGAACTCACAAACAAATGTTATTACTGGTCTTTAATGCTTTCCTTCATATAAACCCTTTTTCACGCATTTACAAATAGAGTAGACCCAGATAAGATGGCTCCTCTAGGAGCCATCTGATCAGGGTCTGCTCTGTTTGCTACTGGAATTTGAAAAATCTATTTCTTTACTTTCTAAAATGGCTACAATGTTCCACCTTTGACACATGTCCATACACTCAACAGCCATTGTGGAGTCTGCTCTGTTTGCTCATGTAATTATATAGATCTGATGTCATTATTTCTTCCATGAGCATTGATGAGAGATAAAGTGCTAACCCTTTCCTCCATAAATACGCCTTTCTACGCCTCTGTAATAGTCACTTCTTGAAACCATTGTGATAAATAGAGCATTTGCTCCTATGGAGCAAATGCTCTATTTATCACAATGGTTTCAATACTACATAATTCTAACATTTCCCTTTTCTCTAGTAAATGCTCATTTTGGGTAGATTCATTCAAAGAGGTTAGGTCTATAAATAGCCTATGGAGGAAAGGGTTAATCTATCACCAATGTCTTGAATACATACAAACAATCAGGTGGCTGAAGACTGATTTTACTGTGCAGATATCAAACACTTATATTTATGTTACTAAATGGATTAACCATAGTGAATATGTATACCTGTATTCTTAACTGATTTAACCCTTTCCTCCATGAATATTCATGTAAGAAATAATGATGTCATGAATATTGATTAGATTAATTTGTTGTAATAGTATAAGGACACAGGACATCTTGACCATGACAGAATCTTTAGAATCGTATCTATAGTATATATCATAAGCAAACAAAGCTGACCCTGATCAGGCGGCTCCTCTAGGAGCCATCTGATCTGGGTCTACTTTGTTTGCAAAGGTGTAGAAAGGCGATTTATGGAGGAAAGGGTTAAAAATGTCTGAGATTTTTTAAACGCGAAAAGTATGTAATTACAGTACCACAAAATTGATCAGGTGCCAACTTTGACTAGATGTGCCAAATGCTAATCTGCTTGTTAGCCCTCATCTGTTATATATGACATGACTAACATTGGCCAACAGTTTGGATCCAGATGAGATACCAATCAGTCAACCGCTATTTATCTGGATCCAAGCTGTTTGCTACTCAGGCAAGTGTCTCAAAATCTCATCAGAATCAAAAGTAAGCAAAAACTACAACAGATCTGTGAGTTCAGGCAGATATCATTTTGTGTTCCAGGTTCATTCATAGAATATAAGCAGTAACCTTTGGAGTGGGTGGCATTTAGCATACTTACATGTCGGAACTGAAAGAATGTCTGCACACCATGAAGCTGTGCACTATAAAATACCAGGGTTCAGTAGATCAAACTTCTACAAAACACAGTATAACCAGTGTTAACCCTTAACCCATTCCCTCATATTGATGACTTTGGACGACTGTAAAAGTCACTTTGTGAAACCATTGTGATAAATAGAGCATTTGCTCCAGTAGGAGCAAATGCTCTATTTATCACAATGGTTTTAAGCTAAAAAATTATAAAAAAAAAATCCTTTTCTCTAGTTAATGCTCCTTTTCAATAGAATTACTCAAAGAGGTTAATGTATCTAAAAATAGCCTGAGGGAATGGATTAATTGCATGAAATTATTCATATATATAAGAAATAATGACAATTACAGTAAAACCCTCTCATGCGACCACCAAAAATGGGCACACTTCTGGGTGGCAGAGGCAGGTGGTAGCTTAATGCAGGACAAAACTTATGCAGAAAGAGCTTTCTGCATAAGTTTCATCCTGCATTAAGCAACCACTGGCTTTAAACAAGAGCTGTCCGCAGACAGTGCACTCCACTTTCTTTAGTGCTGGATAGTGTAGTGGAAGTCTAAGTCAGAAAGGGGACATAACAACAGCAAAATTAATTTTAGGGTTACCTACCCTTGTGAAATGGGTCCCCCTTGTAATAGGTGATATGTATACCAAAGATGAAACAAATATCTTTGACAGTTTCTGAGACATGGACCTGAACATAAAACTTAACCAACAATGACAAGTGTAAGTCGAAAAAGGGGCATAACTATGGTAAAAATAATTTTAGGGTTACCTACCCTTGTCAAATGGGTTCCCCTTGTGATAGTTAATATGTATACCAAAGATGAACCAAATATCTTGGACAGTTTCTGAGACATGGACCTGAACATAAAACTTAACCAACAATGAAAATTCTAAGTCGAAAAAGGGGCATAACTATGACAAAATTAATTTTAGAGTTACCTACCCTTGTGAAATGGGTTCCCCTTGTGATAGTAAACATACATACCAAATATGAACCAAATATCTTTGATGGTTTCTGAGAAAAGGACCTTAACAAAAAGGTTAACCAACGCCGACGCCGACGAGAGGGTCATGACAATACCTCCACTTTTTGAAAAAGTGGAGCTAAAAACGACGCCGGTGGCGGGGTTTTACTGTAGTTAACTCATTTCCTCATATAAACATGTTTTCACGCATTTGCAAACAGAGCAGACCCTGATCAGCTGGCTCCTCTATTTGCTAATAGAATTTGATTGATATGTTTCTTTGCTTTCTAAAATGTCTACAATGTCCCACCTTCCATATTTCTTTATAACTATTTCGTTAATGACCATTCAGTAGATAGTTAAATTTGGAATGAACATAGAACATGGAAATTTGGAATGAACATAGAACATGGAATGAACATAGAACATGGAAAGGGTTAATATCATTAACTCACTGAATAAGACCCTGACAAAAACTGTAAAATCAGATCTAAACTAGAGGTTTGTTTTTGTCACAAAAACAGATGTCTCCCCCTCCCATCCTCTTTCCAATACACAAGTGTAATGTCTGTAACTCCAAACTTATCAGGGTCTAATGTTTAAGTCATCAGGGGCAATAACTCCAACATTGTCAAGACAATTCAAAAGCCCCAGGTACACAAAAACACATGCTAGTCAACATTCTTGTGAAGTTTGGTGACTCTAGAACTAGTCGTTTCAGAGATACATGTGACACAAAGTAAAGTTTCTCTTATTTAAGTCACAAGGGGCAGTAACTCCAAAGTTATCAGGGGGAGACAATTAAAAATCCCAGATGCACAAAAACTCATGCTGGTGAACATTCCTGTGAAGTTTGGTGACTAGCCCTACTGGTTTCAGAGATACAGGCAGCACAAAGTTTCTCTAATTTTAAGTTAACATATCAGGGGCTGTAACTCAAGAATTATCAGGGGGAGACAATTAAAAAAAAACAGGTGCACAACAACTCATGCTGGTGAACATTCCTGTGAAGTTTGGTGACTCTAGCCCTACTGGTTTCAGAGATACGCGCGACACAAAGTTTGTATAAATTTAAGTATTCATATCAGGGGCAATAACTCAAGAATTATCAGGGGGAGACAATTCAAAAACTATAGGTGCACAACAACTCATGCTGGTGAACATTCCTGTGAAGTTTAGTGACTCTAGTACCAGCGGTTTCAGAGATACGCGCGACACAAAGTTTTTCTAATTTTAAGTCATCAGGGGCAATAACTCCAAAATTATCAGGGGGAGACAATTCAAAAACCCCAGGTGCACAACAACTCATGCTGGTGAACATTCCTGTGAAGTTTGGTGACTCTAGCCCAACTGGTTTCAGAGATACGCGCGACACAAGTTTGTGACGGACAGACGGACGGACAGACGGACGGACAGACAGACAACTCTGGCAAAAACAATATATCTCCCCATAAATGGGGGAGACATAATTATGCCATAAGCAAACACTGAGGAGACAAACCTTTCTGAATATTTTGAATGACAAATAGTGCAGTCACGGACCTCTGATCTGATTTTGTACTGTTTACAGAAAATGATTCCCCCAAAAAAGTGTACTGGCATCAAAGTATTAATCCTTTCCTTTAAAATAACATGTTTTCACACATTTGTAAACAGAGTAGATCCAGATCAGTCTCGGATCAGGGTCTACCCTGTTTGCTAATGGAATTAGATAGATGTATTTCTAAAGTGGCTACAATGTTCAACCTTCCATATTTCATTATGACTTTTTTATCCATGAATATTCAGTAGGTACTGAAATTTGGGATAAATATAGAACACGGAAAGTGTTAAAATCACTAAATACTAATCATGACACTGTTGAATGTCTGATTTTTATCGAAAACTAACCTGGTAAAAACACGGCGTTCTTGTTGTGACATGATCCAGCACTGCCTCTCAATATACTGAGTTTTATTATACTCCAATCTCGAGAATATGCCTCTTTGAATTTTACTTCCTGAATGATTGTGTGCAACTAGAAATCTACAATTTACCCTTTCAATGCTAAATATTAAAAGTGGATTGATTGGTTCAACAATGGTAACAACAAAGTCAGAAAGGCTAGACATTTGCTAGACAATTTTGAATGACAAACAGTGTAGATCCTGATCATCAGTCTCCTGTAGGACCCCTCTGATCTAGGTCTATACTGTTGGCAAATGTGAGTACACTAGTCTCCCACATTCCAAGGGTAATTCTTGTCATACCATATCTACCCTAAACATTAGCTTACTCACTCTCACCTCCCCAACAAAGGTGCTCGACGCATGCTTGGACTCACCCATGGAAACAACACCCCCCCCCCCCCGCCAAATTTTTTTTTTTTTAAAAAAAATTGTGATCGACGTATGTTCAACTGGCCTAAAACTATCTATTTGAACCTTAAACCACTCCGAAAATCAAGAAAAAACAAGATCCGGAAAAAATTTCCTATCGGGTCTATATATGTATTGAAAGGTATCTAACTACGACAGATCAGCGGCGGAAAATACAATAGTCATGTTTTTCAAAGTCTTACAGCAAAGCCAATTCAACACCGATTTTAATCATTTTGGTCTTGATCCGTTCCAAATTACATATGCTAAGCGGCACAGTTCGTGCTTTCCTTAAATATTGCCCCGTCTTGTCGCTGCAAGACCGCAAATTTGAAAATACGCTAGAGCGAAACGATGTGACTCCCGCCAGGATGCATAGAAGTATATAGGGGGATCTGTATTCGTTAAACTTTTCAGCAAAAACGCGAATTATGCTGAAACACATTCGAAAAACAATCAACTTACCGCAGTTAAAACGGTGCTGGCTATTTGTAGTCTGCTATGAGACGCCAGTTTTCTTTCTCCTATTTTCGTTTTGAACGGAGGTGGCCAAATCGCTGTGGCCCGGAAGTAGTAGTCAATTTGCATATCGAATAGTTTATGAGCCGGGTCACAGCAAAATGGTCGCATCCGTTCAAAAGGAAAGTTGGAGAAAGAAAACTGGCGCCTCGTAGCTGACTGGAAATAGTAAGCACCGTTTTAATTGCGGCGAGTTTAATGTTTTTAGACAGTGTTTAACCATAATTCGCGTTTTTGTTGAAAAGATTAACGAATACAGATCCCCCTATATACGTCTATGCATCCTGGCGGGAGTCACATCGTTTCGCTCTAGCGTTTTTTCAAATTCGCGGTCTTGCAGCGACAAGACGGAGCAATATTTAAGGAAAGCACTAATTGTGCCGCTTAGCATATGGAATTTGGAACGGATCAAGACCAAACTGATTGAAATCGGTGTTGAATTGGCTTTGCTGTAAGACTTTGAAAAACATGACTGTTGTATTGTCCACCGCTGATCTGTCGTAGTTAGGTACCTTTCAATACATATATAGACCTGATAGGAAATTTTTTCCGGGTCGTGTTTTTCTCGTTTTTCGGTGTGGTTTAAGGTTCAAATAGATAGTTTTAGGCCAGTTGAACATACTTCGATCACAATTTTTTTTTTTTTTTTTTTTTTTTTTTGGGGGGGGGGGGTTTTCCATGGATGAGTCCAAGCATTCGTCGGGCACCTTTGCTCCCCAACAGTTTGTAAAGCTCTATACAGTAAAACCTCTCTATAACGGCCACTAAATTACATCAAGTATTTTGTGTTAAAGCCTGGTGGCTGCTTAAAGCAAGGTGAACGTAAACTGAGAATGCTCCTACAGGAGCGTTCTGTTTTACTTTCAGTTTGCTTTAAGCAGCCACCTGCCCTTAATATCAACCAATTAACACAATGTAGTGGTCATTATAGAGAGGTTTTACTGTAGTTTGAAACTGATGGAGTAACAAATACAATAAAACCTCTGAGTACAGACAATTGAAGGCAGTTTGAATAATGATGGATATTTCAATCAAAACAGTGCAGACCGAGACCAAAGATTCATTACCAGGACTGAAAACGCAAAACACTTCAGATTTTAAAAGTACAATGTATATGATCAAAAAGGTTAAAATCATACTAACAACTGTGATGAAATAATTTCCTTGGCAATATTTGTCGTCTGAAAAGCAACATGTGCTACCAATACCCATCAATTTGCTTCCTGATATACTATTATAAAACTCAAAACTTAATATTCATAATATAAATATTTCTTACAACAGGGAAAAGGCTTAACCCTTTCCCTCATATAAACGACTTTTCATGCATTTGCAAACAGAGTAGACCCAGATCAGAAGGCTCCTATGCGAACCTATAGGAACCATCTGATCAGGGTCTGCTCTGTTTGCTTTTGACAAGATATAGATCAGATTTTACAGCTTTTGTCAAAGCAAAAGTAATTTACTTGAAAAGGTTTACATTACGAAAATTCAGCTAATAAATATTCATGATGTCACTATTTCTTACAAGAATATAGAACAGGGAAAGGGGAAAAGGGGGCTAAACCTTCCTGCTTTTGTTTTTTTAATGGAAATCTATCTCATATTGTTACAGGCAACAGTTGTTTTCTGTTTTTTATCACAATCTTTATCTTCCGTTAGCATCTAACATTTTAATACACAACAAGTCAAGGTACGCCCAAACAATACGTGAGAAATTACCAAGCCCTAACTGCAACAAGACAGACACTTTTGCACATAGATCACACTGCACAGTTTCATAATCTGATTAATCTTAACCCATACTGTGTGGGACACAAGTTACTAATGTCCTTGGCAAACAGTATAGATCCAGATGAGAATGCATCTACCCAAAAGGAGCATTTACTAGAGAAAAGTAAAATTTTGGAATTTCGTAGTTTGAAACCATTGTGATAAATAGAGCATTTGCTCATATAGGAGCAAATGCTCTATTTATCACAATGCTTTCAAGAAGTGACTATTACAGAGGCATACATAGAAAGGCGAATTTATGGAGGAAAGGGTTAAATGACAAACAGTGCAAAGCCTGATCGGAGTGCTCTTCTGATCTGGGTCTACATTTGTTTGTACGTGCCAGTACATGTGTGTCCCGCATTCAAAGGCAATTCAGTATGAAAGGCTTAACCCACTCCCTCATAAGCTATTTTTAGATCCAACCACTTTGAATAAATCTACCGCAAAGGAGCATTAACTAGAGAAAAGGAATTTTTTTTTAGAATTTTGTAGTTTGAAACTATTGTGATAAATAGAGCATTTGCTCCTATGGTGCAAATGCTCTATTTATCACAATGGTTTCATAAAGTGACTATTACAGAGGCATAGAAAGGCATATTTATGGAGGAAAGGGTTAAAGTTGCTACAGGACTTTGAATGATAAACAGATCTTGATCAATATGCTCCTCTAGGAATCCTCTGATCAGGGTCTACACTGTAACTAAAAAATGCCGCTACACTTGTTCCCTGCATTTCAAGGGACAGTAAGCAAACCTCTGAAAATTAACCACAACTACTACAGTAAAACCCTTGTAATGAGACCACCAAAAGCAAGTCCTAATTCTGGATCTTAAAGGCTGGTGGTAGCTTAATGCAGAACAAAAGTTATACTGAAAGCTCTTATAGGAGCTCTAATACTATGTATTAGTTTCTTCCCGCATTAACCCTTTCCCTATTCTACATTAAGTCAAAATTTTCAATATCTACTGAATAATCATAGACAAAATAGTTATGATAAAATATGGAAGATGTAACATTGTAGCCATTTTAGAAACTAAAGAAACAGACCTTTCAAATTCCATTAGCAAACAGAGCAGACCCAGATCAGATGGCTCAGGAGCTGTCTGATCTGGGTCAAATGTTTGCAAATGTGCGAGAAGCATTTATATGAGGGAAATGGTTAAGTAATCACTTGCTTTACAAGATGTCTTAAGTTTATTGTGGTCACTTTAGGAGAGTTTTACTGTACGGTAGACCTTAACCAGAAACCAACCTCAAACATATATCCAGTATACTTCCTTATTCTATGGCTGCCTTTCCATATTTCAAACAATATCAGCTTCCTTTCCTGTCTATTACACATTCACATTTCATATATATCCAATCTTTATCTAACAAATCCACTACGAACTGCTAGATTCATTGATATTTGTTCACATGTATATTTTACGATCCTGGCCTGACCTGTAAATGATAACTCCGCACACAATAACACGATCCAAGCCACGAAGGTAATAACACCCCTCTCTCCGGCTCACCACACCTGTTGGTGATAATCCTTTGGATTACATGAAATACTACTTGCTTCAAAACGCTACTCATTTGAGTTTTGAAGCAGATTAATGGTCTCTAATTGTTCTAATTCAAGTACAAATGTCAGCCATTCTTGATCCTGACAAAATAGAGAAAACTGGAAATCTTTCTTTTGACACGACTGGTGTCTATTGGATTAACTGTTTACTTATGGCAGCCCAAAGGTAACCACATATAACCTCCCTTGAAAACATATTACCTTCTGCCAGGTAACCTTCACATAGAGATTCAGTGGGTCTACCTACAACCATGCAACTACTGGAATCAAGAACACTAAGTAATTTTCCTTGATAAAACTGTCATCTGCTACAAACTTTTAACCCTTTCCTTCATATAAACACCTTTTCACACCTTTTCACGCACCTGCAAACAGAGTAGACTCAGATCAGACGGTTCCTATAGGACCTAAACCAGACGCCAAATAACTTGGCATCTCAACAGGATGCTAACTATTTGAGACTCTATTCTTTTTAACAGAAATGTAAGAGAATTGCAGAGGACAACCAATATTGCACATAACAATTACTTAGGGTGCAAAATCTGACTGTTATAACAAGCACAACACTAGTAACCACTTAAATCATACAAGGGTCCTTCATTAATTTTCAGATACATGTGGAAATTTTATGTTTCTTTCAAGCACATAATTATGGAATACAGCAAGGCAACCATTTAACCCTTTCCTCCATGAATATTCATGCAAGAAAGAACAACATTGTGAATATTTATTAGTTTAATTTTTATAATGGCACATGGACACGGGAATCTTTGGTCAAAGTAGAAACTGTAGAAACATATCTATATTGGTTCATTAGTATACTGATCAGTTCCTGATCAGATGGCTCCTACAGGAGCTGGGTCCCCTCTCTGAAAGAGTTCAACAGATTCTTCGGTTCTTTCTTCTGGTTCTTTAAGGCTTAGTGCAGGTTATACAAAATGTTCCCAGGAGTTTTCTGCATGACTTTTTGTCTTGCATTAACCCTTTCCCTGTTCTATATTTAGGCCAATTTTCAGTACCTACTGAATATTCATTAACAAAATAGTTATAAAGAATTCTTGAAGGTGGAACATTGTAGACATTTTAGAAAGTAAAGAAACAGATCTATCAAATTCTAATAACAAACAGAGTAGACCTGATCAGACGGCTCCTCTAGGAGCCGTCTGATCTGGGTCTACTTTGTTTGCAAATGCGTGAAAACACGTTTATATCAGGGAAAGGGTTAAGCAAGCACATGCCTTAATGACTTGCTTAACCCTTTCCTCCATAAATACGCCTTTCTACGCCTCTGTAAAAGTCACTTTATGAAACCATTGTGATAAATATTGTGTCTTCTATTTATCACAATGGTTTGAAACTACAAAATTCTAAAAATGTTCTATTCTCTAGTTAATGCTCCTTTTCGGTAGATTTATTCAAAGTGGATTGATCTAAAAATAGCCTATGAGGGAATGGGTTAAAACATGTATATGTGTCAGTGAGTAGGACTGAATGGGTTAAAACAGGTAGGGTCGCTTACAACCGATTTTACTGTACTCCAATAAAACATGCACAGTTCAATTAATACTGTGTATCATCGCCGACATAAACCTATGGTAACCAGGTTTTTCATTCACGCTTAGCTAGCCATGTTCATGAACATGTATATCGTGTTATCCATTCAAATG
Source organism: Azorinus chamasolen (assembly GCA_963576725.1). Classification (NCBI taxonomy): domain Eukaryota; kingdom Metazoa; phylum Mollusca; class Bivalvia; order Cardiida; family Solecurtidae; genus Azorinus; species Azorinus chamasolen. Next base: position 9,961,483 of record OY755248.1, on the reverse strand, counting down.
AGGGCAAACGAGCGTACGCTCAATTGCAAACAGTGTGGACACTGATCAGACAACTCCTAGAGGAGCCACCTGATCAGGGTCTGCACTGTGTATAATTCAGAAACATTTAGCAAATTAAGCCTTTCAACCTGAATGGACTTTATACGTTAAACTCCAAGTTGAAAATTCAGTGTATGGGTGTACCATTACAACCAGTATTATAAGTAAACCTGACACCATACAACATGAACAGTCTGTATGAAATATCAATGCCTCACAACTACAAGATTTCCTCTCTTTCTGTCCAAGTACTTCCCTGCTACATTCTAAAGGCTACAAACTTTTGTTGTCTTGTTTTGTTTCAAAATTGTTGTCACAAAATTATACAGTTTAGATCTAAGCAGTTGATAAGTGAAAGGACCTCTCATTTGCATGCAAGTGCCAATATGCTCATCTGTCGAGACATTTTAAGTTTTTATTTCCCATGTCCATACAGGGGCATAATTTTGGAAAAACATCCTTAAAACGTTATGGCCCTTGGTCAGATTGTAGCTCTTGTGATGGTGAAAAAGTGTGTGAAGTTTCATAAGATTTGCTTAAATAGGTTTTTAAAACAATAGCCAAATATAAAGATTTTTGTCAAATTTTTAACAATTAGTTCAAAGGTAAAGGTCACAAGTCAAAGCAATATCTGCCCTAAGGGATTCACATATGGAATATGAGAGCCCTGCTGGTTACAGTTCCAAAATGGCAGACATCTTACATTTCTATTTCTTCTGTCCATAAAGGGGCCAACTATTTTAGAAACAAAAAAACCCTTACAAAATTATGGCCCTTGGACAGATTGTAGCCATTGTGACAGTGAACAAGTGTGTGAAGTTTCATAGATTTGCATGAATGTGTTTGAGGACCTTTCCTGTTTCCACTCACACCAGAATATTCCTTTACCTCATGAATATTCATATTAAACAAATGACTCTAGCAAAGTTAACTGGCTGAACTTTTGATGGCATTATAAGCAAGGGAATTCTTAGCAAGGTACAACTATAGAATCAGATCTATAATGCATAAGCAATTTACTGAACAGATTCTGATCTGGCAAATGTATGAAGTCAATAGTTAACCCTTTAACCCATTCCCTCATATTGATGACTTTTGATGACTCTGTAAAAGTCACTTTGTGAAAATATTGTGATAAATAGAGCATTTGATCCTATAAGAGCAAATGCTCTATTTATCAGAATGGTTTCAAACTGCAAAATTCTAAAAAACAATCCTTTTCTCTAGTTAATGCTCCTTTTCAGTAGAGTTATTCAAAGTGGTTGGATCTAAAAATAGCCTATGAGGTAGTGGGTTAAACACGAAGAAATTTGATTTGAAAGATATTGTCCTCTGCTACAAGTATAAAAGAACATTTTACATCGATTTCTTTTACCTAGTCCGAGTGTCAAACAAATCAAGTTTCTGTTTAAGCGGTGACTACATGGCTTCTCATCTAGACCACATTTACTGTTTACAAAGGAGGTCAACTCCATTATGTGTAGTTAGCCTTGGAATAATGCGAGTTTGAAGAGTCACAAGAGGCATGCATCATAGCAAATATACATTTATGCTGAAGTGTTTATCTAGCATATTATGTAAATTATGTGTTATGATCAACAGTATTATACCGGTAGGACTAATTAATCCCCAGTCACTTATGTCCTTTGCAAACAGTGTAGACCAAAATGAGAGGGCTCCAAGAGGAGCTCTCTCATCAGGGTCTACACTGTTTGTCATGTTACATTTTCTTTAAAAAAAATATCCCTGAATAGTCATGGTAAGCTTGAACTTTATGAATTGACAGATAGTCCACTTCATAATACAGCACTGGAAGGGTTGTAAGTCCTACAGAATAATGCGAAATTGAATTATTAAGCATCACTCAATTCTGATGCAAAGTGATCTCCTTCATTGAACTCTTTCCAATTCAATCTAAGATCCGTGATGGACACTGACATTTAACCCTTTACCTGATGAATATTCATGTAAGAAATAAATGATTATGAATATTAATTAGCTTGATTGTTATTATGAAATTATAGACAAGGGAATGTTGACCATGAGAGAAGCTGTGAAGTCATATCTATGAGATAATGGTTAACCCTTACAACGCTGATTTTTCAAATGGACTATTCCAAAATTCAAACAGGTCAAGCCTATTGTGAATATGTTTGTGAATATGTAGGGGTTTTGTTGAAGAAAAGTGCAACATGACAAACAGTGCAGACCCTGATGAGAGGGCTCCTCTAGGAGTCCTTTCATCTGGGTCTACACTGTTTGTAAAGGACATTTTGTGACTCGTGTCCCGCACTGTAATGGTCAAGTAACTTACATGCTCACAACATTCAATAACTGAACTGTGTCAACCCATGCAGATCTCAACATTTCTGTACCAATGAATGATTGTCTAGTCATGTCTCAGACACTTTATATGTATAGTGAACTTTATATGTGTAATGACAAGCATGCTAACCCATACTTGACCCCTTACTTCATGCAGACGCCTTTCACACAGAGTTGACTCAGATCAGCCAGCTCCTGTAGGATCTGCCCAGAGTCAGCTCTGTATATAGAGCCGATTCTAAAGTTTCTGGCAATGAAAAAGTCCCCTTGTTAACCCTTCGCTTGCTGAATTTCAAAAAACATGTCTCCTTCTTTACCCATGACCTGTTGTATAATTACATATATCTTCACTGTGTACAAGTATATCGCTGTGCAATCACTGCTCTGGAGTGCATTTGTAGCACAATCAACTTGTAAATAGTGCAGACCCTGATGAGACAGCTCCTGCAGGAGCTGTCTCATCTGGGTCTTCACTATTTACAGGTAGGTATATTGACGCAAATAGCAAGCAAAGGGTTAAACATAAAAGTACTATCAATGAATATTTATGCAGTGATAAATTCATCTGGCAACGTGTAAAGTCCACACTCAGTGAACCTAAGACTACTTTTTCAGCATTGTGTGACCCTGAAACTTTTCAAAGCATTCAACCCAAGTATTATTGCTAACCATCTGAACCTTTACATCATATTGCATTGGACAAGGTCATCCAAACCTCATCTGTGACCTTGAACTTTGCTATAAATTTGGATCTCAACATTTTGAGACATTGGATAATAGTTAACCAACACTCATTTCAGTAGTCTGTGACCTTGAACATTGCTCATCTTTCAATCCCTGTATTTTAAAATCTTGAATATTTCTAACCATGCATTATCATTAGCATTATGTGGCCTTGAACACTGCTTATCATCCAAATCTATGTAGTCTGTGATCTCTGACATTGCCAAACCATTTTATAGTTTCAACAATCTGAATTTTCCTCATCTATTCTAATTTCAAGATTCTGGGACCAATGGCCTGTGTCCAGTATCTCTAATCACACTCAATGCCTGATTATGTATACTCCTTTCAAAAGATGTGTGGCCTTGGTTTTTTCTTTCCCTGATCCCTGAAATCTCCACCCAGTAGATCCTGACCTTGGATATGTGGTTGAGCATAGTTTGCCTGATGTCAAAAGGGGGGTAGTCACTGGTTATGTAATCAGGTACAGAGACGTACCTTAAAGTCTGTTTAGACTTGGTAATGACTTTAACAACTACTATTTAATAAAACACTAAATACCACATTACATTAAGTTCAGGCAATTTGGAATGTGCCATTGTCTTGCATTATCTTAATTATCCATTCGGTTCTTCACTTTGCACTTCATATCAAAGACTATAATTGCTCCAGCAATTATATCCCAGTACTTAGAAGAAAATTCTTTCATGTATAAATGTTAAAATCTTGTTCAAGTATGATATAAATAAGAGACAGATCAGGATCTAAACATGATTCAGATGCACCAGACTGTCGGCAAGTGTTGTCTGCAGCAAGTTACAGGCTGTTCCAACCAATCTACCTCTAATTACCATGATGATTTTAACCCTTATCCAGCATATCGTGACTCAGCTCATTTGCAAACAGCTTGCATCCAGATGAGATGCCAAGTAACTTGACATTTCATCAGGCTCCATACTGTATCACTCTCAGTTAATAGTTTCTCAAAAGTTTATTTAAATAGGAAGAAGTGAATTTTGCACAAGATCCAAAGTTGAGTAGACAGTATTCTTTACCGCTGGGTAAGGCTCTAGATTTAATTAGGATCTCACTCTCTATTAATGGCGTCTACCTCTAGCTTAAAAGTATACCTGCTACATAATTTGTACCACTTTTAACTTAAACTATTACAGTGTGGCACATGAGTTACTAATTATTGTCATCAGCTACAATCTTAACCCTGGACCCCATGAATATTCACGTATCATGAATATCAATTAGATTATCCCTTTCCCTCATATAGATGTGTTTTCACGTATTTGCAAACAGAGTAGACCTAGATCAGACATATCCTATAGGATCAGTGTCTACTGTTCGCTAATGGAATTTGATAGATCTATTTCTTTTTTTTCTAAAATGGCCGAGATGTTCAGCCTTCCAAATTTCATTGAAATTTGGAATACACCTAGAACAGGGAAAGGGTTAGGTTACTTTGGCCCTGGCAGAAACTGAAGAATCAGAACTACATACTACAGGGATAGTCTAATCTGTGTCTAATCTGTGTCTACTCTGTTTGCAAATGAATCAAAAGACTTATTCCTGCAGTAAATTGTTGAAGTTTAGTTTTCTTTTTTCACCTCGGAAAAGCAATCACAGTCTCAAACCATTTGGATGATCGGATCCGGGTGTTTTTTATGTCCAGTTTCTCGGCATCTCATCTGGATCAAAACTGTTTGCATAGCTAATCAAATACAATAAAACCTCTCTAAACTGGAATACTGGTAGAGAGAAGTTTGGATACTTTAAGGGAGGTGGGTGCTTAACCTTTTACTCCATGAATATTAATGTAAACAACAATGACATCATGAATATTAATTAGATGAATTCTTATAATGGCATAAACTGGCACAGGAAATGTTGACAATGGCAGAAACTGCAGAACCATACCTGTTATATCACAAGCAAACAGAGCAGACTCTGATCAGATGGTTCCTGGAGCCATCTGATCTGGGTCTACTCTGTTTGCAAAGACGTAGAAGGCGTATTTATGAAGTAAAGGGTTAATACAGTGTGAAAGTCATGCAGAAAGCTTGGAGCCTCCTAAATATATATATGCTTTCTGCATGCATGAGTTTCACCCTGTATTAATAGTGGTTCGTATAAAGCTGCCACCTGTCTCAAAGACCGATATTCATACCAACTTTAACTTTAACGTCTTGTTTAACCCTTTCCCTGTTCTATATTTAGTCCAAATTTCAATACCTAGTGAATATTCATTAACAAAATAGTTATACAGAAATATGGAAGGTGGAACATTGTAGACATTTTAGAAGGTCAAGAAACAGATCTATCAAATTCCATTAACAAACAGAGCAGACCCTGATCAGACGGCTCCTATAGGAGCCGTCTGATCTGGGTCTACTCTGTTTGCAAATGCGTGAAAACATGTTTATCTGAGGGAAAGGGTTAAAGGGGTTTACTGTATTGGCTTGTAGTCTGCAATGAGATGATCTGCCTAAGCCTACCTAAATACCAAACCATCAACCTAGATCAGATCAACCCTACAGTCATATCCTGAATATCAAAATTTGTATGTTTTGGTAACCACTACACCAATACCATACACATATCTAATGATAAACATTCTTCTGATCTATTTTTACCTGCAGTAACTCAACCCTGAACTCGGAATAACTTAAGTCCTGTTTAAAATTCAAGAAATAGATATGCAACCTGCAAGATTTGACCTACAAAACATACGGCACATATACAGCTATCTTTCCTATCCTACAAAAAGACACAATATGATCCAAGAGTGGTGTATAAATCAGTCAAACTTGTTATTTTAACCCTTTACTTCATACAAACAGGTTTTTTTCAAGCCTTTGCGAAAACCGTACACCAACATAACATGGCTACTGTAGGACCCATCTGATCAGGATCTGCTATGTTTAATTACGGAATTATGTAAATTTTGAACTACATTTTCGGCCATGGCCAAAATTTATCATAATTTATCATTTTCATATACAGAAATATTTTGTCAAGGCAGAACTGTAGAATAAGATCTATATTAATTTTTACTTAACCCTCTCCCTCATATAAACGTGTTTTCGCGCATGTGCAAACAGAGTAGACCCAGATCAGATGGCTCCTAGAGGAGCCGTCTGATCAGGGTCTGCTCTGTTTGCTAATAGAATTTGGTAGATCTGTTTCTTTGCTTTCTAAAATGTCTACAATATTCCACCTTCCATATTTCGTCATAACTATTTTGTTAATGAATATTCAGTAGGTATTGAAATTTGGAATAAACATAGAACAGGGAACCAGGGTTAAAATAATGGCGTAAAAGATAATGACATCATGCATATTAATTAACCAGCTTAATATTTATAATGGCATATCAACAAGAAATGTCTTTGCCCTGGCAAAACCATAGAGCAGACCCTGACAAATAGACAGAACAGACCCTGACAAACAGACAGAACAGACCCTGACAAACAGACAGAGCAGACCCTGACAAACAGACAGAACAGACCCTGACAAACAGACAGAGCAGACCCTGACAAATAGACAGAGCAGACCCTGACAAATAGACAGAACAGACACTGATCAGAGGACTCTTGTATCTTCTATCTTGTATTCATCCCGCCCATTTTTTCACTGTACCTGTGAACTCTTGTATATATAACAGTTTCATGAACAACAAATACCTTGCAATCATCCAACCTATTTCTGTCTAAAACATTCAGGTACAAATGTTCCAAGGTGTCTGCAAACAAACACACCTAATTACCTACGCAAGCACCAATTTCCTCCATTCCTCACCTTCCTATCACTACTTTCAAGTATGCAAATACACACCACCTCCCAAAAATAGCGTTGTTTCAAATCAAAACATTCAATTAGTGCAAAATCACTGGTGTATCCAAAACACCAAATAGGCCGTCAGATAGTGAATAACAAACACAATCCTAAATAACTGTTGCCACATTTTTCTCTGTGCCAAAGAAGTGTCCAATTTGATTTCTACAGTTTCATGCATCCAAGGTTTCTATGGGTACAACTGTCACTATCCACTAGCAGAGATTAACCTCTTACTCCATAATTACACCTTCCTATGCATTTGCAAACAGAGTAGATCCAGATCAGACAGTTCCTGATCAGACAGTTCCTGATCAGGGTCTGTTCTGTGCGCATATAGCATATTATAGATATGATTATATATACCGTTTCTGCATTGTTAAAAATTTCACGTTATTATGCCATTTTAAAAATTAATCTAATTAATATTCGTGATACAGTAAAACCTCTCTATAGCAACCACTAAACTACATCAAATATTTTGTGTTAAAGTCAGGTGGCTGCTTAAAGCAAGGTGAAAGTAAAACAGAACGCTCCTATAGGAGCGTTCTGTTTTACTTTCAGCTTGCTTTAAGCAGCCACCTGTCCTTAATGCCAACTAATTAACATAATTTAGTGGCCGTTATAGAGAGGTTTTACTGCAGCATAATTTCTAACATAAATACTTAGGGAGTAAAGATTATTTTTGAACTCTTTACTCAATACATAATTCCACCCACTTTTAACATGAATGAATCTAATTCTGGTAAAATTAAAATTAAGGAAAATTATTCCTATGGTACAGAGAGAATCAGATGTGCAACATATTAGTAAACAGAGGAGACCCAGATCAGATGGCTTCTACAGAAGTTGTCTGATCTGGGTCTTCTCTGTTTGCAAGGGCGTAAGCAGACATACATAATGAGTAAGGGTTTAATATTCTTGGGCTGATCAGACTGCTCATATACCTGGAGTCACCTGATCTGGGTCTACTCTGTTTGCAAAGGAGTCAAAAGGTGTCTCAATCAGGTACATACTTCAGATATATACATTATATATTAAGTGAATTTCCTTAATTGAAGTATTGCCATTTGGCTGTGAAAAAATCTGCCACCTTGTTGCACTTACTATCATTTGGGAGATCAATCAAACACATTTCACCAGATAAAAATGTTTTGAATGCTGGACCTCTAACACCTGGCATTTGAGGTAACCAGTTAAGATCAGGAGATGAAGAAAACTAAGTGACTACATAATTTGAAGTACTGAACACCTAAACAGTCCTTCAAATAAACCTGTTTTCACACATTTGCAAACAGATAGACCCAGATCATATGGGTCCTATAGGATCCATCTATTCAGGGTCTGCTCTGTTTGCTTTTGACATATTTATAGATCTGATTCTACAGTTTTTGTCAAAGCAAACAATTTCCTAACTCAAGTTTACATTATAAACAAGAGATGTCACAGTCATGTGACAAATGCCCCCAAAAATTGTACCCTGTGACCTTGACCTTTGACCCATGGACCAGGGAGTTGACACATCGTCTTTGTGTGGTGAACATTTGTGCCAGGTTCCTTGAAATCCATTCACAGATAAACAAGTAATTGTACCCTGAGACCTTGACCTTTGACATATGGACCGGGGAGCTGAACGCGACACATCGTCTTTGTCTGGTGAAACTCTGTGCCAAGTTATATTGAAATCCATTGATAGATAAAGATGTTACAGACCGGACACCAAATTTGTGACAAAGTAATTGTACCCTGTGACCTTGACCTTTGACCCATGGACCAAGGAGTTGAAAGCGACACATCATCTTTGTCTGGTGAACATTTGTGCCAAATCATATTGAAATCCATTGATATATAAAGAAGTTACAGACTGGACACGAAATTTGTGACAAAGTAATTGTACCCTGTGACCTTGACCTTTGACCCATGGACCTGGGAGTTGAACGTGACACATCGTCTCTGCCTGGTGAACATTTGTGCCAAGTTATATTGAAATCCATTGACAGATGAAGAAGTTACAGACCGGACACAAAATTTGTGACAAAGTAATTGTACCCTGTGACCTTGACCTTTGACCCATGGACCTGGGAGTTGAACGCGACACATCGACTCTGTGTGTTGAACATTTGTGGCAAGTTATATTGAAATCCATCGATAGATGAAGAAGTTACAGACCGGACACCAAATTTGTAACAAAGTAATTGTACCCTGTGACCTTGACCTTTGACCAATGGACCTGGGAGTGGAACGCGACACATTGTCTCTGTGTGTTGAACATTTGTGTCAAGTTATATTGAAATCCATCGATAGATGAAGAAGTTACAGACCGGACACGAAATTTGTAACAAAGTAATTGTACCCTGTGACCTTGACCTTTGACCCATGGACCTGGGAGTTGAACGCGACACATTGTCTCTGTCTGGTAAACATTTGTGTGAAGTTATATTGAAATCCATTGATAGATGAAGAAGTTACAGACCGGACATGAAATTTGTGATAAAGTAATTGTACCCTGTGACCTTGACCTTTGACCCATGGACCAGGGAGTTGAACGCGACACATCGTCTCTGTCTGGTGAACATTTGTGGCAAGTTATATTGAAATCGATTGATTGATGAAGAAGTTACAGACCGGACACGAATTTGGGATGGAAGGAAGGACAGACGGACGGACAGACGGACAGACGGAAGGACGGACAGACGGAAAGACGGACAATGCGACTACTATATGCCCACCGTTGGGGGCATAAAAATCTGCTCTTCAGTATCACCAATATTTATCATGTCTTGCATGAATATTGAACAGGCATACAATACAGCCTTACAAACGGTCTCAGGTAATGACCAGGGTCCAATTGCTTATAAAACTTTTTTGTTGAGTCTGAGTTCGTTCTCAAGCTTTTGATTGGTCAGATTTGAGTTCTCAAGCTTTTGATTGGTCTGATTTGATCCAAAGGCTCAAATCTGACCAATCAAAAACTTGAGAACGAACTTGGCAAACACTGTATAATCATATCTGTATTATTTGAAAGGCAAACAGAGCAGACCCTCATCAGATGGCTCCTACAGGAGCCATCTGATCTGGGTCTTCTCTGTTTGCAAAGGCATAAAAAGGTATATACAAGGAGCATGTAAAAAATTACTAAGAAATACATTAATATTTGAAATATTTGCAAAAAATAGCTATAGATAACTGTTATACAGTAGCCAGGTGTGAAAGTTTTGTAAAAATTATAATAAGGACATTGATCAGCTGACAAACACATTACCTTACATTCTATTGCTAAGAATTTTGTTTATAACTCTTTAAATGTGGGAAAGGAGTACACAAGACCTTTGCAAACAGCACACCCCAAATCAATGAGTTCAAAATATTACACAATGACTAAAACAGGTTTTAACTTTAATGAAACCTTTCACCAAGATTGACACTAATTATTATTGTTTTTCAAAAAGTCAGAGAACAGTGAGAAACAGAAAAACTTTAGCAGATGTAAATTCCTGCAGAAGACAGACAGATAGTGTTTAACCCTTTCCTTCATATAAACATGTTTTCATGCATTTGCAAACAGTGTAGACCAAGATCAGACGACTCCTATAGGAGGCGTCTGATCAGGGTCTGCTCTGTTTGCTAACGAAATTTGAAAGATATAGGGGTTTTCTACTTTCTAAAATGTTCCACCTTCTATTTTTTCAATAATATTCAGTAAGTATAGAAATTTGAAATAAACATAGAACAGGGAAAGGGTTAATGGAATCTGGCAGCTTCCTTGATTGCAAAAACAATCTCCACAAACCTCTATTTCTGAAAGTAATTGGTTCTTGTATGATTTTTGCCCCATTTCTCTACAACTTCCGCTCTTCAGCCTGGAGAATCTTCTCCACTTCTGCAGTCTACTAATTAACCCTTCACTCCATAGATACACCATTTTGAAGAGCAACAGATAAATGTGCGTACTCAAAAATCGTCATTTCTCCACCAAACCCTATGTTATGACTACTCTTTAGAATCGTCTCTTCGCTGTGATTCTAAAGAGTAGTCACAACATAGGGTTTGATGGAGAAATAAAGGAGTTATTCTTGAAAATGTTTTAATTTACGCATCTTATCTGGACCTCTGCCTTTTTGGCATTTTTGCAAAAAGACTAAACCCTGTACTAATTGTGTTGCCCTCTTGAAATAAAGTCATTATTATTATTATTATTATCAGACTGCTCCTGCAGGAGCCCTGCCCTGTCCCTGGTTCCTTATGACCAGTTTGCTTATGTTATCTGATTCTACAGTGTCTGATCAGACTGCTCCTGCAGGGGCCCTGCCCTGTCCCTGGTACCTTATGACCTGTTGGCTTATGTTATCTGATTCTACAGTGTCTGATCAGACTGCTCCTGCAGGGGCCCTGCCCTGTCCCTGGTTCCTTATAGCCCGTTGGCTTATGTTATCTGATTCTACAGTGTCTGATCAGACTGCTCCTGCCGGAGCCCTGCCCTGTCCCTGGTACCTTAATGACCTGTTGGCTTATGTTATCTGATTCTACAGTGTCTGATCAGACTGCTCCTGTAGGAGCCCTGCCCTGTCCCTGGTTGCTTATGACCTGTTGGCTTATGTTATCTGATTCTACAGTGTCTGTAAAGGATTCCATCCATTATAAATACTAATTCTCCTATTTGAAATATCAATGAACGTATTGCCATGACAGTAGGGAATCTAAATCTGTAACATATTAAGCAAACACATCAGACCCTAATCTAACAGCTCCTATGTCTGAATGATCTAGATCTGTTTGCAAAAGTGCAAAAAGGTCTGGATTATCAAGTAAATGGCTAGCTGAAATATTTTTGATGCAGTCTACAATCAGTCAAGACTCACAATACTAAAACCCAAAATTTTGCTCATGAAATTCATGTCAGCAAACTCCACATTACCCTTGACCAGACAGTTGCCATGGACTAGGTTTACACGGTCTTTAAATGCTGGACTATTTGCTTCCCATTTTCATATGGTTAACCCTTTACTCCACGAATATTCATGTAAGAAATAATGGCATAATGAATATTTAGATGTATTTTTAAAAGGTATCAGAATACAGGATTTTTTTTCATTGCAGAAACTGCAGAATCAATCAGATCTGTATTGTCCGATAAGCAAACAGAGCAGACCTTGAACAAACAGAGCAGACCCTGATCAAACAGAGCAGACCTTGATCAAACAGAGCAGACCTTGAACAAACAGAGCAGACCTTGATCAAACAGAGCAGACCTTGATCAAACAGAGCAGGCCTTGAACAAACAGAGCAGACCCTGATCAAACAGAGCAGACCCTGAACAAACAGAGCAGACCCTGAACAAACAGAGCAGACCCTGAACAAACAGAGCAGACCCTGAACAAACAGAGCAGGCCCTGATCAAACAGAGCAGACCCTGAACAAACAGAGCAGACCCTGAACAAACAGAACAGGCCCTGATCAAACAGAGCAGATCAAACAGAGCAGATCCTGAACAAACAGAGCAGGCCCTGATCAAACAGAGCAGGCCTTGAACAAACAGAGCAGGCCCTGATCAAACAGAGCAGACCTTGATCAAACAGAGCAGGCCTTGATCAAACAGAGCAGGCCTTGATCAAACAGAGCAGACCCTGATCAAACAGAGCAGACCCTGATCAAACAGAGCAGATCAAACAGAGCAGACCCTGATCAAACAGAGTAGACCCTGATCAAACAGCTCCTTCAGAGGCAGTCTGATCTGGGTCTATTCCTGTTTGCAAAGGCGTTAAAAATCGTATCTATGCAGGAAAGGGTTAAGACCATATCAGTAAATATAGCTTTACAGCCCTTTCTCCAAACACTCATAAATAATTGAGATAAATATTCTGTATGTTAGAAGCTTAACAGAAATAATTATGACCTGTATGTAAATTGGGTGGGGCAAATTTCTTCAGCCAACGATGATATCAATGTGAAAGAAACAGGCAATGAATTATTAGACACAATTATGGCTCTTTAGCTCTTAAATCCATAAATACATCTTTCTATGCCTTTGCAAACAGAGTAGACCCAGATCAGAAGACTCCTGTAGGACCGATCTGAACTGAGCCTAATTTCTGATTGGAAAGTTTGGTGAAGGCGGATTCTGTAGAATCAGATCTAAACAATTCTATAATCAATCAGTAAGACACAGATGCTCCCATAGCAATATTGTCTCTAAATCAAGCACTTTTCACAACATGTTTAACAGTGAAGGAAATTTCAAAGTCCCTTAACTCTGGTAAAAACAGTCGGATCAAAGTAACAAAGTCGGGCATATAACAAAGCAGACCCGGGTCAGACATATAAGAGCTGTATGAGGATCTGTGTTTTCAAAAGCCGATTTTTAAAAGGCATATAATTATGTGGAGTACAGCGTTAAGGCAATGCACTCTAGCTTTAATATATGACTCACTTTGGAAAAACCCTTGTCATACCAAACACCTCATAATTCTTTGTCATATCACACAAGTGGGTGTGATTACATGTTGATAGTTAAGTATTCATGTTGTGATGGTGAACTGCTGATTAACACTGAAAAGTCAATTAATTCCAAACATTTAAAGTAACATTGCCATGGTATAACAACTAAACATGTCAGACAGGTTATCTGTTAACCATTTCCTTCACTTAACCCCTTACACCTCTCTATGCCTTTGTTAACAGAGCAGACCCTAATCAGGGTCTGCTCTGTTTGATTATGTCCATACAATATAGGCATAATTGTACAGTTTCTGTCTGAGCGAAAATGTGCATATGCCATTATTTTTTAAAAATAATTTGACATTCATGATTTCATAATTATTTTTTTATATGAATATTCATGAAGTAAAGCGTTAAATGCCTTTTCACACTTTAGACCCCTATGCTCTTTTTGCTTATGGTATAATAATACATGATTCTACAGTTTATGCCTGGGAGCCAAAATGTCCTGATTTAATATGCCATTATAAATATGCCATTATAAAAATTATCTAATTAATATCAATGATGTCATTATTTGTTACATAAATATTCAACAGGTAAAGGGTTTGGCTTATTTCTGGTTAACCCATTCCCTCATATTGACGACTTTTGACGACTGTAAAAGTCACTTTGTGAAACCATTGTGATAAATAGAGCATTTGCTCCTATAGGAGCAAATGCTCTATTTATCACAAAGGTTTCAAATTACAAAATTCTAAAAACATTTCCTTTTCTCTAGTTAATGCTCCTTTTCGGTAGATTTATTCAAAGAGGTTGTATCTAAAAATAGCCTATGAGGTAATGGGTTAACTGTTGCTTCAAAAGTATTTCAGTTATTTCTGAAACGTCCACTACAGGTAGAGAAAGATTCCCCACCCATCCCCTATGTTTGTCTGCATAACATGAAACAACTACATGTAGTATATTGCCAGGAGGAACATCCATTGTAGAATATGACCTGCTGCAAGACAGCTGGAAAGCATCCTCACATGAAAATCTGATCTAACCCAGTCAAGGGGACTGTAATAGAAGTCATCAACTGTCACAGGGACCGAAGCTAAACATGGCCTATATAAATATATATATCATAACAGAGCTTCTGATAAGATGCATAATTAAAACATTTTCAAGAATAAGTTTGTTATTTCTCAACCAAATGCTATGTTGTGATCACTCTTTAGAATCATCTCGATCATTCTTTAGAATCATCTCGAAGGGACGACTCTAAAGAGTCACCAGGTCACAAATTACGGTTTGGTGGAGAAATGACGATTTAATAACTGGAGTATGCACGTTTGTCTGATGCTCTGCTTAAGACATCTTACATGACACGACATCCTGTCAGTAAAGGATACCTCAAACACTATACAAACAGCAGATTGGGCTTCCATTATAGTTCATACCAAACAACTTTTTCCATACTCGTAAATCATAACTTTCAATGATTTCTGTGACTCTAAAACTTTCTACTCTATGCAATACACAAACCTACCTGGTGAAGATATGTTATCCTTTATTGGTTGAAATATTCATCTTTACAATTTCCTTTTTTGCACGTTTGAAAGTGAATAAAATTCACAGATTCTGCAAACAAGTGCAATATGTTGATTAACCAACCATATAAGCCAGACTATCCCAACTAATTTTAGACACAACACACTAAATTTCTATGGTGTCCTTATTAAATCATTTCAGCAAGCAAGGTTAAACTTTCATGCTTGAGCAACCATACCTCTCTTAGTCACACTCACTACAGGACTTTCATTACATACTTCAGATCTTAACCCATTCAACTATGACAAACCAGTTTATATGCCTTTGCAAACAGTGTAGACCCAGATGATATGATCAGACGGTTCCTCTAGTGAACGGTCTGCAGTCATGTTTATCATTCAAAATCCTCTCCCAAATTTCACCCTCTCATATTGAATGGACTCATTCAATAATGGTGGGACAGACTCCACTTTGAAAATTCAGCATTCAAGGGTAGAATTATTTCATTTTTTCTTTCATTATTCTGTACTTTGGAAATGGATTATCCAGCTGGTCCGTATTTTTTTTCAAAATCAGTCCATATGTAACCAAAGGGCTGGTTAGAAAGGGATTCCCGAAGCAAACAGTGCAAACCCTGAACAGTGTAAACCCTGAACAGTGCAAACCGAACAGTGTAAACCCTGAACAGTGACACCAATAGGAGTACTCTGATCTAAGTCTACACTGCTTGTAAATGCTACTTGTTTAACCCATTACCTCATAAGCTATTTCTAGTTACAGCCTATTTAAATAAATCTACCAAAAAGGGAGCATTTATGAGCAAAAAGGTAAATTTTAGAATTGTGTAGTGATGAATAGAGCATTAAAAAATTTCTCCTGTGGATAAAATGCTCTATTTATCACATTAGGATTTCAAAAAGTGACATTTACAGAGGCGTCAAAGGGAGTCAATGAGGGAATGGGTTAACATATCTATCAAAAGGTTTACTAGCTTTTTCAGCATACCTTAACTCATTATCACATGAATTTTCATATAAGAAATAATGACGCCCAAAAATATTATTCGCTGATTTTGTTAAATACTAATGGCATTATGAACACTATCAAGGCACCAAATGTAGAATCACATCTATACTATTTCAGCAAAAGCAAAACAGGGCAGACCAGGTTTAGATGGCTCCAAAATGATTCATCTGATCTGGGTCTACTTTGTAAAAAGGTTAGTAGGCGTTGTATCCTATGAGGTAAATGCTTCACGCCTTCCCTCATAGGCCATTTTTAGACGAACCTCTTTGAACAAATCTACTGAAAAGGAACATTTACCACAAAGAAGGACAATTTTATAATTGTGTAGTTTTTAAACCAGTTTGATAAATAGAATAATTGCTCTTATGGGACAAATGCACTATTTATCACAATGGTTTCAAAAACTTATATATATTTATAACAATGGTTTCAAAAGACTTATAGAGGCATCAAAAGGCTTCAATATGAGGGAACGGGTTAAATAAATATATAATGTAAAATCCTGCATAGTGCAGGCTTGAAAAGATTCCCTCATCTTGGTCTAAACTGTTTCAAAATCACAGAAAAAACCTTTAACTCGGACATTCAATTAAATATATCGGTCCTGAAGACAGATGGCAGTTTAATGCAGGGTGAAAGTCATGCAGACAGCTTCTCTTGGAGCTTTCTGCATGACTTTCACCCTGCATTAAGCAGCCACCTGCCTAAAAGTATCTAAATTATTCTCTACTAGAATTCTGGTTTAGAGGGTTTTTGCTGTACCTGGTATTATATTATCATTTATCAACAAGATTTTTTAACCCTTTACTTCATAGAAACACCTTTTCTCACCTTTGTAAACAGAGTATATCCAGATCAGACTGTTCCTGTAGGAGCCGTCTGATCTGGGTCCGTTTTGTTTGAAATAAAACTAATATAGATAGGATTCTACAGCTTCTTCCATGGTAAAATATGCTTTTATGGTCATAATGCCATTACAAAAATACAGCCAATTAATAATCAAACATCGAGGTAAAAAACAGATTTTTTTTCATCATGTTGACATTTAACGATTCGCTGATTTTTCACAAAACACGCAAGTCCCTATAGATGAAATTTTGTGATGTACTTTTTGTCAACAAATACGTTTACTGACAACATAGTTTTGAAAACATTTGAAATATGCAGCCTATGGATAAATAATCTCTTTGAATCAACAACAAATTTAAAATAAAGATATTAGTTGCCTTATCTCTTCTACTGCTGTAAAATTGATGTCTGCTTAAAACTGTGATATGTTGAAATTTTAGCTTCAATTGGAATAAACCCTGTAACCCTTTCCCTGTTCAGTATTCATGTAACAAATAACGACAGCATGAATATTTATTAGCTCAATTTCCAGAATGCAAATTTTTCAAATAAATTCAGAAACTGAAACATCAGATCTATATCATGTCAAAAGCAAATAGAGCAGACCCTGATCAGAGGGCTCCTACAGGAGCTGTCTGATGGGCCTACTTGATTTGCAAATACATGAAAATGCATTTATACGAGGAAAAGGGTTAAAGTGTATGAACAGATTACATCACACTTTTGCAAAAAGTGTAGACCCAGATTAGAGGACTTAGGGGAGCCCTCTGATTCCCCAGGAGCCTTCTGATTAGGGTCTGCACTGTATGTTATTAAACTCACTCTCTTCATTTACATGTTTTGATACAATATCTTGCTAAATTACTTCTCAGAAAGAGAAGAGCCAGTTTTAATTATTCAGTAGGTTACGAGTTTATCAAATTTATCAGCTACTCATCTGAATTCAACTGTCGTAAATGCATGAGTCAGTCCACTTAGCAGCAGGGTTTTATCAAAATGCATGAACATTTTTGTACATATTATACTGTTCTGTTTTACTGTCACTCTGTATTCTATAATGACATATAGTAGAACCTGTCCATAGCAACAATATCATGAATAAATATGGATGTCAAAAAAAAGAGGTGGTTACTTAATGTAGGATGAAATGTAATACAAAAGTTCCAAGAGGAGCTTTCTGCATAACTTCATCCTGCATTAAGTCATCATGTGTCAACCCCAAAAATTAGACCTTACTTTAACAGTCACTGTATACAGGTTGTGTGTATTTGATAAACCAAGAAATAGATGGCAAATGATGAAGACCCCAAAGTGGCAATTTACACTCTCAAATTGTTTGATCAACAGCAATCTAATAATACAGTAAAGCCCCTTTCAACTGGAATTCTAATAGAGAAAAATTTAAATACTCTTAGGCAGGTGGCTGCTAGTAATGCAGGGTGAAAGTCTACAGCAGCTTTCTGCATGACTTTCACCCTCCATTAAGCTGCTAACTGTCCCCAAGACCAATATTTATACTAAATTTAACGTCTGGTTTAGAGGGGTTTTAACTGTAATTCATTTGTCTATTTCATCTGCAAGTTACTTAGTGTCTCTAAAGCAACAAGATGCAAATTTCACCACCTAACCTTACTCAGAGATGATTTTAAAGAGATCAGGTTTGATGGAAAACAACGCAACTATTCTTGAAAATGTTTTTTACACATCTTATCTGGGCCACTGGTCTCCCTTAAATCCAAACTGTTTATATTGGTTATCATGAAATCACCACTTAAAGGCAGTCACTAGCCTTTAACCCTTTCCCCGTTCATGCAAGAAACAATGACATCATGAATATTTTTTATCCAAATTTTTATACGGTAAACTTTTCAAGGAAAGCTTTTTGATTTGACAAAACTGATCTGGGTCTATTCTGTTTGTAATTGCATGAAAATGTGTTTATATGAAGGAAAGGGTTAAGCTCTCTGAGTAAATTTTGTTTATTTTGATGCATGAAAGAGTTATAAAACCATGCTTACAGCGGATACAAACAATTCCCTTTCAATACACAACATAAATCTGTCTTCCTGTCCTTTATATCACAATCATGACAAGCAATCAAAGGATAGATATTTTAGTTACCATAACAACCTATCTATCTTCAACTTTTTTCCTTTCAGCAAAAATACTACTAGACAATCATACTTTTCTTTCCGTTATCGAAACTCATGTTGTCGATATTTTGTTATTCAAGGGCCATAATCCAGCAGTGCCTACATCTATCTGGATGGTAATTGACCTTGGCCAAGATATTATTATTACCAACATTTGCAATAAGTTTGATGAAAACTGGACAGACCTGCTCAACTTAGAGAGTGGACAAGGCTGATTTTGTTAATGTTGATGCATTCAAGGGTCATAATCCTGCAATGCCTGAGGTGATTCAGCTGGTTAGCGAAAATGACCTAGATTTAAAACCTACAAACATTTTCAGTAAGTTTGAAAATCTGTTAGAGAGTGGACGGAATATGAGATGGATAATATATTAGACTGACGGGCGGATGTAATCTTGTTAAAGGGGAAGTCTCTACATTCGATGCAATTCAAAAATACCAAAAATATACAAAACTCATTTGTTTATATGATGAAAAGTAGTATATCTTAAGAAAATCTATAAGTGTTGAAAATGACAAAAAATCCATGTGTTTGATATCGACGATCCCGGTTTTATTCCCCGATGTTTCAGTTTTATTTAGGTTGGGTTTTAGTTTTGTATCTGTCCGCACTGTTCACGTCTCTCCGACCACTTCCAAGAAAAGTTGTTACGTAAACAATTGAGGGATCTGGTGATCATCAGTAAAACGCGTAAAATTTGAACGGAAAGGGCCGATAATACTTTGTTGTAGAACAAAAAATATAAGTATTGATGAAATTTATTTATTTTGTATCACGGGCATTCAAATTGACAACCTTCATAATAATTATTGAGCATAACAAATACCAAGTTTTATGATATTATTGGAAATATGCGTTCATTGTAGGGACTTCCTCTTTAATACTTTAGTCCATAAAATTTAATTTGCCTTTTAACATCTCTGGCATTGCAAACATAAAATGTCTGCTCTGTTTGCTTATGGTATAGTATAGATATGATTCGACAGTTTCTACCCAAGCCAAAACATCCTGTGTACATACACCATTACAAATAATCCACTAAAAAACATACAAAATGTTATTACTCATCTCATGAATAATAAACAGGGAAAGGGTTAACCCTTTCCTCCATAAATACGCCTTTCTATGCCTCTGTAAAAGTAACGCCTCTGTTGAAAACATTGTGTTAATAGAGCATTTGCTCCTTCGAAGTGGTTGGATCTAAAAATAGCCTATGAGGGAATGGGTCAAACGGAAAGGGTGAAACAAGTGACACAAGTATGTTTAATTTACCCGTTTTATCTATGCCTCAAGATCATGTATTGTAACCAACATAATGGCACACAGTGAGCAGCTTGCTTAACCCTTACAATCCAACACTGAATTCACAGAATGGAACAGCCCATCATTGTTTAAGGTAGAGTCCATTCATTATAAAATAGCAAAATACGTGATTTTGAATAACAGTGCAAACCCTGATCAGAGGACTCCCAGAGTCTACACTGTTTGTAAATGACAGTACACTCAATTGCCACAATCAAAGGGTTAAGATAAAAGGGTGATGTTATCTACAGTGTTTGTAGACATTGCAGCAGGGCTGTCTGGGGATCAGCCAAGTCTCATTCATATTTCTAGGAACCACTAGAATGTCTCCATAGAGGACATGACTGATACAAGAGGGATAGACTTTTTCCAATGATAAAGGGCCATTACTCTTATAAGACCTGTACTTTCATAATGTTCTAATAACACCAACACCTTTTACTTTAAAGTTGTGTCAGGTTGCCCAGATGGTCAAACAAATCCTTTTTCTTCTTTCCTCCATGCAAGAACTAATAACGCCATGAATATAAAGGAAATTAATCTGTTATAATAGCACATGGTCGAAGCATACTGTGAAATCAGATCTACATGTATATAATTTCTTTAAGCAAATAGAGCAGATCCTGGTCAGACGGCTCCTATAGGAGCTGGGTCTTCTCCTTTTATAAAGGCAGAGAAGGGCATTTTTATGGAGTCTGATTATGATCTCTGTTTTAAATTGCAATAACTCATGGCTCAACCATTCAAATTTTGTAAATCAGTAATTACTGTCAACTGAATGTCATTATTATGTAGAGTAAAACATCTCTAACCCAAATTCTAGTAGAGAAAAATTTAAACACTTTTAGACTGGTAGCTGCTTAATACATGTTAGAAGTCAGCAGAAAGCTCTTTCTGTATGACTTTAACCCTGCATTAAGCTACCACCTATCTTAACCCTTTCCTCCATGGGTTATTTTTAGACCCAACCTCTTTGAATGAATCTACCCAAAAGGAGCATTTAATAGAGAAAAGGAAAATGATAGAATTGTGTAATATTTAAACCATTGTGATAAATAGAGCATTTGCTCCTAAGGAGAAAATGCTCTATTTTATCACAATGGTTTCAAAAAGTGACTATAACAGAGGCGTAGAAAGGCGTATTTATGGACGAAAGGGTTAAGGGCTGACATTAATACTAATTTGAATGTCAGGTTTAGAGGGGTTTTACTAAAGATGTACAGTATTTTATTGTATAGATAAATATAGTATGGCAATATACAAATCAAATCCACATCTAGATGAAAATTGAAAGGGGCACTTCAGCCTTTATTCCATTTATCTAAGAAATAATGGCATCATGAATATTTCTCAGATTTGAACACAGGAATGTTTGTCCATGACAGCAACTGTTGAATCAGATCTATATTATTTAATATACAAACTGAGCAGACCCTAATCAGAGTACTCCTTCTGATCCGAGTCTACTGTGTTTGCAAAGGCATCAAAAGGCATATCTATGAAGCAAAGGGTGGTCAAAACAGGGTTTGGTGGAGAAATGATGACTTTAGCATTTGTTTACACACCTTTATCTGTTGCTCTGTGTAACTGTTAATTTTCGTGTATAATTCACACTTGATCTCTGCCATACTTTACAAATTGAATAAAATGCGGGCAGTAACCGATAGGGAATTTCAAACTGCATTAAAAAAAGCTTCCAAGTCTAAAATGAAAGCCAGGTTCTCAGGAGCCGCATACAGAGAATCTGCTTCTTTGCCAGGAATATCTGCGTGCTAATATATTTTCAACTCCTACAAACACAACTGTCGATGTTAATCACTCTCACACAAGGCAATCCTATTTAACCTATAGCACTCGATAGAGACGATTTTTTGATAACCTTTTCTAACAGTTTAATCCAAATGAAATTGATTGTTGACGCATAAGGATCCAAACTGTCAAATGGACATAGGAGATAGGAATGTTTGGTCATGGCAGAAACTAGAATTATATCTATTTTATATTATAAGCAAACAGAGCAGACCCTGATCAGATGGCTCCTACAGGAGCCATCTGATCTGGGTCTACTCTGTTTGCAAAGGCGTAGAAAGGCGTATTTATGGAATAAAGGGTTAACCCCGCCTTTGTATATGTGTAGGAGTTGTCTGGTCAGGGTCTGCTCGGGTTAACCCCGCCTTTGTATACGTGTAGGAGTTGTCTGGTCAGGGTCTGCTCGGGTTAACCCCGCCTTTGTATACGTGTAGGAGTTGTCTGGTCAGGGTCTGCTAGGGTTAACCCCGCCTTTGTATACGTGTAGGAGTTGTCTGGTCAGGGTCAGTTGTCTGGTCAGGGTCAGTTGTCTGGTCAGGGTCAGTTGTCTGGTCAGGGTCAGTTGTCTGGTCAGGGTCAGGGTCAGTTGTCTGGTCAGGGTCAGTTGTCTGGTCAGGGTCAGTTGTCTGGTCAGGGTCAGTTGTATGGTCAGGGTCTGCTCGACTTGCTTAACCCTTTACTTCATGAGTATTCAGGTAAGAAAAAAATGACATCATGAATATTAATTAGATGACGTTTTATAATGGCACCATGAACAAGGAATTATTCTATCATGACAGAAACTGTAGAATCTGATCTGTATCATGTCATATGATCAGATGACTCCTATATTATGTCATATGCAAACAAACAAATCAGATCAGATGACTCCTATATTATGTCATATGCAAACAAATCAGATCCTGATCAGATGGCTCCTATAATATTATTATGTCATTACTTTTTACACAAATATTGATGAGGTAAAGAGATCTGATACTGAAATGAAGTGTAAAATGTGGGTACAACTTTTACAATTTCCAATGGACGTCAGTAGTAAATTCTTGATTACCTTTGCTATGTAACTCATCAAGATCCAAATGTAACTAGAGGTTTGTTTTTGTCACAAAAACAGATGTCTCCCCCTCCCATCCTCTTTCTAATACACAAGTGTAATGTCTGTAACTCCAAACTTATCAGGGTCTAATTTTTAAGTCATCAGGGGCAATAACTCCAACATTGTCAGGGGGAGACAATTCAAAAGCCCCAGGTACACAAAAACACATGTTTGTCAACATTCTTGTGAAGTTCGGTGACTCTAGTACTAGTGGTTTCATAGATACATGTGACACAAAGTAAAGTTTCTCTTATTCTAAGTCATAAGGGGCAGTAACTCCAAAGTCATCAGGGGGAGACAATTAAAAAACCCACATGCACAATAACTCATGCTGGTGAACATTCCTGTGAAGTTTGGTGACTCTAGCTCTAGTGGTTATAAAGATATGCATGACACAAAGTTTCTCTCAATTTTAAGTAATATCAGGGGCAATAACTCCAAAATTATCAAGGGGAGACAATTAAAAAATCCCAGGTGCACAACAACTCATGCTGGTCAACATTCCTGTGAAGTGTGGTGACTCTAGCCCTAGTGGTTTCAAAGATATGCACGACACTAGGTAAAGTTTGTCTAATTTCAAGTCATCAGGGGCAGTAACTCCAAAGTTAACAGGGGGAGACAATTCAAAACCCCAAGAGCAAAACAACTCATGTTAGTGAACAATCCTGTGAAGTTTGGTGACTCTAGCCCTACTGGTTTCAGAGATACGCGCGACACAAAGTTTGTATAAATTATAAAGTATTTATATCAGGGGCAATAACTCAAGAATTATCAGGGGGAGACAATTCAAAAACCATAGGTGCACAACAACTCATGCTGTTGAACATTCCTGTGAAGTTTGGTGACTCTAGTACTAGCGGTTTCAGAGATACGCGTGACACAAAGTTTTTCTAATTTTAAGTCATCAGGGGCAATAACTCCAAAGTTATCAGGGGGAGACAATTCAAAAAACCCAGGTGCACAACAACTCATGCTGGTGAACATTCCTGTGAAGTTTGGTGACTCTAGCCCAACTGGTTTCAGAGATACGCGCGACACAAGTTTGTGACGGACAGACGGACGGACGGACGGACAGACAGACAACTCTGGCAAAAACAATATATCTCCCCATAAATGGGGGAGACATCATGATTTTAAGACAATACAAATCTCATAGCTAGTGCACAAGGAGTTGATATTAATTTAACAGGAGCAGTCTGATTTTAAGGAGCCATCTGATCTGGGTCTACTCTGTTTTCAAAGGAATGAAAAGTCGCTAATATGAAGGAGTTTAGCATAGAGAAACCCTCTGATCAGCATCAAACAGTGTAAATCCAGATCAGAGATCGCCTAGAGAAACCCTCTGATCAGCATCAAACAGTGTAAATCCAGATCAGAGATCGCCTAGAGAAACCCTCTGATCAGCATCAAACAGTGTAAATCCAGATCAGAGATCGCCTAGAGAAACCCTCTGATCAGCATCAAACAGTGTAAATCCAGATCAGAGATCGCCTAGAGAAACCCTCTGATCAGCATCAAACAGTGTAAATCCAGATCAGAGATCGCCTAGAGAAACCCTCTGATCAGCATCAAACAGTGTAGATCCAGATCAGAGATCACCTAGAGAAACCCTCTGATCAGCATCAAACAGTGTAGATACAGATCAGAGATCGCCTAGAGAAACCCTCTGATCAGCGTCAGCACGATTTATTATCCAAAATCCTCTCCCTTATTGATACCTTTCAGATTGAACAGACTCTACCATTAAATAAAACTGGATCATTCCATTTTGAAACTTTATCATTCAAAGGATTAACAATTTACAATTCTCAACAGAATCTCATTTTCCAGTGGCTGAAGTTAGTAAGTAACACATTCTTTAAGCCTATATGTTGAATTCTTTCCACCAAAGTTTTATTACAATCCAGAGATTTCAGATAAGGATTTGGCAAATATTTCTACTAATATGCCCTTAAGGGCAAAAAAAAAGATCACACATTACTTGCAAAATAGACTTATGGGTAAAACAAAATGGCCTATATCTTAGAAAGGTTTGTGAGTTTGAATCTTGTCTTGCTACTGAACAGAGCCATCTCAGCAGGATCTGATCTGTTTATGAAATAATGTAGATTTGATTCTACAGTTTCTGCCATGACACAAATATTCCTCTGTTCATTTGCTGTTATAAATATTATATGAATTTAATTATATTCATGCTGTCATTATTTCTTGCATTAATATTCATGGAGTAAAGGGTTAAACAGGAGTTACTGAGTAAGTAATCTATTCTGAACTGATCTGATGTCGCCCTATCCCCTATCCCTTCATCATTTTAACTCTTTCCTCCATAAATACGCCTTTCTATGCCTCTGTAAAAGTCACTTCATGAAACCATAGTGATACATAGAGCATTACATTTGCTCCTATAGTAAAAGTCACTTTATGAAACAATTGTGATAGAGCATTTGCTCCTATAGTAAAAGTCACTTTATGAAACCAGTGATAGAGCATTTGCTCCTGTAGGAGCAAGGCTCTATTTATCACAATGGTTTTGAAACTACAAAATTCTAAACTTTTTCTTTTCTCTAGTAAATGCTCCTTTTCCGTAAATTGATTCAAAGCTAAAAATAGTCTATGGAGGAAAGGGTTAACCCTTTCCATCTGTCTGATCAGGGTATGCTCTGTTTGCTTATGAAGTTATCCCTTTCCCTCATATAAACACCTTTTCACACATTTGCAAGCAGAGAAGACCCAGATCAGACAGTTCCTATAGGAGCCGTCTGATCAGGGTCTTCTATGTTTACTTAAAGCCTTGATAGATCCTGCCAAGTTAAAACAAGATCTGTTTGTGAAACACTATGCCCCGATAGCTATGACCTTTCACCTTGATGCATGACCTTGACCATAACAAGTAAACCCAAAAAATGTTCGCTTCTATAAATTGCACATCCATGCCAAGTTTCAAGTATGCATGTGCAATGTTAAAGTTGGGGCCAAACAGACAAACCAACCAACGGACAGAGCAAAAACAATACCCCAAAGATTTTCTTGTATTGGTAGAAACTAGAATCAATTTTATATAATTGCATCAGCAAACAGAGAGCTTACCGGAGTCATTTGATCTGGGTCTACGTACTCTTTTTGCAAATGCGTGAAAAAGCATTTGTATGAAGTAAAGGATTAAAGCCAAGCCTGTAGCATTTGCCTCTCACCTGAGTACAGGTACACTGTATAATCCCCAACCCCCCCCCCCCCCCCCCCCTCTCCCACCACAATTCCCATTGAAATTTCTCCCAGTTTTATATCTATTAACTTTAATCCATTTTCCCATTTAATGGGTAATTCTTTGCATGTGAGTATAAATTATGTAATTTTATACTGTGTACATGCTGGCCTTGAGGTCTGTATACATCGCTGCAGCAGTGCAGGTAAACATGTCTACCTTCTCTAGTTAACCCTTTCCTCCATAAATACGCCTTCTACGCCTCTGTAATAGTCACTTCTTGAAATCCTATAGGAGCAAATGCTCTATTTATCACAATGGTTTCAAACTACAAAATTCTAAAAATTTTCCTTTTCTCTAGTTAATGCTCCTTTTCGGTAGATTTATTCAAAGAGGTTCGATCTAAAAATAGCCTACAAGGGAATGGTTTAAACCTTTACATGCAGACGGACAGACGGACAGACTGACAACCTGATTCCAGTATACCCCCCCCCCCCCCAAACTTCATTGTCAGGGGTATAATAAATATTCATTAGTCCATTATTTCTTACATGAATATTCATGAAGTAAAGGGACAATATATAGGGATAGGCTTATAAACGACTGACAGTACAGAGAGTGATTAGGAGCCCTCTGATCTGGGTCTACTGCTTATAAATGACTAACAGTGCAGAGTGTGATCTGAGGAGCCCTCTGATCTGGGTCTTAGTTGCTTATAAATGACTAACAGTACAGAGAGTGATCTGAGGAGCCCTCTGATCTGGGTCTACTGCTTATAAATGACTGACAGTACAGAGAGTGATCTGAGGAGCCTTCTGATCTGGGTCTACTGCTTATAAATGACTGACAGTACAGAGAGTGATCTGAGGAGCCTTCTGATCTGGGTCTACTGCTTATAAATGACTGACAGTACAGAGTGTGATCTGAGGAGCCTTCTGATCTGGGTCTACTGCTTATGATTTGCTAATCACAATACCTTCAACGCTGCACTTCAAAGAGTTAATATTTACTTGCCTATAAATTCTAACCTGCTGAAGTACAAACAAAATTTGCTTTGAAGTACTTTGACTTGAAGCATTCAGATGTACATGTGTTTGTCATTTACAAAGAAATGTGTCTTCAGCTCAAAAGATGAACATACCCCAGTTAGGCAATTATGATATGTATTCGGACACCCAATCTCACTCTCAATGGGTTTGCACAATTAGCAACTTTAGTAGCATCTTTGATAGCTTTAAATAAAACAAACAACAACAAACAGTATAGACTCTGATCAAACATTTCTTTCAGGAGCAATTTGATCTGGGTCTGCACCATCTGCCGGTTTGTCTATCCCAATATTTAGGCTAATTAAATTAGGGTATTTTCTATTTCAATGTCTACTACAAAAACGTATGAAGAATTAAGAGTCTGTCTACATTGTGCACTGAATAAAAATACTTTTCTATCATAAATGTGCAAAGAATGACCCCTTTATTGCATGAATATTCATCAAAGAAATAATGACATCTTTAAATATTGATCAGATTTTTTTATTATGGCACATAAACAAGGGCTCCTATAGGAACTGTCTGACCTGGGGCTACTCTGTTTGCAAAGGGGTAGATGTACAAAGGTGTATTTATGGAGTAAGGGAATCATAACAATATTTAGCATGGATTTTAAGAAACTCCATGTTAGTATAAACAAGATGTGTTTGTGAAACACTATGCTCCAAACCCAATTTGACATTTGACCCTGAAGGATGACCTTGTCCTTGACATGTTACCCCTCAAAATGTGCAGCTTCATGAGACCAACATGCATACCAACTATCAAGTCTCTTATCTCTACTGGTTCAAAAGTTATGGCCAATGTTAATTTCAGTGATTTGACCTATATATTTGACCTCTGATCTTGAAGGATGACCTTGACATGTCACCCCTCAATATGTGCGGCTTTATGAGATACATATGCATGCCAAATATCAAGTCTCTATCATTCTGTACTGGCTCAAAAGTCATGACCAATGTTAAGATGGAGACAAACAAACAAACAAACAGACAGACAGGGCAAAAACAATAATTATGCCCCCCAGATCTGATCGAAAAAGCTACAGTGTGATAAGAAAAGTAATATTGTCTAAGGCGTGTTAGAAACTACGAGTTTATGGTGTACCAAGAATTATGAGACTGCCTACGGTGTGCCAGCAATTATGAGACTATCTATGGTGTGGACACTGCCAAGAATTATGAGACTATCTATGGTGTGTCAGCAATTATGAGACTGTTTATGGTGTAAATAATTATGAGACTGTCTATGGTGTAGACACTGTCTATGGTGTGCCAGCAATTTTGAGATTATTTATGGTGTGCCAGCAATTATAAGACTGTTTATGGTGTGCCAAGAATTATGAGACTGTCTATGGTGTGGATACTGCCTATGGTGTGCCAAGAATTATGAGACTAGCCATGGTGTGCCAAGAATTATGAGACTGTCTAATAGTATGGTGTGTCAATGTCTATGGTGTGCCAAGAATTATGAGACTATCTATTGTGTGCCAAAAAGTATGAGATTGTCTATGGTGTGTTACGAATTATGAGATGGTTTTCTTAAATTATGTTAAATAGACCCTCTGTGGTATGCTAAAAATTATGAGACTATTTATGGTGTGCTAAAATTGATGAGACTGTCTATGGTGTGCTAAGAATTATGAGACTGTCTAAGGTATGCTGAGAATTATGAGACTGTCATAATTAAATTCATACATACCGATATCTCTTGACAAATAATTATGTACTAAAATTATTTGGGAGTAATGCATAGATGGTCACCATAGATGTGTCACCATAGATGGTCACCATAGATGTGTCACCATAGTCACCATAGATGGTCACCAGAGATGGTCACCTTGAAATGAGCATCAGCTTCATAGGAATGGTGAACAGTGAATTATCAAAGTGAAATAGTCCGTCATTGTTCAAAAGAGTCAATTCAGTATAGAAGCGTTATAACTTAGGAGAAGAATGATAAAACATAGCCAAATGAGAGATTTGTTACATACCTGACCATCTTTTCTTGCTCATAGCTTCAGGTTTATGGTATATATCCAGATAGTATCCATGTAATTAGTCCCATCAAAACAAATCCAAACAAATACAAGTTGTAACATCCATACACTATACTCCCCTATTAAAACTTAGAGGTTTATCAATATCATCCCCAGTCTAAACCACATCTCCAGTTTACACCAAGATAAGAGTGCACCATAATCTGATCAGTCCATAAATTTCATCAATTAACCCATTCCCACATATTGACGCTTCTGTAAAAGTCACTTTGTGAAACCATTGTGATAAATAGAGCATTTGCTCCACAGGAGCAAATGCTCTATTTATCACAATGGTTTAAAAACTACACAATTCTGAAAATTTCCTTTTCTCTAGTTAATGCTCCTTTTTGGTAGATTTAATGAAAGAAGTTAGGTCTAAAAATAGCCTAAGTGGGAATGGGTTAACTCTTTGCAAGCTAGTGGTAAAACACTGATTACTTAAGCAAACAGTTTAGATCTAGATGAGACCTTGCATCAGGATCCAATCTGTTTGACCCTCTGATCATAGTTTTGCAAAGAAATCAGAGACATTTCTATTTTAAGAAATGAAGCAGACAACAGTTGTTGCAGATGAAAAATCACTCAGCGTGCAAAGTCAAACCCTTTACTCCATGAATACACCTTTCTACGCCTTTGCAAACAGAGAAGACCCAGATCAGACAGCTCCTATAGGGTACGCTCTGTTTGCTTATGATATAATATAGATATGGTTCTACACTTTCGGCCATGGCAAAAACTTAACGTGTCCATATGCTATTATAACAAATTAATCTAATTAATATGCATGACATCATCATTTCTTACTGTGTCTATTCTGTTTGCACACGCATTAAAAGGGCATCTCTATGACAGGGTTAAGAATGCCATTGTCTTTGTAATATTCAAACTATGAATATAACAACATTGGTCCAATGTTTGCACCTTGATCGAGATGAAATACATCCAATAAAGTGACTAATTCTACTAAAATATTATATAAATATTTTCCGAAAGTGGATGATCCTTCGAAAGCAAAAGTAGCAATGCGAAAAAAGAAAATTGCAGACTCGTGTTTTATTGAAGTCCGTTCCTTCATAAATATTCATGTAAGAAATAATGACATCATAAAAACTAATTAGCTGAATTTTTACAATGGCATTTTGAACAAGGAGTTCTCTGATCTGGGTCTACTCTATCTGCATTTAAGCATCAAAAGGCGTCTCTATCAGGTAAAGGGTTACGTGAATATTGAAAGCATGCAAGCATGACCATGATCTAAAATGCATATGCACTAATCTGTCACTGGTGCATGCTTAAACTAAGTAATCCCCAGAGATCAACAAGGTGCATGTAAGCCGAGTCATTATCCCTTTTATTCATAAACAGTAAAACCCCTCTTAACTGGACATCAATTTTAGTAAAAATATTGGACTTGGAGACAGGTGGCAGCTTAATGCAGGGTGAAAGTCATGCAGAAAGCTCCTCTGCATGACTTTCAACCTGCATTAGCAGCCACTTGCCTAAAGGTATCTAAAGTCTTCCCTCTTAGAATTCCGGTTTAGAGGAGTTTTACTGTACATATATTAGTTTCTGCTCTGCCTGAATAATGTTATCGATGTGATTGAACACAGTCCACTATGACAAATAAAATCCCTTGTTTCATGTTGTATAACAAATTTTCACTTGATGTCTTAACGAAGTCATAAATTCTACAATATTCTTTACATAAATGTAAAAGGTTTAACCCTTTGCTTCATATTAATGCTTTTAACACCTTTGAAAACAGAGAAGACCCAGATCAGACGACTCCAACAGCAGCTGTCTTATCAGTGTCTGTTCTGTTTGCATAAAATAATCTGATTTGTGTTCATACACATGTAATTATGCTCTCATAAAATTAATTATGAAAAGGGTTAAGAGAGGTTTTGCATATAGTGTAAACCCAGACAAACAAAATAACTGTTTGTATCTGAAGTTATTTTATTTCAGTATAGTGTAGACCCAGATCAGAATCCAAAAATCTACACTTTCAATAAAGCCCTTACTTAATCCTTACCTGATGAAATACTATCGTAGGAAAAATACATAATGACATTAAGATTATTTATAACATAATTTTTAATAACGGCATATGAACACAGAAACTCTGGATAAGGCAGATTTACAAGAGTTTAGAACAGTTTATAATACTGCTCTTGAGATTTTAACAGCTAATTCGCAGTTCTCTGACCATTCTTTAATCAGCTCTCATCTAGATTCCTCTGAGATTTGTTGGGCAGTTTATAGGAGACGGTAGGAGTAGATTTGATAAAGCTCAGCATGTCCTCTTTAGCATTATAAATAAAAAAAATAATCTGCACAGGCATTTGGCCTTTGATAAACATACTATAACAAATCCAGTCTCAGCGACCACAACAAACTCTACTTGTGAGTCTTAAAAACAAGTGATAGCTTAATACAGGGCCCTAATAATACAAGAAGCTGAATAAAGAATGGGCCCTAATAATGCTAGAAGCTCCATAACGAATGGGCACAAATAATGTAAGAAGCTCCATAAGGAGTGGGGTCCCTGAATAATGCAAGAAGCTCCATAAGGAGTGGGGTCCAATAATGCAAGAAGCTCCATAAGGAGTGGGGTCCCTGAATAATGCAAGAAACTCCATAAGGCATGGGGTCCAATAATGCAAGAAGCTCCATAAGGAGTGGGGTTCAATAATGCAAGAAGCTCCATAAGGAGTGGGGTCCAATAATGCAAGAAGCTCCATAAGGAATGTGGTCCAATAATGCAAGAAGCTCCATAAGGAGTGGGGTCCAATAATGCAAGAAGCTCCATAAGGAATGGGGTCCAATAATGCAAGAAGCTCTATAAGGAATGGGGTCCAATAATGCAAGAAGCTCCATAAGGAATGGGGTCCAATAATGCAAGAAGCTCCATAAGGAATGGGGTCCAATAATGCAAGAAGCTCTATAAGGAGTGGGGTCCAATAATGCAAGAAGCTCCATAAGGAATGGGGTCCAATAATGCAAGAAGCTCCATGGAGAGTAAGTGTATACATTATGTTAGTTCTGCATTAACCCTTTATCAAAAAAGAACACATTTTGACGCCCTTGTAAACAAAGTAGATCCAGATTGGACAATCTTGTAAAAGCCTTCTGATCAATAAAAATTCCCTTCTTCATAATTATTGCCTTTATAGAATGCACTTGTACGAAAATTCCTAGACGGAATCCACCCGGACAAAAAAGCAATTGTCCTGGCGGACTTGAAAGTTTAAGTCAGATCAAGTTAGGCCCCTCTATCAGGTAAAAGATACAGACTTTCAAAGGGACAGAACTCTTATGAGATAAATGTATCTTAATACATGTAGACAAATAGTGAATAATTTCAAAATCCAAAATCCATGTCATAATTGAACCGACAACGCAGTTTGATCACAGTCTATACTATTTGCTACATTTTCATTCTAAGTAATCAAAATGGTGTTACACAGGTCTAGATAGGATGCATAAATGTAAATATTTTCAAGAATACAGTAAAACCTCTCTATAACGGCCACTAAATTACATCAAGTATTTTGTGTTAAAGGCAGGTGGATGCTTAAAGCAAGGTGAAAGTAAAACAGAACGCTCCTATAGGAGCGTTCTGTTTTACTTTCACTTTGCTTTAAGCAACCACCTGCCCAAAATACCAACTAATTAACACAATTTAATGGTCGTTATAGAGAGGTTTTACTGTAACTCCATTATTTCTCCACCAAACCCTATACTGTGACCACTCTTTACGATCACCTCAAAGAAACGATTCTAAAGAGTGGTCACAACATAGGGTTTGGTGGAGAAATGACAATTATAGTATTCGAGTACACACCGCTATTCATTGCTCTTGTGTTAATTATATTATTCAGCTTTACAAATTGACAGAAAGGGGATGTTGGGTGTCTGAATACAATGGGTAAAACGTTTGTATGTACGTATTTCAGTCATATTGCCCAGAGGTCTTCCCATGCACAGATCAAATTGCATTACTCTGTGCACAGAACAAGCGGGTAGAACCATCGACCTAATGCAAGCCAGCTGGAAGACTTCCTACCATGAAAAATCCGAATGCCCAGACTGGGATTGAACCACAGCGGTGAAGGGCTCAGTGATTGTCAGCTGAAGATGATAACCATTCAAAATATTGGGCATAGTATGGCCTTTGGCATACATCAATGAGGGTCAGAACTACACTCAATTTCTGATAACTGTTTCAGAGGCAATTCTTCTATGTATACAAGAAACAAAATCTGACACAGTTTTGGATCTCAACATTCCAGAGATGATAATCAAAAACATGTGAGTTATTACCTTTTCGATACGTCATTGATCCGTTCCACTGGCACTGTATTAGAAAATAAATTACTTTTTCCCCACACAACTCGTTAACACAAAATAATCAATTAATACACATCACTCGACAAATCTTCATTATCATCCAGTCAGCCAAAGATCCACAATACCTAATGCATCACTCAATATTTTACACCAGCATCAACTTAATAACCCTTTACTCCATAAATACTCCTTTAATGTCTTTGCAAACAGAGCAGACCCAGATAAGATGGCTCCTGTAAGAGCCATCTGATCAGGGTCTGCTCTGTTTGTTTATGGAATCTAATTATATAGATCTGATTCAACAGTAATGTTTTTCCTATGTTCATGACTTTGTGCCATAATAAAAACAAGAGCTGTCCGCAGACAGCGCGCTCCACTTTCTTTAATGCTGGAAAGTATAGTGGAAGTCTAAGTCAGAAAGGGGAGATAACAACAGCAAATTTAATTTTAGGGTTACCTGCCCTTGTGAAAAGGGTCCCCCTTGTAATTGTTAACATGTATACCAAAGTTGAACCAAATATCTCTGACAGTTTCTGAGACATGGACCTGAACATAAAACTTAACCAAGAATGAAAATTGTAAGTCAAAAAAGGGGCATAACTATGGCAAAATTAATTTTAGGGTTACCTGCCCTTGTGAAATAGGTTGCCCTTATGATAGTAAACATACATACCATATATGAACCAAATATCTTCGATGGTTTCTGAGAAAAGGACCTTAACAAAAAGGTTAACCAACGCCGACGCCGACGAGAGGGTCATGACAATAGCTCCACTTTTTGAAAAAAGTGGAGCTAATAAAGATGTCATGATTTCTTACATGAATATTCATGGCATAAAGGGTTTCGACTAAGTTTTAACTAGTTTAGAAAATGTCCAACACTGATAAAGTCAGATCACGGAATCAATCATCTTATTGTAGATCAGCATTACTGCCAAAATTTTCACATTCTGCATATATGTATATACACAAGAGCACAGAATTCAGCAAACATCCTCCAGCAAGATTAATCCTTTAATACTGAATGAATTGTCCCATAAAACAAGGGTGGAACATTCCACATTGAAAATTCTGCATTCAAAGGAATAAATGTTTGAAACCAATAATCGCTGTATAGGCATTATGTCCTAAGTTGATTTCACAGGAGTAACGTTTAATTCACATTAATCCTTCTTCTACTACTTGCAATATGATCAGAGGTCCAGATAAGATGCGTAAATTAAAACATTTTCAAGACAAACTTTTTATTTCTACACCAAACCCAATGCTGTGACTACTCTTTAGAATAGTTTTGAAGAGACAATTCTTTAGAGTGGTCACAGCATAGGGTTTGGTGGAGAAATGATGATTTTAGTATGTGAATATGCACATTTATCTGTAGCTCTGATATGATGACACATGGAAACTTGGATCCAGGTCAGATGCATATCAGTCTGGCAATCAGTTTAATTTTTTTACAATATCCGATAACATTAATTTGAAAAAGAACATTTTGCACCGACTGTTTTTGTTTAAAAAAAAAAACACGGGTTAACTGGAGGATATATCTCGAAAAAAATGTATCATAATGCTTCCGTTCTATGGTTCATGATGAAAAATCAATCACAGATGACAAGATAATTTCCTGTTCTCATACCATTATGAATGCAGTAACAAGATGAAAGGCCTACTGAAACAGGGTAGACCTAGATCAGAAAAATGTTCAGATGGTCTGCACTGATTTTAACTCCACTTTTAAACTTCAATATGTTTCCAGAGAATTCGTAAATTCACTTGTATCCCAATGGTTCTTACACAATGCTTTCTTACCCAACTAAGCTCTGCGATAAAATGGAGAGGTCTGTCTTGTGCAGGCAA
This sequence comes from Azorinus chamasolen, assembly GCA_963576725.1. Taxonomy (NCBI): domain Eukaryota; kingdom Metazoa; phylum Mollusca; class Bivalvia; order Cardiida; family Solecurtidae; genus Azorinus; species Azorinus chamasolen. The sequence goes on along the minus strand of OY755248.1, from coordinate 9,925,844 downwards.
AAACTAATTAACCTTTTCAATGCTGAAATACTTCAGTAAACTTTACTGTTATTCAACATTACCCAGTCAATTCACTGTGCTAGGTGTATCCCTTAAATTACCCCATTCTATTCCTACAAACAGTGCTGGTCATGATAACTACTCAAAGTTGAGTTATTGCATTGCAGATACACAATATCTAGACCAGTTTCCAGGCATTACAATGGTTTAACCCTTACAGTGCGGGACACAGGTCACAAATGTCCTTTGCAAACAGTGCAGACCCAGCCCCTAAAGGAGCCCTCTCATCAGGGTGTGCACTGTTTGTCATGTTACACTTTTCTTCAGAAAATCCCTAAGTATTCACAATAAGCTTGACCTGTTTGAATTTTGGAATAGTCCATTTGAAACTTCAGCATCATAAGGGTTAATACAAGAGAAACCAGAAACAGAAGCTGTCTTGCTTTTTTTCCTCTCTTCCTCCTAACGCTTGATGCTTATCAGGAGCTCTATGTACTCTATCCTCATCGTTTGATTCCGATAACCCCGAGACAGACATCCCCTTTGGCTAATCATTCTGCAGATAGTCTTCCTGTGACGGAAAACATCACCACTTTTTTGCTGCAAACTGCTATACCTTTGAAAACGATGCTTTCTTATTAAATGTTTTTAGAAGAATTTATGGGACACCCGATGGTTTGTATCCTGATCAGACAAGAAGTTGTTACAAGTCCAATCTTGGGAAATACAGTGAGCAAACATTGGCAGTTTTACACACTGTAACTTAAAGGCAAAAAACCTTGGTTTAACCCTTTCCTTCATAAAAACATCTTTTCACACATTTGCAAACAGAGTAGACTCAGATCAGACCGTTCCTAAATATGTTTGTTAATGGAATTTGATAGATCCGTTTCTTTACTTTCTAAAATGGCTACAATGTTCCACCTTCCATATTTCATTATAACTATTTTGTCCATAAATATTCAGTAGGTATCAAAATTTGGAATAAACACAGAACGAGGAAAGGGTTAAATCTGCTTGAAATGAGTCTTGCTCGCAAAAGTTGCATGCTATGGTTTCCTATTCCTTCAACATTTTCAGGCAAGTACATGTACAAAATGCTCACCATGCTCAGCAATAATATATCGGCAGTCCAATGGCAGTCCATTGATAGTTAGCCGCAAACTGATATCACATCTTCAACAGATTAAAGACTTAATCCTTTCAATGTTTCATTTCCAAAGTGGATCGATCAATCTGTGTTTAACTATCAGGTCCATTCAGTATGAAAGGAATAAATTTGCTACAGGATTTTAAAATGATAAACAGTAAGGACTCTGGTCTTAAGGCTCCTCTAGGCACCCTCTGATCAGGGTCTACACTGTTTGTAAATGCACGTAAACTCATCTTCTGCATGTTAAAACTACACGGAAATTAGCCTGCAGCATCTAAATCATGTAAACTTCCTGTTTCAGAAAAGTCAGAAAACAAGTCAAACTTAGTCTTGGTAATAAATCTTGATCTATATAGGATTGATGTGGATCAGCCCATTTCTGATATTGAATTAACCCTTTCCCTGTTCAATATTTATTCCAAATTTCAATACCTACTGAATATTCATGGACAAAATAGTTATAATGAAATATATAATATATATGGAAGGGGAGACATTGTAGCCATTTAGAAAGAACAGAAAAAGATCTATCAATTCAGAGTAGACCCTGATCAGACGGCTCCTATAAGGTCAACTCTGTTTGCAAATGCATGAAAAGGTGTGAATATTAATTAAGATTAATTTTTAAAATGACATATTAACACATGAAAGTTTTGCCAAAGCAGAAACTGTAGAATCAGATCTATATCATTCCATAAGCAAACAGAGCAGACCCTATAGGAGCGGTCTGATCTGGGTCTACTCTGTTTGCAAAGGCGTAGAAAGGCGTATTTATGGAGGAAAGGGTTAAACTCCGATTCAGCTTTGCTTTCGAGAAACAACTGACCAATTGTCAAACAACTGGATTCCGATGGTTCTAATGAGACACCAAATTTAGTCAGCATCTCATCTGGATCCAAGCTGTTTGCAAAAGCGAATAAGGTCGCAATTAGCAGGATAAGAGTTAAGATTGGTTTAATTTGTTCTAGTGTCAGGAACTTGTGATCCGAAATGCCTTGGAGTGAATAGTTCCGTAATGAAAATTACTACGCATACCTGTAACAAAACAGACTGGAATTTCTAATAACTGCTTTTTGCAATACCAAGCTGGGTAACCCAATTATGCCAAAGAAATATTTTGAGAAAATTATTGAAGATGATGTTATTTATGAGTAATTAGTCTCAATTAATAAAGAATCAACTTCATTCACATTAGATTTTGTTAACCCTTAACTGTATACTACATCAATATTCATGTAACAAATAATGACATCATGCAGATTAACTATAGGAACCATCTGATCTGGGTCTACTCTGTTCACAAAGGTGTTAAAAAGGCATATTAACCCTTTCCCTCATATAAACGCGTTTTCACGCATTTGCAAACAGAGAAGACCCAGATCAGACGGCTCCTAGAGGAGCTGTCTGATCAGGGTCTGCTCTGTTTGCTAGTGGAATTTGAAATATCTAACTCTTTACTTTCTGAAATGGCTACAGTGTTGCACCTTCCATATTTCGTTATAAGTATTTTGTCCATGAATATTCAGTAGGTATTGAGATTTGTAATGAATATAGAACAGGGAAAGGGTTAATGGAGCACTTAACATTTACATGATGAATACACATACAAGAACCTAACCATTGAGAGTTTGAAGCCTTTCAACTCTGAATTACCAGAATGGAATAGCCCACCAGTGTTTAACTATAGAGATCACTCCTTATGAAAGGCTTGAATAATTATGCTAGAAGGAATTTTAATAGCAAACAGTGAAAACCCCTGATTAGAGGACTCCTCTAGGAGACCTCTGATCTGGGTTTACACTGTTAGCAAATGACAGTGCCTGCGGTCCAGGGTTGAAAGGGTCAATAACAAATCTTGTATAAAAAATATCAAATGAGAAAATGTTTTGCAATGCCAATAGAAATAACACATAAGCAGTATGAAGGGTAAAACTTGCTAGAGGATATTTTGAATGCCAAACAGTGTAGATCCTGATCAAAGAGCCTTGTGATCTCGGTCCACACTGTTTGCAAATGAGAAGGCATGCATGTTCCATATTCAAAGGGTTAAACTGAGCCTAATATGCCTCATCTATATCAAGGCTGTTTGCCATGGTTACCAATAATTTGCACATAGTGTTGCAATATTTTAAAAGAAATACAAACTGCCATGTCATGTTTTATTATAGAATAATAAAACAAGTGAAGCAATTTTCAGATAACTTTGGGTGCAACTGTTGATGCACTTCAGAAAGAAAGGGAAATTATGTGGAAATTAATCATATTAAACATGCACACACCATGTATTCAACCGGAAAATCCTACAACAATCGCCTCATTTGAACTACCAATCAGCTTGCCATAACATGCCTATACCACTCCTGTTCTTACTTTACACTAATAACCTAGATATACCCTCTGGCAAATAATGGAGGAAAAAAAAAAACAGTACCGCATTTATGATTTGGCTGAAGTCTTGCTTGAATATACAGTAAAACTCCTCTAAACTGGAAATCTAGTAAAGACAAATTTAGATACTTTTAGGCAGATGGATGCTTAATGCAGGGTGAAAGTCATGCAGAAAGCTCCTAGAGAATTTCACCCTGCATTAAGCCGTCACCCGACTCCAAGACCGATATTTTACTAAATTCAATGTCCGGTTTAGAGGGATGTTACTGCAGTTCAGGGTCCATGCTTATAAAACTTTCAGTTGAGTCTGAGTTCGTTCTCAAGTTTTTGATTGGTCAGATTTGAGCCTTTGGCTCAAATCTGACCAATCAAAAGCTTGAAAACTCAAATCTGACCAATCAAAAGACCCTGATCTCAAACAAGCAGGCTTATAGGACCATCTCATATAATCATAACCCATTGAACTCTTTATCTCATGAATATTCATGTAAGAAATGATGATATCATGATTATATTTATTAGCTGGTTTTGTAGAAAAAAAGGTCTTAACCACAATTCAAATAGGGAAGACTTCAGATATATTTTAGGCAGATAGATGCTTAATGCAGGGTGAAAGTCATGCAGAAAGCTCCTCTAGCATTAAGCTGCCACTTGTCTGCAAGATATTTATACTAAATTGAACGTCCAGTTTAGCGGAGTTTTACTGTATATAAACAAAGACACTGTAAAATCAGATATATTATTCCATTGGCAAACAAAGCAGACCCTCAGATCACATGGCTCCTGGTTGTTTTCTGCTTGAAATGATGTAAAAGGCAACCCTATCAGGTAACAATCATCTGGTCTGGGTGTACTCTCCTGGCAAAGGCATCTCTATCAGGTCCGATCTCTGTGTGCTCTGTTTGCAAATGCGTGAAAATGTGTTTATATGAAGGAAAGGGTTTAAACAGAGTTTATAAACACTTTTTAGACCCAGATCAGAATGATGGCTCTAGTTTGCTTAACGAAATTGGAATAGATCTGAATCTACAGTTTCTACCAATACTAAATATTCTTGTGTACATTATGCCATTATAAAAACTTCAGCTAATATTCATGATGTCATTATTTCTTACATAAATATTCACCAGGGAAAGGGTTAAATGGCCTCTACTCCCTGTATTCTGATCTGTTGTACTTTTTACCTTCTAACTGGCAAAGACAGACACAATGTTACTCTAAAAAGAGACCTAGGCAAAGAGTGTAGACCAAGATCAGATAGACTAAGGAGTCCACACAACTTATTGTCTAAAAAGTCACATCCACAAAAGAATTCTTGCAAAGATGCCCCTTGAAGTGACAATCAGATATACATTTAACCCTTTCAGTGTGGGAAACAAGTCAATAAACATTCAGCTAATAAATATTCATGCTGACATTATTTGTAACATGAATATTCAACAGGAAAAGGGGTTAATCTGACATGCAATGTTCAGCATGTGCAACATGGAAAGGTATAAAGTAACTAATGACTACCTGTGGCAGTCTTTTGCCACAGCAATGTGTTTTGCAGAAAGTATAACCTTGACTTTCACTTCAAGATTATATGAGCAGCCTCATCAAACTTTTAATACATGCTCATCATAATTTAATTCTTTACCCGATACAGATGCACTTTTACAAACTAGCAACTATCTAGTATATCTAGATCAGAATATTTTCCAAGTTTGGAGGCCCAATCCTTGACCTTGTTCTACAGAAAATTCTAAACACATTTTTAACGGAAGTACTCCTACACTCAATCTACTCTCTCCATGCATTTGTAAAGCTTGAAAAATCAGCTTTTTGATAATTTTAAATCAACTACAATAGCAGCAAAAAGTGTAGATCTCGATCAAAATGATACTTCAGGAGAAGTTTTATCTAGGTTTTCATTATTAGCTTCAGTTTGTCGAACCGATACTTATCTAGATCTTCATTATTTGTCTGTCCAAATTCCTGGGCAATTAGAGTATGTTACACAAGTAAAGATCAGAATATACTATCTGACAACAGACCACACAAACAGCCAGCTTGATTCTATTTTCAGTTAACACTTTACATTATTTTACTCCTTTAAAAACCCAGTAGACACAGATCAGAAACTCTCTTACAGGATCAGGATCTGCTCTGTTTGCTACTTTGTTACATATCTGATTCTCTGCCCTTTGCCAATGATTTATTTCTAGTTTTAATGTAAGAATTATTTGAATACAGTAAAACCTTTCTTAAGCACTCATTCATTTATATTGAACATAGAGGTATTAAAAAGCAGGTGGTTGCTTAATACAAGGCAATAGTAATGCAGAATATAGGAGCTTTCTGCATTACTTCTGACCTGCATTAAGCTACTACCTGCCTTACAGACCTATAATTAGACCTCTTTTTGATGGCCACTTAAGAGAGATTCTACTGTAGTCATAATGGATGACATCTTACATGAATCTCTTTACCTGAAGACACACATTTGAAAGTCTTTGCAAACAGAGTAGACCCAATTTTTTCAGAGTCTGTCCTGTAAGCTTACGAAAAATATAGATCTGAATTTGAAGTTTGTTCAATGGTCAAAAATCTTTTGTATTCATAACTGAAATTATAACATCTCATCTAATTAATATTCATAGAGTCATTATGTCTCACATGAATATTCATTCAGTAGAAGGTTAAGACATAATTATAATCCTGTAGACTGAAAGACATTAACCAAATGGAAACATCTAGATTGTAGTTCTAGATTGATAGTTCTAGATTGATCTATTTTTCTAATGGCACATGAAGACGAGAACTTCTAACCAATGCAGGAACTGCAGAATCAGATGTACATTATATCATATGACAACTGAGCAGATTATGGGTTCTGTTTGCAAAGGTGTTGAAAGGAGTAAAGGGTTAAACCATTTGGGGTTATATTTAAGAGTACTGACTGAAAAAACAAGAACTAACAGACAAATGTTAATATTCATATTAGAAATGAGTCTTCACGAAAATTCATTAGCTAATTCTTTACAATTACATAAGTATCACATCTTATGGAGAGAGAGACAGTATGTATTGTCAACCTGAGGTTGGTAATGTTCACTGAGGCGTTAGCCGAGGTGGACATTAGCATGCCGAGGGTTGACAATATGTGCTTTCGCTCTCCATAGGATGTGATATCTATTTTATTATACCGAACAGCAAATCAATTTCGTCAGTAAAAATATTTATTCAATGACAACAATAAACATAAATATTTGAACTGCTCTGATCTAATATTTCGATCACTGAGGGCCTTTTTCAAAGATTATCATGTCATCTTAATCTTGGAAAAAGGCCCTTAGTGGTCGAAATATTAGATCAGAGCAACTCAAATATTTATGTATTATATTAATTCCCTTTTTTGGAACAATAAACAGTTTTAAACAAAAGTTATAGAGCTACTAGGTGCTTAAAAATCACGGAACAGCTTCACATTTCTATTCATTACACATTATAAGTACTGGCGGAGCCCTTTTCACTGTCCAATCTTGACAGAACCTCCTCCGAAATAGTCGCATGACGCGACATTTCTCAAATATATAAACAAAAACAAACCAATTGTCATAATGATGTTTGTTGATCAAATTGCAAGCGTCAGATGACGTCAGTCGATGACATCATCAGATGATGTCACGCACACAATTTAATAAGAGCTCACTGATCTAGATGTTCTGTGCCTATGGTAGCGGGAGACAGTATTTTTCCGACAGTAATTTTTTCCCCGCTGGGCCTGACAGTATTTCTATGTCACGGTGGCCTATGGGAAAATAACATTGTAAATGAAATTGAGGTATAATAAAGCATAATATACCTAGGATTTTTTGGTATTGGTAAAAAGTGTAGAGTCAGATCAATAATAATTTCATAAGCAAACAGAGCAAACCCTAACCATACTGCTCCTAAAGGAGTCTACTTTGCTTAGGAAAGGGTTTATGGATCCATATAGAAATTGCACAGTCATGTACCGATTCCCATGATAGAATAACTAAAACATTTCAACAAAATGTCATAAGCAAACAGACCCTGATCAGACAGTTTCTATAGGAGCCATCTGATCTGGGTCTACTCTGTCTGTAAAGGCATAGAAAGGCATATTTATGGAGTAAAGGGTTAATATATGAGATGAGTTGGAACAAGGGGAATAGGTTGGTAGGCAGTGGGATTTCCAGACATGTACATTTCACATACCATTATTTATGCTAGGTATAAAACAAGCCTCTCTTTCATGGTATTGCATTATTCAACAAGATGTGTTTGTGAAACACTATGCCCCCTCAATATGATATTTAACCCTGAAGGATGACCTTGATCTTGACATGTCACTCCTCAAACTGTGCAGCTTCATGGGGTACACATGCATACCAAATATCAAGTCTGTATCTCTAATGGTTCAAAAGTTATGGCCAATGTTAAAAGTTGGTGACCTTTGACCATGAAGGATGACCTTGACCTTGACATGTCACCCCTCAAACTATGCAGCTTCATGAGATACACATGCATACCAGTATCAAGGCTGTATATATACTAGTTCAAACGTTATGGCTAATGTTAATGACCTTTGACCTTCAAAGATGACCTTGACCTTGACATGTTACCCCTCAAACTGTGCAGCCAAATGAGAAACACATATATACAAACTATCAAGTCTGTGTCTCTACTGGTTCAAAAGTTATGGCCAATGTTCAAGTCTGTGACCTTTGACCCTGAAGGATGACCTTGACCTTGACATGTCAACCCACAAAATGTGCAGCTTCATGAGATACACATGCACACCAAATATCAAGACCCTATCTCTATTGGTTCAAAAGTTATGGCCAATTTGATGTTGGTGACCTTTGACCCTGAAGGATGACCTTGACATGTCACCCCTCAAACTGTGCAGCTTCATAAGATACACAAGTATGCCAAATATCAAGTCTCTATATGTACTGGTTCAAAAGTTATGGCTAATGTTAAAGTCGGTGATTTGACCCATATGTTTGACCTCTGACCTTTAAGGGTGACCTTGACCTTTACATGTTACACCTCGAAATGTGCGGCTTTACGAGATACATATGCATGCCAAATATCAAGTTTATATCTGTACTGACTCAAAAGTTATGACCAATGTTACAGTTACAGACAAAGAAACAGACAATTCGACCTTTGACCCTGAAGGATGACCTTGACCTTGACATGTTTCCCCTCAAAACGTACAGCTTCATAAGATACACAAGCATGCCAAATATCAAGTCTCTATCTTTACTGGTCCAAAAGTTATGGCCAATGTTAAAGTCGGTGATTTGACCCATATATTTGACCTCTGACCTTCAAGGATGACCTTGACCTTGACATGTCACCCCTCAAAATGTGCGGCTTTATGAGATACACATGCATGCCAAATATCAAGTCTCTATCTGTACTGACTCAAAAGTTATGACCAATGTTAAAGTTGCGTTAAAGTTACAGCCAAAAAACAGATAATTTGACCTTTGACCCTGAAGGATGACCTTGACCTTGACATGTCACCCGTACAAATGTGCAGCTTCATGAGATACACAAGCATGCCAAATACCAACTTTCTATCTCTACTGGTCCAAAAGTTATGGCCAATGTTAAAGTCAGTGATTTGACCCATATATTTGACCTCTGACCTTGAAGGATGACCTTGACCTTGACATGTCACCCCTCAAAATGTGCGACTTTATGAGATACATATGCATACCAAATATCAAGTCTCTATCTGTACTGTGTCAAAAGTTATGACCAATGTTAAAGTTGCTGACAAACAAACAGACAAACAGACAAACAGACAAACAAACAAACAGACAGGGCAAAAACAATATGCCCCCCAGATTTGATCTGGGGGGCATAAAAAGAATTATAAAATATTTTCATTCACTTACCAATCTGCATATAATTAGCAAGTCTGTCTGTTTCACAACAAATATCCACAGTTTTGTATTACATCAGAACAAATCCTAGTTGTGTCAAGAGTAACAAAATACTAGAAACATGTGAATAATCAATCTACCTCTCAGCCAATATCTGAGAATTTACAAATCACTTCAAATTCCTGAAACTCCTGTATCAAACCAAAGTAATTCACAAACAGCATGTACGCCAGAACACCTTCCGATAGATCAATGATTCTGATTGGATTGCGGTATAAGTCGGCTGCATCCGAATAGCAACCTATACACACAGAAGTAGATCCAGCGATTACACTCAGCAACAGACCATAGCAGAATATTTTAACCCTTTACTCCATGAATATGCATGTCAGAAATGAACAACTCTCAATTTTTACCATAGCCAAAACAGCAGAAACTGGGTCCATGCTTATAAAGCTTTTAGTTGAGTCTGAGTTTTGTTCTCAGGCTTTTGATTGGTCAGATTTGAGTTCTCAAGCTTTTGATAGGTCAGATTTGAGCCAAAGGCTCAAATCTGACCAATCAAAAGCTTGAGAACGATCTCAGACTCAACTAAAAGCTTTATAAGCATGGACCCCGATCTATGTTATTTCATAAACAAACAGAGCAGACCCTGGTCATATGACTTCTACAGAAGCCATCTAATTTATACAAGCCATCTAATTTATACAAGCCATCTAATTTCACTTGATGGAGACACCTTCTGATGCCTTTACAAACAGAGTAGACCCAGATCAGACAGTTCTTGTAAGAGCCTTTAGTGACTGATCAGAGTCTGCTCTGTTAGCTTATAAATATAGATCAGATTCTACAGTTCCTGCCCTAGTCACAGAATTGTTGTGTTATTACAAATAAATCAGCTGATTAACATCCATGTCATTTATAGAATCAGGTCTATATTATACTGTAAGCAAACAGAGCAGACCCTGGTCAAATGCTCCTATAGGAGCGGTCTGATCTGGGTATACTCTACCAAATGCATAAAAAGGTGTTTATATGAGGGAAAGAAATAGGCACAGTTTATGCAAGAATTCAATGGATTCCTGATATTGATGCTAGAGAACTGCTGATACTGCCATCTGATATTTTTGGGGAAAACTAAAAAAAAAACTGTAACCTTTTAAATGCTGTGGTTATTGTCTTATTATCTAACATAAGGTTCCTGTGAGGATGATAAAAAACAACAACAACCAAGAATATCTCCACTAGTGGAGTTACTCAGAATTATGTCTCATCTCTTTGCTTGCTAAGTAAGTGTTATCTCAAAATAATTAGAGATTGAAAAACCTTGGACCCAATTGTGATGCTGAACCTGATCAGATGACTCCCATAGGAGCTGTCTTATCTAGGTCAACTCTGTCTGCAAAGGTGTGAAAAAGCATTAACATGAGGGAAAGAGTTAATATGTGTAAAAGATTATTACAGTTAAACCTCTATATTGTGGCCATTAAATTGTGTTAATTAGTTGGTATATTTAGGACAGGTGGCTGCTTTAAGCAAGGTAAAGTAAAACAACGCTCCTATCTAGAGCGTTCTGTTTTACTTTCACCTTGCTTTAAGCAACCACCTGCACATAATATCAACTAATTAACACAATTTAGTGGCCGTTATAGAGAGGGTTTGCTGTACATGAGCACAGCACTTTTATTACCTTGGTTTCACTGTAGTTCTACATCAATACTTATCAAGTAAAAGGTTAATCTAACCCTTTCCCTGTTCTATGTTTATTCCAAATTTCAATACCTACTGAATATTCATAGACAAAATAGTTATAATGAAATATGGAGGAAGAAGAACATTGTCGCTATTTCCGAAACTAAAGAAACTGATCTTTCAAATTCTATTAGCAAACACAGCAGACCATGATCAGACGGCTCCCTCATATTGACGACTTTTGACAACCCTGTAGAAGTCACTTTATGAAACCATTGTGATAAAAAGAGCATTTGCTCCTATAGGAGCAAATGCTCTATTTATCAAAATAGTTTCAAACTACAAAATTCTAAAAATTTCCTTTTCTCTAATTAATGCTCCTTTTCGGTACTTTTTTATTCAAAGAGGTTGTATCTAAAAATAGCCTATGAGGTAATGGGTTGAACATTACAAAAGACAAAAAAAAAAGAAACCAGACCTGGTACATTCTGAGTTGACAAAAACAATAAAGCAGATAACTAAGGAATCTATTGGTAACAAGCTATTCAAGAATACCTGAAACACTCAACTTATTTTGCAGAATGTGTGTTCACTAGGATAATTTTTTTGGCAAATCGCTTGGTTGGCAGGCAGGTAGCAGGAAGCGAAGTTGCCTCAAAACAGAAAGCAGTTTATGTCTTATCAACTTAAAAAGCCGAAAAATTGCCAAGTACTTACAGCATGTTAGACTAGCAACAATTTTCCAATTCATCCAGTAAACTAGCCATGAAATAAAAAGATTAACTCTTTGCACGCTGAATAACTTTTGTCATCAGCAAAATTAGTCTTCACCATTAGATTGTATGCTTGTGTCTATTTTTCTTTAAAAAACAATGACCAGAGTATCTAACGGTTCTGAACCTGACAAGATGCCAATTAACTGCGTTCTCTATCAGGATCCACACCAAGTCGTGTAGGTAATCATGAATTCATGAATGGATAATAGCAATAAAGAGTTAACCCTTTGATGCCTATATGTTTGAAGCATTATAACTTACTTAACCCTTTCCTTCATATTAACGCATTTTTCACACATTTGCAAACAGAGTAGACCCAGATCAGAGGGCTCAGATCAGATCAGGGTCTGCTATGTTTACTAATGGAATTTGATAGAATTGTTTCTTTAGTTTCTAAAATGATTACAAAGTTCAAACTTCCATAATTCATTATAAACTATTTTGTTCATGAATAATACGTAGGTACATAAGTTCGAATAAATAAAGAACAGGGAACGTGTTAAATTGGGCAAGTAAACAAATCTATTCTTCACTTTTTCATGCTTATAGGTAATCTCACTATAAATAATGCCTTTTGTTATAGAAATATCTCATAACCATTGAAATAATAATACTGGTTGAACCATTTTATGAATAGCCTTTCCTCCATAGGCTATTCTTAGACCCAACCTCTTTGAATGAATCTACCCAAAAGGAGCATTAATTTTACTAGAAAAAAGTAAAATTTTAGAATTTTGTAGTTTGAAACCATTGTATTAAATAGAGCATTATTTTGCTCCTATATATTTTTATCACAATGGTCTCAAGAAGTGGTTATTATTACAGAGGCGTAGAAAGGCGTATTTATGGAGGAACTTTGGGTTAAGATCAGTTTGTAAAGCTGAATATTTTAATTTGGCACTACTGTGATAACTTTAACCCTTTCCTCCATAAATACACCTTTCTACGCCTCTGTAAAAGTCACTTTTTGAAACCATTGTGATAAATAGAGCATTTGCTTCTAAAAGGAGCAAATGCTCTATTTATCACAATGGTTTCAGAACTACAAAATTCTAAAATTTTCCTTTTCTCTAGTTAATGCTCCTTTTTCGTAGATTCATTCAAAGAGGTTGGATCTAAAAATAGCCTATGAGGGAATGGGTTAAATTAGACTGATGTTATAGAAAATAATGTAGACTCTGATCAAATGGCTGCTTCAGGAGCATTTTGATCTTGATCTGCTCTATTTGCCTTAGTTTGTCTGTCTGAATACTCAAGGATAAATAAGGCAACAGCAAATTGCTGTGGTGTCGAAAAGGGGATAGACTGAAGATTATATGAATATGAAATATCAATAACCATCCACCAAAACCTCCAAATATCCATAATCCAGTGGTCAAAATTTCTCATCAATCATTCACAAAGCCACAGCAGATTTTAACCATACAGAGAGAGATACAAATCAATAGACAAGCTCACAGAGACACTGATAAGATAATCAAGGAAGTTCTCAATGGCTTAACCTTTTGCTGAATTTTGAAAGTGGCATGGTCTATCATTGTTAACAATTACACAATGCTGAATTTTCAAATGGACAATTCCAAATTTCAAACAGGTCAAGCCTATGGTGAATATTTAGAAACTTTTCTACAGAAAAGTGTAACATGACAGACAGTGCAGACCCCGGTGTCCTCTAGGAGCCCTCTCATCAGGATCTACACTCTTTGCAAGAGTTAAACAGTAACTGTATATTCTATTCAGTATGAATGGGACAAATGTCCTTGAAAGATTTAGGACTGCAAAACTGAGCACAGGTCTCCTACAGGCACCCTCGTATCAGGTCTACACAGTTTGCAAATGCTGGTTCACTGACATTTCACAAGTAATAGTTTGAAATACCTTGAAATAGTTTGGGCTTTATAGGAACTTTATATATAATACCAACCATCAGAAAAACACTTGAAAACCCCTAAAGTTCTGACACCATATACATTGTAATAAAGATAATGACCTGACCTAACCTTTGACCTGTTTCATATTTGTCCCAGATTGCTACACTTTGTGACTATTCATGGCAAACATCAATACAGTAAAGTTCCGCTAATGCGACCACCTAAAAGAGGTATAATTCTGGATGCTAGATGCTAGATGCAGGTGGTAGCTTAATACAGGACGAAAGTTTTGCAGAAAGCTCCTATAGGAGCTTTCTGCATAACTTTCGTCCTGTATTAAGCAACCACCTGCTTTAAATGACGCCAGTGGCTGTTTATGAAGTGGTCGCATTAGCGGGGTTTTACCGTAAAATGGAACATGGGAAGGGGAACTGTTTCACTGTTGTGGAATCAGCGCAATCAGATCTATAAATTTCCATTAGCAAACAGAGCAGACCCTCATCAGACGGCCCCTACAGAAGCAGTCTGATCTGGGTCTTCACTGTTTGCAAAGGCATGAAAAGGCATTTTTGAAGGAAAGGGTTAACCCTTTACCTGTTGCATATTCATCTCAGAAATAATGATTCTGAGAATATGAACCAGCTGGATTTTTATAATAGTTTCCGATCCAGGAGTGTTCTTGTCATGGCCAATCTATAGATCAGATCTACTACTATTTCATAAGCAAACAGATCACAATGGTTTCAAACTACAAAATTCTAAAAAATTTCCTTTTCTGTAGTTAATGCTCCTTTTGGGTAGATTATTCAAAAGGGTTGATCTAAAAATAGCCTATGGAGGAATGGGTTAAACACTAGAGTCCACCGAGTCTGAGAATGAAAAGCTTAAATTTGCTAGAGGATTTTGAATGACAAACCGTGCAGACCTTCCTCAGAGCCCACTTTGCAAATGCATGTGTATGTGTGTCCAGCATTCAAAGTGTTCAATCAGACTGACATAGAGGCAACTAGAAATGTGTGTCCAGCATTCAAAGTGTTCAATCAGACTGACATAGAGGCAACTAGAAATGTGTGTCCAGCATTCAAAGTGTTCAATCAGACTGACATAGAGGCAACTAGAAATGTGTGTCCAGCATTCAAAGTGTTCAATCAGACTGACATAGAGGCAACTAGAAATGTGTTCATAGGATACTGATGCCCCCACTTCAGATATAATAGCCACAAACATGTGTGTAAAGTTTGGTGAGGATTGGACAAATACTATCCAAGAAAGAGTCCAGAAAAGATATTTTTAAAGTCATTTTTGCAAATAAAAGGCCACAACTCCTAAACGACTGAAGTGATTTACATAGCTATCGAACTTGACCAAGATATAATAGCCACCAAGTTTGGTGTTGATTGGACAAATACTTTCCAAGAAAGAGCCCGGTCGAATTCTTCTAGATGTGCATACAAACATACATACGTACATACGGACAAAGGCAACCCTATATGCCACCACTATGTGGGGGCATAAAAAGTGTATCCAGATCAAAATGTTCCTGGGTTTGATCCTGGTCTGCACGATTTGCCTATGCTTGTCTGTCTAAATACTTTGTATAATTAGGACAATTACCATACAGGCCATGATGATATGATTGGAATGAGCTAAAAATATTACCAGTAGTATTAGCATGCATTGCTGGATAACAGCTTTCTTGGAATTTGCTTGGCACCAACTTATCATGCACACAGATATCGAACTCTTCTCAATAGAGTGGCTGTATTTTATGTGGTGAAGTAACCCTTAGCTCTGAATATTCATGTAAGAAATAAAGAAATGATAAATATTAATTAGATCATTTTATATGTTTATATATAGCACATGAACACGTGTAGTTTTGGCTATGGTACAAAATGTAAAATCAGATTTATATTTTATCATTTATAGCAAATGGCACAGACCCTCATCAGACTGCTCCTGCCGGAGTCATCTGATCTGGGTCTACTCTATTTGCAAAGGTGCAGAAAGGTGTATTTATGGAGTAAAGATCTATGCAGTGAATTGGTAGACCCAGATCAGACGACTCTTATAGTACATAATGCTGGTGCCGAACAGTTTGGATCCTGATGAGATACTGTGTAACAATTTACATTGGATCCAAGCTGTTTGCAAAAGTAATCACAGAGTTGCTATTAGCAGACTAAAGGTTAATCCTTATAGTACAGGACACAAGTCACAAATGTTCTTTGCAAACAGTGTAGACCCAGATTAGGACTCCTTGAGGAGCCCTCTCATCAGGATCTGTACTGTTCGTCATGTTACACTTTTCTTTAGAAAAATCCCAAAATAAGCTTAACCCTAATTTTGAATTTTGGAATAGTCCATTTGAAAATTCAGCATTGTAGGGGTTACAGAAGATGAAGAAGAAGCTCAGCGTGACAAAGTTGAAAATAGCTATTAACCTACAGAGAAGAGCAACCAAAGTTCACTTACTCCAATCTCTATACCACACTTGTTTATTTCTAAGTAAATCTCCTTTGAATACTGATTTTTTTTAACTCTCTGAATGCTACGTAATTTTGCCGTCTGCAACAATGGTTTTCTGCTTCAATTCCTCAAACAAAATTTCTTTTAATTCTGTGGTAAGAAATATGGTCCAAGTGTCAAACAGATTGGATCCTAATGAGATGCTGCATAATCTTATCTAGATTGTTTGCATCGGTAGTCACAGTTTCGCCACTGGTGAGCAATGAGTTAAAATGGAATGTTCAAACATTTAACCATTTACTCCATAAATACGCCTTTCTACGCCATTGCAAACAGGAGCCGTCTGATCAGGGTCTGCTCTGTTTGCTTATAATATAATACAGTAAAACTTCTCTTAACCAGAATTCTAGTAGCGAAGAATTTAGATATTTTAGGCAGGTGACTGCTTAATGCAGGGTGAAAGTCATGCAGAAAGCTCCTGTAGGAGCTTTCTGCATGACTTCCAGCCTGCATTAAGCTGTCACCTGTCTCCAAGACAGACATTTATACCAAATTTAATGTCCGGTTAAGAGAGGTTTTACTGTATATATGATTTTACAGTTTATGCCATGGCCAAGAAACCCTGTGTCAATTTGCTATATAACAATGAATCTAATTACAGGTAATATTCATGAGGTAATTATTTCTTACATGGATATTCATGGAGTAAAGGGTTAATGACATTCAGCCAAGTAGCATAGATTGCAAATGAATTTTATGATGTCCAACCACTGAATAAGGAACATGTACGACAAAAAAGAACAAGTTTAGACAATATTCCTATAGCCCTTTCCCTCATATAAACATGTTTTCAAGCATTTGCAAACAGAGAAGACCCAGATCAGACGGCTCCTAAAGGAGCCGTCAAATCAGGGTCTGCTCCGTTTGCTAATAGAATTTAATAGATCTGTTTCTTTGCTTTCTTAAATGTCTATAATGTAACACCTTCCATATTTCTTTATAACTATTTTGTTGATGAATATTCAATAGGTATTGAAATTAGGCCTAAATACAGAACAGGGAAAGGGTTAAAGCAAAATAATGTTCTATTTATGACAATGGTTTCAAAAAGTGACTTTTATGTCAAAAGGCATCAATATGAAGGAATGGGTTAGCATAGGTTTAGTCTGCAGATGTATTCTTTTTTCCCACCCAAACTGCTCTCTCACACTACCTGAACCAGCTGATATTGTACAGAGCCTGCCCTATCCATAACAAATCTTCTGTTCATATCATAGATAAACAAAACATCCCCTCAGCAACCATTATTAACGCTTTGCAAATTATATGCAAACTGGCTATTCCCATTGCAAACAGTTTGGATCAAGATGAGACATCAAATAAATTGGCTCTCATCAGGATCCAAACTGTTTGACAACTATTATGCATCAATAAAATATAAATGGAAAGAAAACTCTATGCTGTAATGTTAGGGCAGTCAATGTATTTTGCCGAGGATCTCTAGTTTACCATGGTAAGGGCTAAATGAGTTCCATCTTATATTGAGTGTAAAGTCATCAATGGGAAGAAGCAGCCTCCTTGTGAACCATTGATGAAAACCTGGCCAGACTCTTGTCCTATGTTGCTAGTTTTGTGTTCATTTCTAAATAAGCTAAGAAATTACATAATTCTAGGGGCCTTCATGAATGATGTTTGTACTAGATCTAAAACAATCCAAAAACCTATAGAAAAATTCAACCCTGATCCAGAACGATAGCGGGAAAGATGGTAGGTTTGTTAATGATTGTCATGGGTCAAAACAAAGTGCTGACTAGGGGTGTCATCAATAGAAAAAATATCAAAATATCACCAATACTTGTCAGTTAATCCTATATCAATTTTGAAATATCGATATTAACCCATTCCTGCATATTGACGCCTTTTGACGCTTCTGTAAAAGTCACTTTGTGAAACCATTGTGATAAATAGAGCATTTGTTTCAAAACTACACAATTCTGAAATTTTCCTTTTCTCTAGTTAATGCTCCTTTTTGGTAGATTTAATGAAAAAAGTTAGGTCTAAAAATAGTGGGAATGGGTTAATGAAGCACTGGAATATGAATGTTTGTTTGTTTTTGTTGATTAATTAGCTCATGTTTTATCATAACAAATGACCACAGGCATTTTTCGCCATTTCAGAAACTGTAGAATCAGATCTGTATTATTTGATAAGCCTACACAGCTGATCTTGATCAGGCAGATCCTACTGGAGCTGTCTGATCTGGGTCTACTCCTTTTGCAAGGGCATTAAAAGGCATATCCATGGAATACGGGGTTATTGTTATGGGTCAGTCAATAATCTGCTGTACTTGGCTGTCTATTAACCCTTTACCTCATATAAATGCTTTTTTTCCTGCCTTTGCAAACAGGGTAGACCCAGATGAAATGGCTCCTGCAGGGGCCATCTGAACAGGGTTTGCTTATGAAATGATAACAGACCTGAGTCTATAGTCTCTTCTACTAACAAAATAATCCTGTGTACAAATGCCATTAATTACAAAAATTCAGCTAAAATATTTCTTACATGAAAATTCAACAGAAGATCAGTGTTAAAGGAACTATTTTTGAAAATGATTAATTTACAAATCACATATATTTATATTCCTCTAAATATGTGTATGATTGATTTCAAGACCTGAGATTGAATTGGTATCCTTGAACTTCATTTTCACACAGATAATACAGATTTTACACAGGTGGTTGTGGCTTTTTTGTACTGCACTCTTTGCATGCTAACCCAATGTCATCTGCTAAGATCATCAAGGTCAAAATTTCTTCATTTTTCTTATTATTTTTTTTAACAATGTCAGTATTAATCTGGATCCTGAAAAGATCCTAAATTACAAGATACTTTATCTGGATTTTAACCATTATAAGTTGCCTATTAGTTATTATCAATTTACAGTTAACATGCACAGGGTTATATATAACTATAAAGAACCAACACTAATGTATTAACCTGGCAAATCTTTGATCATTTTTGCGAATAGCTTAGATCTAGATAAGACACCCATGTAACCCAGCGTCTGATCAGGATCCAAACTGCTTGATGCTCGTACAATGATTTGGGTTTTTTAAGAAGAAATAAAAGGTACTTAAGATCTAAAGCAGATGAAAATTTCGAAAACAACTGCTCAGAGTGCTCAAAGTTAACCAACAAATCTGGTAAACCGATTGGAAAAAGGACTACAAGCCATGTGTGATGTTATATCTGATAGACTGGGGTTTGCCCTTCAAACCAGGTGCAACCTTTAAACCTTCCCATGCTGTTAGCTTACATATCTGAATTCAAAAATAGTGCAGATCCATGTGAGACAGCACCTAGCAGCTGTTTCATATGGGTCTGCACTATTTGCCATAATGTTTCCAAGGTTACAATTGATCCAGCCTTTAGAATCACTCAGCTAATGAATATTCATAGTGGATGAATTCACATTTGAATATTCAGCATGAGAAGGGCTAATCTTTAATGTTCAATAATAATTGCTTATTTCTATTCCTATAAAACATTATTTTTTTATTATTATTTTTTTACAGAAACACAATCCCGAGTATCAACCCATGTAGATGATGACGCGAGACTGTGTTACTCAATTTCTCATCTGGATCCAAACTGTGTGCCACGGTAATGGACTGAACTCACTAATGCCTACGTCAGAGGTCCAGGTAAGATGCGTAAATTTAAACGTTTTCAAGAATAGAGCCTTTATTTCTCCACAAAACTTTATTTCTCCACCAAACCCTATATTGTGATGAGACGATTCAAATGTTATCATTATCATGAAGACATTGAATTTCTCCAATATTTCTCTAGAACAGTCCCACATTTTAGTGGCCTTCCAGCAAACTGTAGAAGAATCTGAGACCAGCAAATGATACAAACAGATCAAATCTTCAAGGACTTTCCCTCCTTCCAACCTGCAAACAAATCACAACCAATTTTCTGCCTTTTGCAAAAAGTCGAAGATGTG
The DNA here is from genome assembly GCA_963576725.1 of Azorinus chamasolen. NCBI lineage: Eukaryota > Metazoa > Mollusca > Bivalvia > Cardiida > Solecurtidae > Azorinus > Azorinus chamasolen. The sequence goes on along the minus strand of OY755248.1, from coordinate 9,905,577 downwards.
TACAATTTGAGTGTCATAAACAACTAAAACAAATTAGCTAGTGCAAAACTAGGCAGCCCGCAGTTGTCACAAAAACCTGCAAAGAATGCCGAGAATGAAAATCAAGTTCTCTACTCACATCTTATCATCTTCACAACCTCTGTGTGGTTAGAGTTGACTACTAGTTTGCCGTTCACCTGAAAACAGACAAAAGACGAAACTTGGTAAACAGAACTCATTTAATTGGCCATGCATGTACCTAATTGCTACAAAACATAGGTTTGGATAAAACATTTAGACACAATATCTTCCACCAAACCTCATCATTCTGGTATTAACCCTTTCCCTGTTCATTATTCATGTAAGAAATAATGTCATCATGAATATTTATTATCTGATTATGTCGTCATGAGTATTTATAATCTGATTTTTAAGTGTAAACTTTACAAGGGGATATTTTTGCTTTGACAAAAACTGTAGAATTATATCTATTTCACGTCAGAAGCAAACAGAGCAGACCCTGATCAAAGGACTCCTACAGTTTACGAATGTGTAAAAATGTATTTACATGGAGGAAAGGGTTAATTAAACAAAACCTTGTATTAAAGTTTATCACTAAAGAAACTTACAATAAAAACTCTCTATAACGGCCACTAAATTACACCAAGTATTTTGTGTTAAAGGCAGGTGGCTGCTTAAAGCAAGTTGAAAGGAAAACAGAACGCTCCTATAGGAGTGTTCTGTTTTACTTTCACCTTGCTTTAAGCATCCACCTGCCCCAATTACCAACTAATTAACACAAATTAGTGGTCGTTGTATAGAGTGAGTTGGGTTTTACGTCCGACCAACAGTATTTCAGTTATTTGTAGACGGCACCCGCATGAGACAAGTTATAGTGCTGCCTCACTGGAATACCCCTGCCGCAGGTACATGGCAAGGGCACCCCACCCAGTCACATTATCCTGACACCGAGCCGACCAGTCCTAGAACTACACCTTTAATGTCGAGCGTAGACAAGGGAGCTACTAGTACCAACTTTTAACGAGTTTTGGTCTGTCGCAGCCGGGGATCGAACCCACGACCTTCTGTACCGCAGGCGGACGCTCTACCACGGTCGTTGTATAGAGGTTTTACTGTATTTGTATAACAAACAGTGCAGACCTTGATCAAAGGACTCGCTCAAAAGCCCTTGATCATGGTCTACACTATTAGCAAAGGTCTTACATACTGAGTTCCCGCACACATGAAAAAGGTAGAAGCCCACTGATCACAGTCTGTCGTGTTTGCTTATAAAATGATAAATATATGATTCTACAGTTTGAAAAACTGTTAAAAAATTCCCGTGTTCACATGCCATTATAAAATTCAGCTAATTAATATTCATGTTATTATTGTTATCAATTTTTCTTAAATCAATAATTATGCATGGGGTAATGGGTTAAGCACTACTATGTCCCATGTTTGCATTAAGGTAAACTAGAACCAAAACTGGGTGACTCCAATCAAGTTGCAGGGAAAACTTGGTGTATGCTGGCCCTGCTAAAACAATTAATTCTTTCACTGCCAAATTTTGTCGTCTGCAACCTTTGTCATCTGCTGCAATTTTCAATTTTTAGATTTCTTCGTTTTTGTTTCAAAAAACCTAGTCACAGTAACAAACAGTTTAGATCCTGATGAAATGCCGAGTTACTTAGCGTCTCATCTGGATCCGAACTGTTTGCATATAGGTAATCCCAGATGTGACATTGGCACCGAAAGAGTTAACCTGGTAGAAGGGATATGGAAGTACAGTATGTCTACATGTTTCAGCAGGAATTTTCAATTAAGTTTTCCTTTCTTCTCCTCCTACGAAAAATGCTCCTGCGCAGAACGGTCGATTTGGAACTTGTACTTGAAGTAACACTTATGAACACATATATAATTATACTAGAGTCGGAAAGGGAAGAAAACTCACAAACTAGTTAATTTAATTGATTCAAGTTGTAAGATGTTTTACTTCTATAAATAAATGAGATCTGCCTTATACTAAAGTGCCTATGAGGTTTGAGTGCATTGCTATCAGTGTAGTTCAAGATCTCTGATCATGGTAACAGTAAAAATCGTCCGCAGTCTTATATGTGTCAAACTGCTGAAATGCAGATCAACTGATCTAAATTGTCTAGGTCTATGGATCCTGTAGAGTGATAGATAGCATAAGAACTGATGCGTCTAAATCTTTTATATCTCAGCCATATCTCATCTTGTTAGAGCTACAGAAAGGTGTGTACCAAAATGCTAAAATCGTTATTTCTCCACCTAACCCTGTACTGTGACCACTCTTTAGAAGTGTCTCTTTGAGATGATTCTAAAGAGTGGTCACAGTATTGGGTTTGGTGGAGAAATAAAGGAGCTATTCCTTATCAATGTCTTATCTGGACCTCTGGTTCGTACGCATTAGAACTGCCTTGGAGAGGAGATTCATTAGAACTGACTTGGAGAGGAGATTCATTAGAACTGCCTTGGAGAGGAGATTCATTAGAACTGCCTTGGAGAGGAGATTCATTAGAACTGACTTGGAGAGGAGATTCATTAGAACTGACTTGGAGATGAGATTCATTAGAACTGCCTTGGAGAGGAGATTCATTAGAACTGACTTGGAGAGGAGATTCATTAGAACTGCCTCAGAGAGGAGATTCATTAGAACTGACTTGGAGAGGAGATTCATTAGAACTGACTTGGAGAGGAGATTCATTAGAACTGCCTTGGAGAGGAGATTCATTAGAACTGACTTGGAAAGGAGATTCATTAGAACTGCCTTGGAGAGGAGATTCATTAGAACTGCCTTGGAGAGAAGATTCATTAGAACTGCCTTGGAGAGGAGATTCATTAGAATTGCCTTGGAGAGGAGATTCATTAGAACAGATTCATTAGAACTGCCTTGGAGAGGAGATTTATTAGAACTGCCTTGGAGGAGATTAATTAGAACTGCCTTGGAGAGGAGATTCATTAGAACTGCCTTGGAGAGGAGATTCATTAGAACTGCCTTGGAGAGAAGATTCTAACCAAGACCAACAAGATAGGTCGTGGCGGAAAATATAGAAGATACTCCATGTCTTATACACTCCTTTCTACAGCTCTAGCCAATGAAAGGAGAATTATTCAGGAAATTTAACCCTTTACTTCATAGAAACACATGTTCATACATTTGTGGACAGAGTAGACCCAGATCAGACAGCTCCTGTAGGAGTCATGTGATCAGGGTCTGCTCTGTTTGCTTATAGAATAATATAGATCTGACTGTACAGTTTCTACCAATACTAAAACATAATTTTATGCCATTATAAAAATTTAATAAATATTCATGACGTCATTATTGTTTTAACCCTTTCCCTTTCACGCATTTGCAAACAGAGTAGACCCAGATCAGACGGCTCCTAGAGGAGCCGTCTGATCAGGGTCTACTCTGTTTGCTAGTGGAATTTGAAAGATCTGTTTCTTTTCTTTCTAAGATGGCTACAATGGTCCACCTTCCATGTTTCATTATAACTATTTTCTCCATGAATATTCAGTAGGTGTTGAAATTTGGACTAAATATAGAACAGGGAAAGGGTTAATGAATATGAAAAAGGTACTGGGTTAAGTAAAACTACCTTTTGTATTTCTCTACCAAGCCAAATCCTGCTCTAGCTCATACTTCCCTGTCTCATGTGATACTTTTAAGTACCAACAAGATGGGGATTGGCCAAAAAGTAAAACATTTGATAAATTGATAGATATCTACAGTTCTAGGTCTACACTATTGGTAAAATAAGACATGTTATGCCCTCACCCAAAGACAAAATGCTGTTTGTGTGGAATTTAGAGAATAGAGTACCCTAGAAAGTATTTGGTCAGACAAACATAGGCTAACAGTGCATACCAAGATCAAACAGTTCCAATAGGAGCAATCTGATCAGGATCTACACTTTTTGTTACTGGCCAAAACTTATTAAACCTTTCCTTCATATAAATGTTTTCACGCATTTGCGAACAGAGGAGACCCAGATCAGATGGCTCCTATAGGAGCTGTCTGATCCGGGTCTGCTCTGTTTGCTAGTGGAATTTGAAAAGTCTGTTTCTAAGGTTTCTAAAATGGCTACAATGTTCCACCTTCAATATTTCATTATAACTGTTTTGTTTTAACAGTAGGAATTGAATATTGGACTAAATATAGAGCAGGGAAAGGGTTAAAATGGTATCAGATAAATATATTCTGCTTTACAAACCAGTGACGACGGGAGAGCTTACTAATTCTGATGATTACGTATGGTATATTAAATGTGCTACAAGAAAACTGACTATCATCTAAATTACTTGTTTCAAGACTTTGCTTCAAATCCTGCTTTTCAATGCATTGTAAACAGAGCAGACCAAAATGAGACCACTCTAGTAGGAGCTGTCTAATCAGAGTCTGTTCTGAATGATTAAAATACTGAAGACATGATTCTACACTGTCTGCCACGGCAAAGATTTCCTTCTTTCACTTGCCATTATAAATCTTCAGTCAATCTTCAGATTAATCCTTTCCGTCATAAAAACACTTTTTCGTGAAATTGCAATTAGAGTAGAGTCAGTAGACCCATATCCTACAGAACCCATCTGATCAGGATCTGCTCTGTTTGCTTGTGACATGATATAGATCTGATTCTACAGTTTTTGTCAAAGCAAACCATTCCCTAGAAAAGTTTACATTATAAAAATTCAGCTAATAATTTAAATAATCATGATATCATTATTTCTTACATGAATATTGAAGAAAAAAGGGTTAACCCTTTCCTCCATAGGCTATTTTTAGATCCAACCTCTTTGAATGAATCTACCCAAAAGGAGCAATTACTAGAGAAAAGAAACATTTTAGAACTTTGTAGTTTGAAACCATTGTGATAAATAGAGCATTTGCTCTGATAGGAGCAAATGCTCTATTTATCACAATGGTTTCAAGAAGTGGTTATTACAGGTGTAGAAAGGCGTATTTATGGAGGAAACGGTTCAAAATGTAGATTTCAGAGTTTTACTTTGCAAAATTAATTAAAAATACTATATTAACAAAACACCTAAATCTTTATTATTACCCAAAGAATTTCCATTTTGAAATTCAGGTTTTATCATAATAAACATATCAATGTTTAGCCCTTTAATTTTTGCCACACTCATAAATTCAAGTGCTGGAAAATCTGGCAGGAAATTTGCAGTTAACTATAGAGGACATGAGCTAGTTTCTCATCAGATTTTCCAGCTCTTGAATTTTTGGGCGAGGCAAACATTAAAGAGTCAAAGCTTAATTTATAATCAATTTCAAACCTTTCCTCCATAAATACGCCTTTTCACGCATTTGTAAACAGAGTAGACCCAGATCAGATGGCCGTCTGATCAGGGTCTGCGCTGTTGTCCATGAATATCTACTAGGTATTGAAAATTGGAATAAATAAAGAACAGGCAAAGAGTTAAAGAGCCAAAGCTTAACATGTAGATAATTATGAAGCCTTATTCTAGAATCAGTTTTAGATGATGGTAGTAATTTTTTAGTATGCTTATGTGTTTCATGAATACAATTGAATAATTTTGTAAGAAAAACTATATATTGTTTTTAATTGCTTAATAAGATGAAAAACAAAATAAAGATAGTTGAAAGTCTCATTTCGCCAAGCAGCGATATTCGAACATCAAAGCTATAGATAAAGGTGTGTAGCATTACAGTAAAATCTCGATTATTTGAATATTTTGTATAGAATAATTTAGACCCTTTTGGGCAGGTGGTTGTTTAATGCATGGTGAAAGTCATGCAGAACAGAGTAACTCAGCATCTCATCTGGATCCAACCTGTTCAACATTCTGATTGTATTTCTGAAGACAAATTGGAAAACAATTAATTTTAGAATATTAAAGGTAAACAATAATAGAATTTTCAATGACAAGGGAGATAACTCAATCAGTCTCACCTTGATGATTTTGTCATCTTTCTGCACCCCTGCCTTGGCTGCAGCTCCACCTGGAAAACATTACATCATCAACCTTAATAAAACATGTACAGGAACACTAGCCCTTTCAACACTAAGAATCTTTTTTATCTGCAAAATGTGTTGTCTGCTTCAAGTCTCAAGGTTCATCTTTTTTCTATTTCTATTTAAAAACAAATGTTTAGAGTGTCAAACAGTTTGGATCCTGATGAGACACCAAGCTACTTGGCATCTCATCTGGATTCACACAGTTTGCAAAGGTTATCAAACATTGGTCTATAGCCTTGAAAGAGTTGGAACAGATACTGGCAGCACATGGTATATATGTAGCACATGTTTTAATAGCTATTTACCTCAACACACATTTACAGCTTTTAACCCTTTATGTGCAGGGAACAGGTAGATCAGTCATTTGAAAACAGTGTAGACCCAGATCAGAGGGCTCCTTAGGAGCTCTCTGATCAGGGTCTGCACGGTTTGACATAAAAATCATATTCTGCCATAATTAATGTTGTTTTGGTGGTTTGCTTCATTAATATTCATAGAGGGAGGAGTCAAATATTATAATTCAGCACCCAATGGGTTAACCCTTATTCTGCTACAAGAAGAGGGATTAGCTAACACTCTCATCAGCTTCCTTTACAAACATCATCTGATGTGGGGGTTTTTTATTTTATAAGCCGAGTTCCAAAAATACTTGGACTCTGATTACATATCAAATTGCTCCATGTCTGATCCAGATGCAGGCTGTCTGCTAGTGTCAGCCAAACTGAGATCTAGATGCAGGCTGTCTGCTAGTGTCAGCCAAACTGAGATCAGGTGGAGCAGGGTACACTCTTCTAATGTTAATTTTCAATGAGGATTCCTCCTTGGTTGTTTACAGTTAAGACAAATCATTCCGAATAATTGAAAAAAAATACCATGCCTAACAGGGACAGTTCATCAAGCATCTCTCACAGAAGTTGTGAGATCTTGATCTATACTGTTTGCAAATAAGAGACAACAGCTGCCTGACATTGAAACTATTAATCAAACACTGATTTCAGCACATTCATCATAGGGTAATTAAGATTACTGCCAAGTTACATAACAGAGTTAATTTGAGGCTATAAATATTTAGCTCTCAATACTGACTTTTCAATGTGGAATGGTCCTTCGGTATAACTATAGATTCCTATCAGTCTGAAAGACTTACTTTTCCCAGAAGATTCTAAATAACAAACAGTGCAGACCAAGATCAGGGGGCATCCCTGAGCCCTATGAGCTGGGTCTACACTGTTTACAAATGCTAGTGCACTATTTTCCTGCATTCCAATGGTTAAAGTACATCAATAATATGAATAACGAAATATTGAAGGTAGAACATTGTAGACATTTTAGAATGTAAAGTAACAGATCTTGCAAATTCCATTACCAAATACATGTAGAGCAGACACTGATCAGACAGCTCCCATAGGAGTCATCTGATCTGAGTGTACTCTATTTGCAGATGTGTGAAAACACGTTTATATGAGGGAATGGGTTAACACTTAAGAATTGAGTGATCTTGGTCTGCACTGTTTTCATTTAAAGGGTTATACTGGTATCTGCAAACAGTGAAGACCCAGATGCCCCTGATCATTATTCCTTACATGAATATTCATCAGATAATGGGTTAAAAGAGAGCACCTTACAGGATCAGAACTAACAATGATTTAACCCTTACAGTGCGGGACCCAAGTCACTAATGTCCTTTGCAAACAGTGTAGACCCAGATGAGAGGGCTCCTAGGGGAGCCCTCTCATCAGGGTCCGCACTGTTTGTCATGTTACAATTTTCTTTAGAAAACATCCCTAAATATTCACTATAAGCTTGACCTATTTGAATTTTGGAAGAGTCCATTTGAAAATTCAGTGTTGTAAGGGTTGAATATGCATGACAGAGTGATGGCCCCATACTAGACTGTAGTCATTGTGATGGTGAACAACGATGTAAAGTTATATAGGAATGGCTGTGTCTGTACTACTGTTGAAACTGTGTAAAAATGTCTGTCTGTGACAAACCTGTGACAACACCCACTAATTACATAGTTAACCCTTTGAAGGCTGTGTTAGTGCAATGCTCATAGTGTTTGCTTTTTACAGACATGCCAATACCATGAAATTATTTTCATGTGTTAATATGCCATTTTGAAAATTAATCTAATTTAATATTCATGATGTCATCATTTTTTTTTAAAGAATATTCATGGAGCAATGGGTTAGGTTAACCAACCTTGGAAAATAGTCTTTCCTACCCAAGTTATTGTCGAGAAATTTAAATGTTGATGCCAGGCCCAATGACATACCAATTTTATGACCAATTTTCTATAAAAATCTAGTCAAATTTTTCTTTAAAAAAATCTGCTTGATAAAAAGGAAGTCCAACAAGGTTAATGATTTTGTGGCCCTTGAGATGACAAAACTGGAAATTCAGCATCTGAGTCCTTTAATCTTTAGTAATGAAACTCTAAGCAATTGGCATCTACAATTATTGATATCAACTGTGATACTTTTAAAACCAATTCCTTTACATTTCTTGTCAGAAATAAGATCAAAGTGTAAAATTCTCCCTTCTTTGACAGACATCTTCAAATGAAACTTCAAAACAAATTTCTCTTCAGAAAGCCTCTTGAGAGATTTGTACATAACTGTTGTTAAGGACAATAACCCATTCCTTCATATTGATGCCTTTTGACGCCTCTGCAAAAGTCACCTGTTGAAACCATTATGATAAATAGAGCATTTGCTCCTATAGGAGCAAATGCTCTATTTATCACAATGGTTTCAAACTACAAAATACTAATTTTTTCCGCTTCTCTAGTTAATGCTCCTTATCGGTAGGTTTATTCAAATAGGTTGGATCTAAAAAAATAGCCTATGAGGTAATGGGTAAATGGGATTAACTCAAAACCATTTTAACCCGTTTCTTTTTTACACCTTTGCAAACAGAGAAGAACAAGATCAGACAGCTTCTATAGGAGCTGTCTGATCAGGTTCTGCTCTGTTTGCTTATGATTTAATATAGATCCGATTCTACAGCTTCTGTCATGATAAGAAAGTGTTTTTGTAGTTAATATTATAAAAATTCAGTTAATTAATATTCATGATGTCATTATTTCTTGCATAAATATTCATGGAGTGAAGGGTAAATAAGCAATTCGGGTGGAATGTTGAGTGACAGTCAGGTCGCACATTTCAAGAGCAATGAAAGAAAAATCAAATTTGACAATTTGAGCAAGACAATTTCTTTTAAATATGTATAAAGAAAGATAATAATGTAGAAACAATAATTTTGTGATAAGCTCTTGATCTAAGACATTGTTCCTGAACTTGTATTAAAGCAATAAGCAAAATGTGCACTCTATACTAAGTCTTGGACACAAAGCATTATGTAAGGGAGGTAACTCACCAGGTTTAACGCTCGCTACATAGACAGGATTATCTCCACTGACAGTCAGCCCATACCCTTTCTCATCTTTCTGTATGATGGCAGTGCGCTGCAACATTGGAGGACCTGCAAACAAAGAAGAAACAGATAATATGATACTACACATGAACATTGATATAGATAACTATATCAACTCATGATTATGATATCCCATATAGATATCTATATCAACTCTTGATTTCTGATAACGATACACTCATGGTTCATAATATCTCATGCATAAAACAATGTCAACTCATGATTCATGATATCCCATATAGATATCTATATCCACTCATGATTCATGATATCCCATATAGATATCTATATCCACTCATGATTCATGATATCCCATATAGATATCTAAATCAACTCATGATTCATGATATCCCATATCTATATCCACTCATGATTCATGATATCCTATGTTCAACATTTCATCAAGATCCAATCTGTTCAACACATTGACAGTATTTTTTAAAAACAATGGCAAAACATTTTAAGATTTCAAAACAACAACACTTCTACAGGTGACAATCATTTAGTGTGTGTACTGACCATTGTAAACAGAGTAGATCTAGATCAGATTGCTCCTGCAGAAGACATGTGATCAGGATGTGCTGTCTGCTTACCCTTTCCTTCACATAAATGCCTTTTTATGCAATTGCAAACAGGGTAGACCCAGATCAGATGGCTCCTATAGGAGCCATCTGACCAGGGTTTGCTGTTTGCTTTTGACATGATAAAAGATCTGATTCTACAGTTTGTCAAAGCCAAAACTTTCCTTTAAAAAATTTCCTAATTAAAATACAGCTAATAAATATTCATGATGTCATTATTTCTTTCATGAATATTGAACAGGGAAAGGGTTAAATGTTACAGATTCTCTACTATTTGCTATATGGCAATAAATTTCCATACTTTATATTTTCTGTTCCAAGAATTAAATTAATATTTCTCTAGCATACATATTCATCAGATAATACATAGACATAGATAAATCTCAACCCTTTCCTCCATGAATATTCATGTAAGAAATAATGATGTCATGAATACTAATTTGATTAATTTGTTATAATAGCACAGGGAGACAGGAATTTGTCCTTGGCCAAAACTATAGAATCATATCTATCTTAATATTATAATTATGCAAACAGAGTGGACCCTGATCAGATCACTCTGATCCAGGTATACTCTGTTTGCAAAAGCAAAAAAGGTGTATTTATGGAGTAAAGGGTTCAATTAAAATTTTTTTTAGAATAGCCCTAATCAAACACTTTGTTGTTACAACTCTCGAGAATTATCTCTTCGAGACAGAGAAGTCACATCAAAGGGATGGAGAATTGATGATATGTATCATTATCTAGGTCTCTGTAAGGAGGTCAGTCACCCTTTACCTGATGAATATTCACAAAAGAAATAATGACTCTATGAATATTTTCTTATTTGCTACATGAAGAATAGGTTTAATATAACAAATAATGACATTATGAATATTTATTTGTACATTTCTTATAATATTAACTTTTCAAGGGAATTTTTTGCTTTGAGAAAAATTGTAGAATGTCAAAAGCAAACAGATCAGACCCTGATCAGACAGCTCCAAATTTTGCATATGTGTAAAAAGGTGTTATATGAGGGAAAGGGTTAACCCTTTCCCTCATAATTATAAACGTGTTTTCACGCATCTGCAAACAGAGATGACCCAGATCAGACGGCTCCTATAGGAGCCGTCTGATCAGGGTCTGCTCTGTTTGCTATTGGAATTTGATAGATCTGTTTCTTAACTTCCTAAAATTGCTACAATATTTCAACTTCCATATTTCATTATAACTATTTTTTCCATGAATATTCAGTAGGTATTGAAATTTGTAATAAACATAGAATAGGGAAAGGTTTAACCCTTACAGTGCAGGACCCGAGTCACTACTGTCCTTTGCAAACAGTGTAGACCCAGATGAGAGGGCTCCTAGGGGAGCCCTCTCATCAGGGTCTGCACTGTTTGTCATGTTACTCTTTTCTTTAGAAAACATCCCTAAATATTCACTATAAGCTTGACCTATTTGAATTTTGGAAGAGTCCATTTGAAAATTCTGCGTTGTAAGGGTTAACACACGTGATAATTCTACTGCACTTACTGGTAGCCTCTGCGGCATCCTCTTTTTTCTGGGATGCACTGCCATCTTCAGTCTTTACACTGCTAAGGCTGCCCAGCCTGAAAATAAAAAAATAAACATGCTCTTACAATTCTGTAGAAATCTCAGCTAAAGTGTGACAGTGACAGGTCTGGCCCAGGTTAAAAAAACTTCAAACTTAGATCTGGGTCTGCATTATTTGTCGATGTTTACCTGTATGACTACAAAGGGTAATTAGGATATAATTAGTATCGCAGAACGATGAAGTGCTTCATATTAACAGTGCAAACTGTATCCATGACACAGGCATATCCTGAAGGTGACTCTTGTAAAGTGCTACGTAACAAACTACAGTACAGCCCATTTAAAGCAACCACGTAATAAATGAACAGGGGTCTTTAAAAGCAGGTGGTTGCTATATACATGGTGAAAAGTAATGCAGAAAGCTCCTAGCAAAACTTTAATCCTGCACTAAGCTACACCTTGCCTCTATGACACAGAATTGAACCTTTTCTGGTGGTTGCATTTGACAGGTTACTGTACTGTACAGATAATTATGCTAGTGTTCCTCAAAACTATCTACTGTGTGCAGAGCTACAGATAAAGGTGCATACTCAAATACTGACACTGTCATTTGTCATTTCTCCACCAAACCCTTTGTTTTGACCACTCTTTAGAATCAAGATTCTCAAGTGTGGTCACAACACAGAGTTTGGTTGAGAAGTTGTTCTTGACAATTTATGCATCTTATCTGGACCTCTGGTTCCTCGTGTTCCTCAAAACATAACCAGGCCTGGTAGCTGTCATTATCAACACATAACCAGGCCTGGTAGCTGTAATTATCAACACATAACCAGTGGTAGCTGTCATTATCAACACATAACCAGGCCTGGTAGCTGTCATTATCAACACATAACCAGGCCTGTAGCTGTCATTATCAACACATAACCAGGCCTGGTAGCTGTCATTATCAACACATAACCAGGCCTGATAGCTGTCATTATCAACACAACCATTGTAGAACAAGTCTAACCTTCGAATGCAATGAGTGTACTGGCATTTGCAAGCAGTGTAAACCCAGTTCAGAAGTCCTTGGATCAAGATGTTTTTCATTCAAAACACTAGCAAAAAGCCTTTCATGCTGAATGGACTCAACTACACATTGATGGGTCATTCCTTATTAAAATTCAGCACTCAAGGGGTAAAATTCATCTGCTAATGATTTTGCTCTGCAACTGACCTGGCAATATGAGCCCAAGCAGGCCATGATGGCCCAGCCATTTGTCACAGGTATATCAAAGGATAAATTGTATTTGGCCAGATAGTTAAGACAAACAATCAATTTTTGATAATATTGGAAGTACATGTACATCACCCTATGAACATTTCTATATAACTATATTGAAACCTGTACAATCAGACTTCAGGGAACACTTTTGTTTCAATTTTCAAAGCTCAAAGAAATACATGTCACTTTACAACAGAAGCATGGCACACAGATAGACAGATAGTAAGACAAAGACAAACAAAGGCAAAGTGATCCCTAATGGTCATCCTGCTAAAGCAGGAGACAAAACAAACTATTGACCTAATAATCACAGACTATTGCCCTATAAATGAAAGCTTATGAAGTTATGAGTGAGCTTGACCTAATTATTGCCTCTTTATTGACTGCCTACATCTCACAGTGTGTAATGCAGCAGAAACTGATGGTGATTCATGCATGCATGTTTAGTTGGCATGTTTTTAAGTGTAAGTGGCATATTTGTAATCCTGGCGTAATTGCTCATGGTTGTAATTCTCTTTCCCTCCCTGAAATGGTTGTCTGCTTAAAAAACTGTCATCAGCTCATGTTTACCCGTAACCTGATCAACATTCATGTAAGAATAAATATAATATTAGCTGAAGTTTTATAAAGGTATCATTATGCACAATGAATTTTTTACCATGGCTAAAACTGTAGAATAAGATCTTTATCATGTTAAAGGGTTCTTTGGCCTTTGCAGAAATGGTATACTCAGACCTATGTAATAGAACTGACCCTGATCAGATGGCTCAAGTAGGCCATCTGATCTGGGTCTATCCTTTTTGCAAAGGGTTGAAAATGCATTTCGGTCAGGTAAGTGTTAAGCATTTATCACAAGCATCACTCTCTTCAAGTACCGTACATGTATCATATTGGTAACAGTAAATTATATTCAATTCAAACAATCTTGACAGCTGTTTTAATCCACTTTGTAAATACATATCAGTTAGTCAGTTGTCAGTTGCCCAAAGAATATACAGTAAAGTCCCTCTAAAATGAAATTATAGTATAGATGAATTTAGATACTTTTAGGCAGGTGGTTGCTTAATACAAGATGAAAGTCATGCAGAATCTAAGCTCCTAGAGGAGCTTTCTGCATGTTTTCACCCTGCATTAAGCTTCCACCTTTCTTAAAGACCGATACTCATACTAATATGAATGTCTGGTTAATATGGGTTTTACTGTACCATAAAAAGGCCAACCCATTTCATTGCTGTCATCTGCATATTTTTTTTTTAATTTAATTTTGTTTTTATTCCTTTCAATAAAAACATCAATATGAGTGTCAATCAATTTAGATTCACATCATATGTCAAGCTAATCATCATTTGATCTAGGTCTAACCCTCTTGCCTCTGAATATTCAAAGTGGAATGGCTCGCTAGTGTTTAACCCTTTCCTCCATACATACGCCTTTCTACGCCTCTGTAATAACCACTTCTTGAAATCGTTGTGATAAATAGAGCATTTGCTCTTATAGGAGTAAATGCTTTGTTTATCACAATGGTTTCAAACTACAAAATTCTAAAATTTTACTTTTCTCTAGTTAATGCTCCTTTTCGGTAGATTTATTCAAAGGTTCACATTTGCTAGAGGATTTTGAATGACAAACAGTGCAGACCCTGATCAGGGGGATCCTCTAGCAATCCTCTGATCAGGGTCTACACTGTTTAAAAACGCAATTATACTTGTTGGGCTGCACTGTTAGATTATGTGAAGTACTGTAAGGGTTTCATACAAACAGTCTGTCAGTTCAACATCTGTCTACACGCAGTACAAGTGGTAGCTTAATGCAGGACAAAAGTAATACACACAGCTCCTAAAGGAGTTTTCCATATCACTTTTACCTCATATTAAGCAACCACCTGCTTTTTAAGACTCCTATCTTCAATAAATAAATGATCGCTTTAGACAGGTTCTACTGTATAGCGACATCAACATGCTATTATGTCATCGACAAACAGAACCAGGCTTACACACCCATACAAAATAGTAAATCACAGTGAACTGGGACTCAATTTTAACCTTTTGAATGTTTATTTTTCAAGATGGTCCATCATTGTTGAAAAATCCAAGGAGTCCATTATGTATGAAAAGCTATAAAGGGCAAGAGAATTGTGAATGACAAACAGTGCTGACCCAGATCAGGTTCACTCTAATGTTGGTCTATGCTGTTCGCTGCACTCATTTTCTGCATTCAAAGGGTTAATAATCTATGAAAAATAGGATGCTTGACAGGATAAAACAAGTAACTCCCTCTCTTTAGGGGACAAGTATATTTTACTCGTCGGAAAAGCAATCCATGCAGACCATGATAAATAGCACGAGACCTCTATGGGCAGAGCTACAGATATAATACTTAATTTGTCATTTTTCCACTAAACCCTATACTGTGACGACTCTTTAACCCTTTCCTCCATAGGCTATTTTTAGACCCAACCTCTTTGAATGAATCTACCAAAAAGGATTATTTACTAGAGAAAAGTAAAATTTTAGAATTTCGTAGTTTTGAAACCATTGTGATAAATAGAGCATTAACTTTTGCTCTATTTATCATAATGGTTTCAAGAAGTGGTTATTACAGAGGCGTAGAAAGGCGTATTTATAGAGGAAAGGGTTAAACAGGGATCACAATGTAGGGTTTGGTGGAGAAATAAAGAAGCTATTTTTGAAATGTTTTAAATTTATGCATCTTATCTGGACCTCTGTATGGGTCAAGTTAGTGAATTACTAGATTGTGGCAACAGCAGTTCAATACTAGAACCAGGCACGTACCCAGGTGGGGGGCTCGGGGGCCCGGGCCCCCCCAGCTGGCTGCCAAGATACCATTTTTATTAATGGGCCCTTTTTAGTTTTCCCTACCGTTTTGACATTTTACCATGGCAATTTTTTTAGTGACCGATATTTTCCTCCCTGTGGGAGATTATCTGTTAGTTCTCTACACATAGACAGACCACCTTTATCACGCTGTCATGCTGTGATACACGCTTGGACTATTTTGGTATGGACCAATCAGGGTAATCCCCAGCGGAGAACACCCGAATTACGCAATCACGAGTTGGTTCCGGTTTTCGCTATACTTGAGTTTAGCAAATAAATTGTTCAGGAACCAGTCGTGACAAAATGCAAATTGCTACGTTGTCCACAAATACTACATGTGGCATGTAAATTACTCAAGCGTGGAGACAATGTCGCAAAACGAGGGGACGGGGGTGACATATCAAGACGCTAAGCAGTATGCACTTCGACCGATAAACGTTTTACTGTATTGATCAATAACTAGTAATGAAAGAATAACTCCGAACATTCCGAATGATAAAAAAGTATGATTTAATTTTTGTAAATTGAGATTGTCCTAAAAAATAGGTGAAAAACACACCTTTTGCCATTGGGAATATAGCCAAATAAAAAACCCTGAAACTTTTATTGTAAAATAAGATAAAAATGGAATATCTTTTTCATTGTACATGTATACATATTTCTGTTATAACCAGGTGAGCGATTAAGGGCCATCATGATCCTCGTGTTAAACTGTTACATTTAATGTTTGTAGTTTTGATCAGGGTTGTTTTCACATTTAGAAGAAATAACTAGTGTGATGCTATGGTTAGTTGAGTGTATATTTACTTGGATATTTTGCTTTTTTTATATAATTTGGTAATGTTCAGAAAAAAAACCCCAAAATAATCTATGTATTTACATTTCAGTTATTTATACTTACAGAAAATCTTTTTTTTTCTTTACCCAATCTTGAAAATAATAGTTTTTAGCCATATTGCATAAAATCAATTAATTTTGAAAATTCAAAAGGATTTTCATTATGATCAATGAATAAAAGAATGGTCATTTTCTTTTAAAAGTAAATATATTTATATAGACAACTGATATACTTATGTTTTCTTATTTTAATAAATAAATGGAGATGATTTTCAAAAAAAATGTTTTCTTTATTACTTTTAATTGTGTTCTTGCCAATCTTGGTAGATCAACATGCATGTCCTTAAATAAAGACATAAGCAGATGTTAGTTCTGAGATTAATAATGCCGAGTCTGTCCATAGCATTTTTTTTAAATCATGATCAAATGTCTGTCTGTTTGTCAAAGGCAAAACTTTAATCATATGTCTGTCTGCCTGTCTGTCAATGGCAAAAGTCTTTAGTCAGTCTGTCAATGGCAAAAAACTTTAACCAAGATCACGTCTGCCAATGGAAAAAAGGCATGATCACATGTCCGTCTGTCTGTCTGTCATTG
This sequence comes from Azorinus chamasolen, assembly GCA_963576725.1. Lineage (NCBI taxonomy): Eukaryota > Metazoa > Mollusca > Bivalvia > Cardiida > Solecurtidae > Azorinus > Azorinus chamasolen. The sequence continues at coordinate 9,888,485 of OY755248.1, read as the reverse complement.
GCAAAAACCTTTAACCAAGATCACGCCTGCCAATGGAAAAAAGGCATGATCACATGTCCGTCTGTCTGTCTGTCAATGGCAAAAAACTTTAGCCTTGATCACAACTTTTGTGTTAGGGTGATTTGTACGAAGTCCATACATTGAAACATTGGTGATCATTCATCATGTATTAAGTCTCTGCACCTAAACCCAGGTGTAAAAGGAGCCGATTTCCTATATTATAACATAAAATTATATATTGATAGAGTGATCCAGATAGCAGGAAATTGCACCATTCAATGCGGCATACCAAAAAAATTCGGCTACCGGGAGGGGACACCCCTCCCGTACCCTCCCCAACTCGGCCCCCCCAGACAAAAATTTCTGGGTACGGCCCTGAGAACTATCACTTAAGGTGATATATACCCCCGCACGGCAGCTTTGATTGCAAACACAAGTGTGACACAAACTACCCATGTAACAAGTCACTGAAGCACAAAATTACTCAAAGTTCAAGGAGAGATAATTTTGTAATGGCTGCAGATAAATATGACAATTGTGTCTTGCACATCTGCTATATATGGTTATTATGTATGGCAAGTATCAACTGAATAACTTTAAAATTGAATGAGGAGTTTGCGACACCAATCCCCATGTTTCATGCCAAAATGACAAAAATACTCAGTTCAAGGGGAGATTATTTTGCAATTCCCAGCACTAAACACATGAAAATTATGTCTTGCACATTTACTATTTGTGGTTATTATGTGTACCAAATATAAAATTCATGGCACCAACTCCCAATGTTTCATGCCAAAAATGACAAAACAATACTCAAATTTCAAGGGGAGATAATTCTGCAATGCCCAGTGCTAAACACATAAAAATTGTGTCTTGCACATGTACTATTTATGGTTATTATGTATACCAAATATAAACTGAATAACTTTCAAATTGAAGGAGAAGTTTGTGACACCAACTCCCCATGTTTCATTACAAAATCACAAAAAATAATCTAAGTTCAAGGGGAGATAATTCTGCAACACCCAAAGGTAATCACATGAAAACTGTGTCTTGCACATCTGCCATTGGTGGTTACTATGTATACAAAAAATAATTTCAATTAAAACTGAATGAGGAGTTAGCAACACCAATGTTCAAATGCAGACGGAGCGACCGACAGGTGATTCCAGTTTGTGGGGGTATATTATAATAGACCAATTTGTGATGACCAATGCAAATAGTCTGGATCTAGATGAGATGCCTAGTAACTTGGCATCTGATCAGAATACAAGCTGTTTGACACTGATCATGTTTAAGCTTATCCTGACAGATCTTGTTTACAAAAGACAATTACAGCGTAAAGGGTTAATTCTCATGCCAATCCTTGATATTTATCCTTTCCTTCATATAAACACTTTTTTCACACCTTTGCAAACAGAGTAGACCCAGATCAGATGGTTCCTGTAAGTGGTCTGATCAGGGTCTGAACTTATAATAGATCTTGGTTCCTGTAAGTGGTCTGATCAGGGTCTGAACTTATAATAGATCTAACTCTACAGCTTCTACCAATACCCCAAAAGCCTGTGTACGTAATTATGCCATTATGAAAATTTAGCTAGTATCCATGATGTCATTATTTCTTAACTCATTCCCTCCTAGGCTATTTCTATACCCAACCTCTCTGAATGTATCTACCGAAAAGGAGCATTAACTAGAGGAAAGGAAAAATATTAGAATTTGTAGTTTGAAACCATTGTGATAAATAGTGCATTTGCTCTTATAGAAGCAAATGCTCTATTTATTACAATGGTTTCATAAAGTGACTTTGATAGATGCGCAAAAATGCATCACTAGGAGATAATGTGTTAACATAAATATTGAACATGTAAAGTGTTAAATCTGAGACCAATGCTAGACTTTAGTACAGGTACACTTTGCAGCCTTTGATGATGACACTTTCCACTGCTAACCCATTACGTGAATATTCATATAAGAAATAATGACATTCACATAAAAAGTTATGACATTATGAATATCTTTAGCTGATTTTTTTTATCATAACCATTTTTCATCACAAAAACTGTAGAATCAGATCTATGTAATTCCATGAGCAAACAGAGCAGATCCTGATCAGATGACTCTTAAAGGAGCCATTTGATCTTGGTCTTCTCTGTTTGTAAATGTGTCTAAATTAGAGAAAGGATTTGCACTGTATAATAATCGCCACAGTAAACATTTGTCAAGTGATATTGTATAAATAGGAGAGGAGATCAGTCAGGCTTATGTATAAACATATCCATGCCGGAATAATAACACATCTAAACAATTACATAATAACCCTCAAAGTTGTTTGCACTTGTATCACGTCACAGTTCTGCCAAAAAGAATTGTTGGTCGAACCATGTCGGATAGGATTTTGTATACGATGTAGACCCAGAGATGGCTCCTCCAGGATTACTCTGATCAGGGTCTGCACTTTGTCAGTCCGAGTTCTTCCTGTGAAAGGACGTCATTCCATACTGAATGGTTTATACTGTAATACATTTCTTGGACCATTCCTGGGGACTTTGAAAAATTTATATTCAAAGAGCTTAATGTCTACAGACAGGGCTTAACCATTTCCCTCGTATGAATGTTTTTACACACCTTAGCAAACAGAGTAGACCCAGATCAGACGGCTTCTGTAGGAGCCTACTGGGTCTACTCTGTTTACAAATATGCGAAAAGGCATTTATATGAAAGAAAGGATTAAATTTTGCATGCTCAGTACAACTACTTCAAATTTATTTATTTTTCTCTAATTTTCTTACAATATACCAGGACTGACTATTTCTGTTCAAACGTTGAGTGTTGAAAGTTTGGATCCTGCTGACACGCAGAGTTTGTTATCATGTATGCGGTGAACGAAGCACACTGGCATAAACATATCATTCCCTTCTTGGCATGAAAAATCTTTCCAAATCAACAGATTCTGACTTTCACACTACTTTAATGCATGTTTACGGAATTCTATGACTCTAGGTATAACTGAATTCCATGACTAGGTATTACGTCATTGTGCGGGAGACTTGTATGTGCCACCAGTTGGAATGCATTCTTATCTTGTAGAATAACAGACAGATTCCAGACGTATCATGTACAGCCTTTACCATTCTATACACAGATGTATAGAAGTCCTCTGAAAATAGTTTAGATCTAAACGAAACTCTGAACCTTGAAAGTGTCCAAGCCGATTCTGTCTTTGAAATATGTACCATTGAAAATGAACCCTTTGAATATGGGACACACATCCACTGACACTTACAAACAGTGTAGACCCTGATCAGGGGGCTCCTAGAGGGGATTCTTATTTGTCATTCAAAACCTTCTAGTAAATTTAAGCCTTTCATAGTTAGTGGACTCAATACAGTTAAACACTGGTGGCCTATTCCACTCTAAAATATAAGCATTGAAAGGGTAAAGAAACACCATTTTTTGTAGTCAACAATTACTTTGCTGGCAAACAAGTAAGACGTACTGGAAATACCTTCACGATAATAACCCGGGCAGAGACATATTCTAGCAGTAATTATTGTAACAAGCAATAGGGTTATTTGCACAGCTTCACAAGAATAAGTCTTTAACCCTTTATTAGATGATTATTCATAAAGATTACCCCCATTACGAATATTAATCACATACTCCTTGTGAAAGTATATAACATAAGGAAATCTGTTTACATGACAAACAGTAGGGAAACACATCTGCAACATATAAACAAACACAGCAGACACTGAACAAAGAGCTCTTACGAGCTGTCAGAACTGGGTCTTGTCTGTTTGAAAAGGTCTATCAAGGGTCAACTCCTTCAACACATTCAAGTTGCCAAGTGTAGACCAAGATCAGCAGCTGACACACAGCAGCTGACCAGTATCTACAATGTTTGAGAAATTAGGTTTTGAAAGAGTCATGCATCTTATCTAAAACTCCGATAAAAATAACAAAACAGAGGTCCAGACAAGATGCACGACTTAAAACATTTTCAAGAATAACTTCTTCATTTCTCCACCAAACCCTATGTTGTGACCACTCTTTAGAATCGTCTCTTTGAGAAATGACGATTTTAGTATTTGAGTATGCATGTTCATCTGTTGCTCTGACTGCAGATACTAATAAACAGGAACTAGACAATCACATCCCTCTATTTATAATCCAGAATTGATGAATTCTCACATTATACGCTTGCTTCATGTAAGTGTTATAATGTTAGATATATACATGACAGTAAGTACTTGAGACAAAAGGATGTTACAATCAAGACATTATAATTAACCCTTACATGTGCACCGCTGAATTTTCAAATGAACTACTCCAAAGTCCAAACGGGTCAAGCCTATGGTGAATATTTAGGGAATTTTCTATAGATAATTGTAACATGACAAACAAGACGGACCCTGATGAGATGGCTCCACTAGGAGCCCTCTCATATGGGTCTACACTGTTTGCAAAGGACATTAGTGGCTGTAAGGGTTAAGACGTGACTGACATTGCAAACAGTTTGGATCCAGATTAGACACCATGTAACTCAGAAATGTGATCTGGATCCAAACAGTTTGTTATATGGCCAATAGTTGCTACAAATAGTTCAGCTAAATGAATGCTGTATAAATAAATATTAAGCAGGACCTGGTGAAATGCTGAGCTGAAAAAATGTTTCTCAATAAAAAATGTTACCAACTCCAGAACTGCCTTCCACAATGTCAATCCTTATCTATGACTGTGGGACACACATACACTGTCATTTGCAAACAGTGTATACCCAGATCAGAGGGTTCCTAAAGTAGCCCTCTGATCAGGGTCTGCATTGTTTGTCATTTTCCTCTAGCAAGTTTAAGCCATACATACTGAGTAGACATTAATGACTATTAATAAATAAATAAATGTGCTATTTTAATCCGAAAATGGTTTTAACCATTTCAGCGATAAAATTTTCGGATTGAAAGGGTTTAAGTATTATTTGCTCAAAACAGACATCAACTGCATAATTATTCAATCACTAATATTCAAAATCTTTTCTTTTGAGAAATTATTCAATCCATAATTTTATGTTTGACAAGAAAGTTACGGCGCAAATGAGCTGTATCCAACCTGTTTGAAATTGCCATAAATCTTGTTATTAACCTTTACTTGATAACGACACATAGTTATGCATCTGCAATCAAAGTAGACCAAGATCAGGATCCGCTGTTTGCTTATAAAATATTAACCCTTTCCTCCATATATACGCCTTTCTACGCCTCCATAAAAGTCACTTTTTGAAACCATTGCGATAAATAGAGCATTTGCTGCTATAGGAGCAAAATTTTATGCTCTATTTATCACAATGGTTTCAGAACTACAAAATTCTAAAAGTTTCCATTTCTCTAGTTAATGCTCCTTTTTGGTAGATTTATTCAAAGTGATTGAATCTAAAATTAGCCTTTATAGATGGAGGAATGAGTTAAGGTCAGATTTTATCACTTCTGCCTATTGTTCAAACAGTCCCTTGTTCATAATGCCTTTATAATATACTTCAGCTACTAACAGTCACACAGTCGTCATTTCTTACAAGAATATGTGACAAGGGGATCACACAGCAGGTTCCTCAAACTCTGGACAGGAACTAGAAATAAGCCCCCAAAACCAAACATAATAGATCCAGATCAGCTGCTATATTTGAAATATGGAGTCTGATCCTTGGTGAGTGACACTGTTGACATTTGAAGTAGAAACAGTTACTCTTCTATTATTTATTGAATCTAAAACAATCTACATTTTATCAACATGCTATATGGGAACTATCAGATGTTCCACAGGGGGTACATTTAACTCTTCACAGAGAAAACAATGTCTGCCCAAATGCTAATCAAACTTTGTGCAGACTTCCTAATTATGTTCAGATTATATCAAGCTTTTCAGAAACTGCTGAACAAGTGTCAAAGAGTTATGGTCTTGATGAGATGCCAGATTACCCAACATCTCATCTTAGATTCAAGCCATTTGCAATCGCCAGTCTGATTGTGGGGTAAGGGTAAGTGCACCAGAATAAAATTGAGTCCCCATCCCCGTCACATGCATTATACCTGTTCAGTCTCAGAGGTTTTATTTGGAATTTGGCAATGCATAAATGCCAGCCTGATAACATCAATGTAATCTACAGAAAACAATGGGATAGCAGATTAGTGAACAAAATCAGTTTTTACACGAAGATACTGAACTGGTGTAACATAAATTATCACAGCAAAAATGAAACCGTGAGTCATGTATGATTTACATGATAAGTACCTGTAATTGTCACAGTGAATAGGTGTCTCCTTACAATATGAATTTGTTTTAACCCATTCCCTCATATTGATGCCTTTTGACGCCTCTGCAAAAGTCACCTGTTGAAACAATTGTGATAAATAGAGCATTTGCTCCTATAGGAGCAAATGTTCTATTTATCACTATTGTTTCAAACTACAAAATTCTAAAAATTTCCTTTTCTCTGATTAATGCTCCTTTTCGGCAGATTTATTCTAAGAGGTTGGGTCTAAAATTAGTCTATGAGGTAATTGGTTAAGCCTTTACTTCAAAGGCATCCCTTTTTACCTCATCAATATTCATTAATCCTTTCCTCCATAGTCTATTTTTAGACCCAATCTCTTGGAATGAATCTACCAAAAAGGAGCATTTACTAGTGAAAAAGTAAAATTTTAGAATTTTGTAGTTTGAAACCATTGTGATAAATATAGCATTTCCTATAGGAGCAAATGCTCTATTTATCATAATGCTTTCAAGAAGTGGTTATTACAGAGGCATAGAAAGACGTATTTATGGAGGAAAGGGTTAATACTATGTATTAGCTAAAGTTTTATTAAAGTATCATGAACATGGTATTGATCTATATGGCAGAAAGTGTACCATCAGATCTACCTGTATTAACCCTTTCCCGTATATAGACGCCTTTTGACGTCTCTGTAAAAGTCACTTTGTGAAACCATTGTGATAAATAGAGCATTTGCTCCATAGGAGCAAATGCTCTATTTATCACAATGGTTTCAACACTACACAATTTTAAAATTTTCCTTTTTAATAGTAAATGCTCCTTTTCGGTAGATTTGTTCAAAGAGGTTGGATCTAAAAATAGTCTATACGGGAATGGGTTAATGTCAATGATGCACAATAATACTTCATGAATATTTATATAAGAATTAATGCCATTGTAAATATTAATTAGCAAAATTTTCATAATGGAAGATTATAACGCAAATGTTTGCCATGGCAGAAACTGTAGAATCAGATCTATATCATTTGGATTCCAAGCAAACTGAGCAAACCATGATTAGATGGCTCCTACAGCAGCCAAGATCTGGGTCTACAGTTTACAAAGGCGTAGAAAGGTGTATTTAGTCGAGTTAAGGCAAGTTATAAATGTGAAGTCTTTGATTGAGGTGGTATATTTCATTTCAAATAGGAAAGATGTGTTAAGATCACAGATTAGACCTGCAATAAAATTTGGGCAAACATCACTGAAACTAGAAACGTGTCCAAAGGACATGAACGCACTCGGTATCAATTGTACAAAGTGCAAATGCAAGGGCAATAACTCTGCCCAAAATAGATAACTTAGCATAAAAAAACGGTACCAAATTTCATGTCGATGTGAAACACAAGTGAAAATCTCATTTTTTACCCAGACAATGACTTTGGCCCCTTACTCAATAGATAGCCCTAATATACGCCTGTAGAAGCTGTCTGATCAGGGTCTGCTCTGTTTGTTCATGAAATAATGGCCAAAATGTCTCTAGTTTATATTCCATTACAAAAATTAAGCTATTAAATATCCATAAATACATTATTTCTTACATGAATATTCATGATGTGAGAAAAAGATTAACTCTGCCAATACTCCAGGATTCTAGGTGCACAACTGCATCTACATGTATGTTGACAAACAGTCCTGTGAAGTTTCATCATTTCAGGACAAATACTTTATATAGTTATGATACAAAAAGTGTGATGGACTGATCAAATATGAGCCAAACAAGTGTCTTTGGGGCTTTTGGGACTACACAAACTGTAAACCTAGTCTGGCTACCCATCAATATACCTGATCAAAATAAAGGGCAATACACATAGAAGAGATCTCCCAAAGGCACATAAACCTGACTGAGCAATGTACAAGAACCAGAAGCCTGGACATCCAAATGTGTTGTCTTACTCTAATTACCATTCTTATTCTGACATCCAATCTTCCCTCTACATCGGTTTGTAAAGCTGATTAAGGCAAATTGGCACTGTTTTGATAACTTTCACCCTTTCACTCCATAGATACGACTTTCTACACCTTTGCAAATGGAATAGATCCAGATCAGACAACGCCATACAGGATCCATCTGATCAGGGTTTGCTGTTATCTGATGAAATGATAAATATGTGATTCTACAGTTTATGCCATGGCCAAATATTCCTCAGACCTGTGGTCTGTGCTATTATAAAAATTAATCTCATTAATATGTATATTACACATTATTTATTACATGAATATTCATGGAGTAAAGAGTTAACTTAGACTGACATAGTAACAAATAGTATAGACCCAGACCAATCTGCTTCTTCAGGGTCTGCACTATTTGCCTAATTCTATCAGAGTTCTTAACCCTTAACTCCATAAATACGCATTTCTACACCTTGGCAAACAGAGTAGACCCAGATCAGACAACTCCTATAGGAGCCGTCTTATCAGGGTCTACTCTGTTTGCTTATGAAATAATATAGATATGACTATTTAGTTTCTGCCATGGTCAAACTTTCCTGTGTCCATGTGCTAATATAACAATTAATTTAATCAATATTCATGATGTCATTATTTTTCTACATGAATATTCATGGAGGAAAGGGTAAACGGCTAAAACAAGGTATTTGGCACACAAGTGTCCCACCAGGATGAAAAAATGAACTTTCATGCAGCATTTTGAAATTCAGGGTATCAAAAGTTCAATATTTTGGCCATTCAAATCCGTGCTTGTTTCGATTTAGCAGCTTTTTCAAATACATTTTATAGAGATTATGAAGGACAGGTCACCTGTCTGTTACGGACACTACAACAGACATATAACAACAATTAATTTGTTCAAAACATTGTTCTTTTATTAATGCTTACTCAGAAACTTCAAAAATGGAAGGTGAACAAATAAATGAAAATGTAATCTGGTTGATTTGTGATTCCAAATGAAAAAGATACACCTTTCTGCGAACAGTCTCAAATCTGAAACATATTTAACTATAAATTTAAAGCATAACATTTGTCTACCACAAATTTCAATATTCAAAACACATTAGTTTGCTAGCATGAATGCTAGTCTAATATGCAAATCACTTTCAACTGTTTGAAATGAGCAGGATATGCTTTTTGCATCCAAAATAATGGAATTCCGTACTGTTACGGACACTACACCAGAATGCTGTCTGTACACATTCCCTTTTACTATCAACTTAAAATTGACATGTTTGTGTATTTTCATAAAATTGGCTTTTATGTTATCTAGTTCACATGTTTTAAACTGAAAGTGACCCTTTTCATTTACAAGACTAGGGTTTTCTACTCTAGAAACGACGCTGTCCTTAAGCTCTCAAGACATGTCTGGCTGCTCAGGCCATTTGTATATCTGGATCTGAGGAAGCCATCTGCTTAATTTTCATTCTTTCCTTCCTTTTCCTGTCTTTGTCAGTCTTTTTCTACACTGAATCCTTTTCTGGGTTTTCGTTTTTCTGGCGATTTCTCCATGCTTTAACTGAGACTCAGCCTGGTTTTCTCCTTTTGCTTTTTGGCCCCATCGCCATGTTTTCAGTCTCTCTAACAGCCGTTTTCTTTGGTCGCAGTGATGATTTTCTGCTGTCCTCTGCAAAAAATAATACATTGCCTTACATATAAATTGCTACCATCATGTTGGGCTCAATGTAAACATGTAGACAATATAATTAATAATCCAGGGTTTAGAGTCAAAATGTGCTTAGTGCCTTTAAAAATAGCCAATTATCACCTTTGGCACTAAGCCCTCCATATAAAACAAGGGCATGTTGTATTGCTATGCAAGACATGAGTCCCCCACCGGACTGAAAAAAACCTCCACTCTCCCCACCCCACCCACCCATGGTGTGGTTGACCATGGTATATACATAACCACCTGAATGGTATTAATACCTACTTTCATACATTGAATCAGTAAATCAAAAGTTATTGTCCCGACAAGAAAATATGAAAAAGGGGAGTAACTCCAAAAATATTGATGCTAGAGTTATTGCCCTTGTGCATGACACTACTTCTCATCACGCTTGTTCCATATGAGAAGTTTCAAATCAATTGAACCAGTACATAAAGAGTTATTAACTGGACAAGAAAATATGAAAAGGGGAATAACTCCAACAATATAGATGCTAGAGTTATGGCCCTTGTGCATGACACTACCCCTCATCATGATTGTTCCATATGTGAAGTTTCAAATCAATTGAACCAGTAGATAAAGAGTTATTGTCCGGACAAAAAAATATGTAAAAGGGGAATAACTCCAAAAATATTGGTGCTAGAATTATGGCCCTTGTGCATGACACTACTCCTGATCATGCTTCCTCAATGTGTGAATTTATAATGAATTTGGCCTAACTTTGTAGGAGAAATTGCCCGGACACGAAGTGTGACAGACGGACTGACAAGAAAATATGAAAAAGGGGAATAACTCCAAAAATATTGATGCTAGAGTTATGGCCCTTGTGTATGACACTACCCCTCATCATGATTGTTACATATGTGAAGTTTCAAATCAATTGAACCAGTAGATAAAGAGTTATTGTCCAGACAAAAAAATATGTAAAAGGGGAATAACTCCAAAAATATTGGTGCTAGAGTTATGACCCTTGTGAATGACACTAGCCCTCATCATGCTTCTTCAATGTGTGAAGTTATAATGAATTTGGCATAACATTGTAGGAGATATGGCCCGGACAAAAAGCGTGACAGACGGACAGACGGACAGACGGACATACTAACAAATGGGTAGTTGTGTGACTTTTTCCTTTGATCTTTTCTTGTGTGACTAGTCCCACAAGAAAAACTATTTTTGGCTCTAACTTTGGAAAAGAATGATCTGGAAGCTAACCCTAACCCTAACCCTATGTCCCACAACTGGCCAGGTTAATGTCACAAGAAATGGCCAGGTTAATGTCACAAGAGATGGCCAGGTTAATGATTTTACTTGTGGGACTAGTTAGAAAAAGTCACACAACTACCCTTTGGTGAGTGCGGACGGACAGACGGACGGACAGACGGACGGACAGACGGACAGACGGACGGACAGACGGACAGACGGACAGACAGACGGAATCGAGCAAACCTATAGTCCCCCAACCGGTAACCGGTGGGGGACTAATTAAATTTGAGTACTTTTGATCATTCATGGATCATTGGATGGACAGATGGTCACATACATAAACCCTGAAGCCATCATGGCAACTAATTTCAGCTCACAGCAAGTGAGCTCAACAAAAAGCAAGTGAAGTATACTTTGTAGTGTCCGTAACATTATTGGCAAATACAATGATATTAATTTAAAACTAACTCCTATAAGTAAACATGCATATTTATGGTCAGTATTCTGTACAAATAACCTATCCCCAATTAATAGAATAACTATTTCTTTGTTTGATGTAAAATATGAGACATTAAAGCCATGCATCATATATGCATTTTACAAATTGTTTTTCAAATGTAACAGGTCTTCTCAGTCAAAACATACTTTTGGTCAACTTCATTATATTACATGATTAGCAACAATAATTCAACAAGGCACTGATATCCGAAATTGAAATGAATTGAGTTTTGCAGGTACATAGTCCTTGCATACTGGAAAGCATGCATTAAGTTACGGACTCTACCTTTTATAATGTATGATGATGTAAACAACAACTACTTACCTCTGACATCATTGGGACTTAAAATCTTGGTTTTGTCCATTGCTCAGGACTACTTCCTTCAGTTTGACAAGCTACTGCACCATTTTAGATGTTTTTTCCAAGGAACTTTTTGCTGGTCTGGTGGATTGTCCAACTCTTGAAAACATGTACCGGTACTCTTTCTCCGATACATTATTACATCATAATATTGTTACATCAAACAAGTTTTTCTAGTATTTTCTAACAGTAATGAAGTGATGTAACTTTGTATTATATAGATATCTGCTGATTACAGCTTTGAACTGAAGCAAAAAGCTGTTATAAATAGATGAAAGAAGTATCAATTTTTAGGGACTATTTGTGTAGAGTCCGTAACATTAAAATTGTGGAAAAAACAAATTTCAAATTCATAGAAATGAATTGCATTTTACCTTTTGAACATACACATTCAGAGCAATAATACTGAGGAATACAACAGTTCTAGTGTAAGTACTCATTGAGTTTCAACACCTATGTTACGGACTCTACAGAAAAATCATTTTTCACATTTCCACGTGTGAATGCTAAAATTTCAGATATGCTATTCATTAATGCCGTGATGCTTCCATATTTCAAACTTTAGTCAATTTTGAGTAATTCCAAGCATCAACCATCTGTCAAATTATTGTTAGCAATGCTTTACAGATCCATATCAAAGCATACCCATTGTGATTTTGAGAAAAAGACAAAATCACCTCTCTAAGTCATATAGCCATAACTTCCTAATTATGCTGTTTATTTTAACAGTTCACCTACCAAAACTTAGTGTAGACAATGCTCTTTAAGCATGCATCAGTTTCATTTCTCAGTAAAGGGTTAAAAGTCTAGTATTTTAAGCTTTAAAATACAATTTGCTAAAGTGGGACAGCATAACGCATTAAAATGACCATTTTGGGGCCATGTTTGGTGCAATAACTCAACAACGGAGTAATATTTTGACACAAAATTTGGAGTGATTCAGGATTGGCCATTACTACAAACATTGAATATAAGAAACAAATCCTTTATGTTCCCAGTTGATTTCAATCTGTATATAACATCATTTGGGCTCAAAATGGACAAATACCGTGTTTTAGCCGAAAGGTAGTTAGGATATAGAACAAATCTGGAAATCCCGGATGTCAGTGGTGGTACAAATTACATTGTCTCATGCACCTCCGAATGTACTCTTCATAGGGGGTACTGAGGACTTGAGAGTCAAAATCCATAAATCATCAGGAATCAAGGTCAAGTTTCTTTGTTTATATTGAATCTCTCTCATAAACAGCTCTTTCATACAGCCAATGATTTACAGGTAAGATGACTCTTTGCAAGGTAAGTACATGTAATCTGCAAAACTTGTCTGCTTCAAAATGATGATTTTAGTATTTATTTTCACAATGAATGGACTGAACCATGTAGGAGAATACCCAGGTCCATTCTAACTTTATAAATATATGACATATTACTATATTTCATTAAATTTTGGTCTTTGCCAAAAATAATGATATTAAAATTTAAATCAAATTAAAATGCTAATAATTCTTAATTCATGATTATTCATATAAGTCATTAGTCTGTTTGTCCGTTTCTGGTTTTAGGTTGTTTTGACAGTATTTCAGCCAAATCACGACACAGCTAATTACAGGCAGAGGAAGAATGAAGAGGTTTTTCTGTGCACAGAAAAAATTGTATTGTTTCGTTCACAGAAGAACATCCAGGTTGAACCACCAACCTACCGCAAGGCAGCTTGAAAGCTTCCTCTCTTGAAAAATCCAAATGCTCAGGACCGGATTCGAAACACAGCTGTGAGGGAGTTACATGATTGTCAGTCAAACACCATAACTACTGGCCCTATTCATATACATTGTAATACATATTAATATCATGAATACAAAAAGATTATTTTTAACTATGGTGTATGAATACAACAATTTCTATAATGGCAGAAACTGCAGCATCATATCTATATTATTTCATATGCAACAAGATGCATTTGTATACCACTATGCCCCCGATATGACCTTGACCCTGATGTATGACCTTGACCTTAATAAGTCACACCTAAAAATGTTCGCCTCCATAAGCTGCACATGCATGCCAAGTTTGAAGTATGTATGTTGAATGGTGACCAAATTATTGCCAATCTAAATTTGAAACGGAATTTGACCATTGATCTTGATGTATGACCTTGACCTTAATAACTCACCCCTTAAAATGTTCACCTCCATAATTTGCATATGCATGCCAAGTGTGAAGTATGTATTTTGAATGGCGACAAATTATCCCCATCGTGGGGCTACTCTGCAAGGACTTTAAAAGGCGTAGCTATAGAATAAAAGGTTAAAGGTATTTCACTTGTTATCCGTTATGCAATGAAACAACTATCTTTGAAATCTGATAAAGTTTTCATGGGCCCAAGTTTTGCATAAACAACTTGCCAAGTTTTTTTTACACAATCTATGTTTTTTGTTTTTACCAGGGCAATGTGTTACCCAAGATATTTCCTGCATAAAATATATAACAAATGGTACAAGTCACTATCTCCCCTGTCTACATTGGCTGATTGCATGAGTTCAGTTTATCTGATTAACGCCATTTTCCCTGAAAATATTTGGGGTATTGGAACATGTCAGAACTCCAAGGTAAGTCCGCCCTGTGAATAGTCAATCTTAACCCTTTCCCTGTTCTATATTTAGTCCAAATTTCAATACTTACTGAATATTCATAGACAAAACTTGTCTACAGCATCCATCTAAACTGAGTCTAATTTTGGTTCTTTAAGACAGGTGGTAGCTTAATGCAGGATACAAGTTATGCAGAAAGCTCCTGGAGAAACAAATTACATTTAACTTTCATCCTGCATTAAGTAACTACTTTCTATTTTCGACACCCACATTTGTTCATTTATATGGTCGCCATAGGCAGGCTATACAATGAGATATGGAAAGTGGAACATTGTACTTATTTATAAAATAGATAAGAATGTCTTTCAAATTTCATTAGCAGACAGAGCAGACCCTGATCAGACGACTCATATAGGAGTCATTTGATCTGGGTCTACCCTGTTTGCAAATGTGTGAAAAAAAACATTTATATGAAGGAAAGGGTTAACTCTTGTCCTGCTATTCGTGACCAGACTCACATTTGCAAACTGCCTGGATCCAAATGAGACACAAAGTAATTCATCACAGGATCCATGCAGATTGATACTTGGACAATAATGTCTCATAACTGTTCACAGCAATTGGCAAAGTCTTTTATTTGTCTTCAAAAATGCAACCGCGCCAATTATTTTGGTCCTGATGATACTTTGATTTACTTGGCCTCTCATCTGGATCCAAACTGCACAGATTTCAGAATTGCTGTATATGATAGCTTTTGAAGATAATTGCTTAGAATGCAAAGAGAAAGGCTACCACCTGCCTTGGTCCTTTACTTCAATTCTCATGTGCAAAACTCCGCCCATACTGAATTGTATGCTGAACTATATTTAACTCCTCCCTGTATGAATATTTATGAAGCAAACCGCCAAAGCAACATTTATCTTTGCAGAATGAGTTTAATGGCAAACAGTGCAGACCCTGATCAGAGGGCTCCTACAGGAGCCCAGTCTGATCTTGGTCTACACTGTTTGCAAATAACTGGTACATTTGTTTCCCCGCATATAAATGGTTTTACGGGCTCTGTATGGTAAGACTGTCTAAAGTTGTTTATAAGCTGTTACAAAACAACCCTCCAATAGCTTTATTCTGACTGCTGTTAGCAACAATTAACATTATGAAGTACTCCAATAATTCCTCATCTTCAACAATGTTCAAACAGTTCAAAACAGTAACCATTTCAATGCTGAATTTTCAATTGGACTATTCCAAAATACAAACAGGTCAAGCTCATCATGATTATTCAGGGATTTTTTTAAAAGAAATGTGTAAACATGATAAACAGTACAGACCCTGATGAGAGGGCTCCTCTAGAAAGCTCTCATCTGGGTCTACAAGTCTGCAAAGAATATTTTTGACTCAATTCCAGCACTGAAAGGGTTAAAGATATTACCAACAATACTGCTTCAACTTTTGATTAATAATAAACACATGTATTACAGAACCATTACTTACCCCCTTTCTCTCTCCTCACTCACCCCCCCCCCCGTCCTTTCTCTCCTCACTCACCCCCTCTCTCCCATACCAGACAAACCCCTAACCCTTGTTGAACAATATGTTTGTATGATACAAGATCAAAGTCTCTTTTATTAGCCCTTTACTCTATGAATATATGAGTAAGAAATGATAAATGTAAGAATATGATTTGGCTTACTTTTTATAATGGTATGTTTTTGGCCAAAGGGAAAACCCTAGAATCAGATCTATACTTCATAAGCAAACAGAGCAGACACTGATCAGACAGTTTCTACAGGAGTAGGTCTGATCTGGGTCTACTCTGTTTGCAAAGGTGTTAAAAGCATGATGCATCAATATATGGAGTAGAGTTCTGATTAAATAAGATTCTATTATTTCCTTATCCTGTAAATCCTGACAAGAATGCTATAAATTTGCATCAAGATAAAATCTGTTGAATACTCACTCAATAGAGATCTAAAATTCACTAGGAGCCCTCTGACCTGGGTCTAAAAACACCCTGTCCCTACACTTTAACCCATTCCTATTTTTAGACCCAACCTCTTTGAATGAATCTACCCAAAAGGAGCATTTATTAGAGAAAAGTAAAATTTTAGAATTTTGTAGTTTGAAACCATTGTGATAAATAGAGCATTTGCTCCTATAGGAGCACAATTTTTAATGCTCTATTTATCACAATGGTTTCAAGAAGTGGCTATTACAGGAAACACTTTTCACACAGGATAAAGGTTGATCAATGCTTTTGAACAGATTCCAGAGCCGTTTAATTGGACAAAGATTCCAGAGCCGTTTAATTGGACAAAGATTCAGTACTTTTTGATCTGTTGATTAAAATGTGTTAGATGCTTATGACAGCACCTGGATTTTCTAACAGTTATTAATCTCTATTATATCAACAGAACCATCAACTGTTGTAAGTATTTGTATAATTTTATGTTTATAAATCATACTTCAAGCACTATATTTTATGATAGAACTGGCATAATCAGTTCAAAGTCATCAAGTTCGATAGAACTCAAAATAATTTGCCCTTTGCATGTCTGAAAGTTCTTTCTCTGATATAAACGCCTTTTCACATGTTTGCAAACTGAGCAGACCCAGATCAGATGACTTCTATAGGAGCAATCTGATCTGGGTCTGCTCTGTTTGCAATTGGAATTTGATAGATCAATAATTTTACTTTCTAAAATAGCTACAATGTTCACCTTCGATATTTCATTACAACTATTTTGTCCATGAATATTCAGTTGGTATTGAAGTTTGGAAAAAAAACACACAGAACAGGGGAAGGGTTAAGGAATTTTAGATTGTTTTGTGAAGCTTGAAGCATGTCGGTGATAGTTTTCCACAGGTCCAGATAAGATGCGTAAGCTAGACATTTTCAAGAATAGCTCCTTTATTTCTCCACCAATACTGTGACCACTCTTTAGAATCATCTCTCCGAGATGATTCAAAAAAGTGGTCACAGTCTAGGGTTTGGTGGAGAAATGATGATTTTAGTATTTGGGTATGCTCTGGTTTTTCCATGATGGAGTTGTTTGTTACTTCAAAGATTAATTGAGGTCAATGAAATGTTTTATGATTACAAGATTCAACTGTGGACAAATGTAGACTTGGAACATTAGTCATCGTGAACAAATCAATGGTAGACTTGGTCAAATGCAGATTTGGAACAAGTCACTCTGGACAAATCAATGGTAGACTTGGTCAAATGCAGATTTGGAACAAGTCACTCTGGACAAATCAATGGTAGACTTGGTCAAATGCAGACATGGAACAAGATAATGTGGACAGGTTGATGGTAGACTTGGTCAAATACAGACTATGAAGAAGTCATTGTGGACAAATCGATGGTAGACTTGGTCAAATACAGACTAGGAACAAGTCATTGTGGACAAATCAATGGTAGTCTAGACTTGGTCAAATGTAGACTTGGACCATTAGTCACTGTGGACAAATCAATGGTAGACTTAGTCAAATGCAGACTTGGAACAAGTCACTCTGGACAAATCAATGGTAGACTTAGTCAAATGCAGACTTGGAACAAGTCACTCTGGACAAATCGATGGTAGACTTGGTCAAATGCAGACTTGGAACAAGTCACTGTGGACAAATCGATGGTAGACTTGGTCAAATGCAGACTTGGAACAAGTCACTGTGGACAAATCGATGGTAGACTTGGTCAAATGTAGACTTGGAACATTAGTCATAGTGGACAAATCAATGGTTGACTTGGTCAAATGTAGACTTGGGCTAAGTCACTGTAAACAATGTAGATATTAAACCATAGACCTGTACATATTCAATACTATTATTGTTTCTACACAAAATCCCAGTGTAATCATGCCCACTTTAGAAAAGATGTTAGTTTCTAAAGAGTGGTATAACATTATAGCTTGGTGAAGCAATAGTGGGGTTATTCTCGACTCAATAATGGGGTTATTCTAGACTCAGCGGCTCATCAGGATTCAAATTTGTTTCACAGCCTGAATATGTCTTTGAAAGGAAATGGAAGAAAGTCTGCTATGAAAGCTGACTTGGCATTTTCTATTGATGAAAATGAGCTCAGCATGCTAAAAGGTTAACCCTGAACTTGATGAATATTCATGCAAAGACCACACCCATTATGAATAGTTATGAACTTAATAATTTTATATAAAAAAAATACAACAAAAATTTATTATGCCATGGCAAACAGCATAGAATCAGATTTATTACATGAAGTCATCAAAATAAGAGCGTATCAGGACAAGAATTGAGAGATTCTATTAGAAACAAAGCATGCTATCAAGGGACATAACTGCATCAAACATGCAGATCACAGTCATAACTGTACTGAATGTTACATTATAATCATTATGGGAATTCAACATGCACCTATCAATGATAGGCTCCTTGCCAAGCATTCTCACCTTCTGTTCCTGAGAAGACTCCCAGCATGTGACTGGGAGATTTGATTAAATACATTGTTGACATTCTCCATGATTGGGTTTTCCCGTGCCGAGAAATTAAACAGATCCATCGATTTCCACTTCTTTAGCAACGGCATTTTGCCGGTTATCCTTTAATCCTTCGCACACAAATGAAAGAAAATATATTCCAACTTTTATATTTATGATCCACAGCTACTGACCTTTGCAATTAACGTATTTCTAATACATATACTCCATATTGCATTTAATTCCATTCTCAGAAGAATTCACATAATTATAACCCAATTGATAAACTTTTAAATGGCATGAAATGATAAATTTTCTTACACAGATCTATAAATAACATCAGATGAGAAAGACACTACCACAATAACACACTGTCATCATGCTTCAGCAGCTATTCACTAAAACATACTACCAAATATATCCTTACTGCATATACACTAAACTATAGGAGTAACTAATCATTTGCGAAAAATTCTACGATAACTTTCTAGAATCCCATCCAATCCACAGGAAGCCTCTTACTGTACTGACATATGTCCTATGTTTTTCATCTACCAAACGGTTCATCACAAGCTTCTGTGGTTTTACACTGCCACACATTCATGTACACACAACACAAACACACCGTCTTTGCACACATGCCTGACAAGGGTTACTGTACTGTATCCATCTGTATGCAGGTAATTTCTAGTTGACTGCATCATCACTACCAGTCCCCAACCACTACATATCCTAACAACTTGTTGGCTGCTACACTAGAAAACCTGGAACCAGTCTCATAAAAAAACAGCGAACTAAGATCATTCTTGTCGGCAATCGTCCCATTATATAATCAGTCTTCCTAAAGCTTGCTTCTCAAGACATTCATTATTTGGCAAAACATATTGCAGTAAGAACACAGACATTCCTGCTATACAGCAAGGCATTATATTTTTATTTGTTGTTGATGGCTTGACAAAAAAAACAAAAACTTGATAATCCATTATTCAATGAATATTCATGTAAGAAATGATGACATCATGAATATAAATTAACTGAAATTTTAGAGTGGCATATGAACACAGGAAGTTTTGGCCATATCACAAACAACATTTATTTCATAAGCAATCAGAACAGACTCTAATGAGGTGGTTCCGACAGGAGCCGGAGCCATCTAACCTGGGTATACTGTTTACAAAAGTCATACAACAGTATATTGAGTATGGAGATCATCAACAATTATAACCTAAATAGGATGAGTTTTCTTTGTATAATTATGTCTGTCCTTAGTAACTACTCTAAGTATTCAGACCGTCTAAGCTAAGCCATTTAATCAGTCTTCAACATCAGTCTAATTTAACTCTTTACTCCATAAATGAGCCTTTCTATGCCTTTGCAAAGAGGGAAGACCCAGATGAGACGGTTCCTATAGGAGCCGTCTGATCAAGTATAGGTGCTGTCTGACCAGGGTCTGTTCTGTTTGCATAATTTATGATACTACAGTAAAACCTCTCTAAACCAGACGTTAAATTTCGTATAAATATTGGTCTTGGGGACAGGTGGCAGCTTAATGCAGGGTGAAAGTCATGCAGAAAGCTCCTCTAGGAGCTTTCTGCATGACTTTCACCCTGCATTAAGCAGCCACCTGCCTAAAAGTATCCAAATTCTTCTCATCTAGGTTTCTGGTTTAGAGAGGTTTTACTGTATATAGAATATATATACATGTATGATTATACAGTTTCTACCATTTTAAAAAATGCCTGTGTCCATTGGCTATTATAACAATGTGATTAATATTCATGACATCATTATTTTTTACATCAATATTCATGGAGGAAAGGGTTAAAGTTGTTAAAATGCTACTAAATGACTTATTCAGCTGCACAAACCGGTAGAGAGGAGACTGAGTGTCCAGATATTTAGGATAAAGCATATTGTAATCAAGGCTATGACATTGTTTTGTTTGACTTTGTTTGAGTCTGATATCAATTCATTACTTAAATAACAATAAATTATAATATGCCTTATTTTGCCCCATATCAAAATTCACTACTGTACAGATCCAGATAAGATGCATAAATCGAAGAGACCGATTCTAAAGAGTAGTCACAACATAGAGTTTGGTGGAGAAATGATGAATTTAGTACTTAAGTATGCACGTTCATCTGGTGCTCTGTCACTATCTTATTATTATGACAGTATTTACTAATACAGGTAACTGGTACAAATATGTGTTGAACTCCTTCAACACTGAATTTTCAGACAGGATTTATCTCTTCATTGTTTTATTGGTAGGGTCCATACAGTTTGAAAGGGTAAAATGTGTGAGAGGAATTTGAATGACAAACAGGGCAGACCCTGAACAGAAGGCTCCACTAGGAGCCTTTGATCTGGGTCTTCACTGCTTCCAAATGCCAATGCATTTGTTTCCCCGCATTCCAAGGGTTAAACTAAGGTAATGTGATTTTAATGAACATTCTTCACGCTTGACTCAAACTGTCACTATGTAAATGGATTTGCCTTAATATTTTTTCTTTTGCATGATCATGACATCTTTTAAAATTTGTGGCAAAATATTAAACCTTCTAAATGTAGGAAATGAGTATAGTATGATTTACAAACAGTAAAGATTCAGATCAAAAACGATCCTAGGAGCCCTCTGATCAGGGTCTGCACTGTTTGAAATTCAAAATCCTCTAGCAAATTTAAACCTTTCATATAGCATAGACCCTATCTAATAAACACCTAATGGGCCATTTCACTTTGAATATTTAACATTCAAAGGGTTCCACTATCTTCCTTCAAGCAGTAGAGGAAGGCCTAATATTGTAAAGTCGGTCATATTAAAAAAAAAATTCTTACATTTCTTGTAGGAAACATGATTAGGGTCACACAATCCACATGAGACATTGAGTTACTAAGCCTTTCATTTGGATCCAAACAATTTGCAAATCTAATTTGTGAAACACTATGTCCTGCCGAATTTGACCTTTGACCCTGAAGGATGACCTTGACCATGACATGCCATCCCTCAAAATGTGCAGCTTCATGAGATACACATGCATGCCAAATATCAAGTCTATATCTCTACTGGTTCAAAAGTTATGGCCAATGTTAAAGTTGGTGATTTGACCTAAATTTTTTACCTCAGACCTTGAAGGATGACCTTGACATGTCACCCCTCAAAATGTGCAGCTTCATGAGAGACACATGCATGCCAAATATCAAGTCTCTATCTCTACTGTTCAAAAGTTATGGCCAATGTTAAAGGGGATTTTACCTATATATTTGACCTCTGCAGGCCAGGAAAATTCCACTCGTGCACTCGAGTAACTTTCTTGCAGGACGAGTAGAATTTCAGAAATTTTAACAATGAATTTAAGTAAAATAAGACAAAAGCAGCTTGCAGGACGAGTAAAAGTTTTAGGATTTTTCCAGCCCTGCTCTGACCTTGAAGGATGACCTTGAACTTGACTTGTCATCCCTCAAAATGTGTGGCTTTACTAAAACCAAGGTCACAGTCAAGGTCACTGAGACACCAAAGTAGTATGACACTTCCCCTTCCAAAGATGCACTTGAAACAATAAATTTGGAAATCCTAATTCAAGTGATTGAGGAGATTGTGTCCGGACAAAAATCAGTTCGGACAGACGGAATGACGGACGTGCAAACCGATAGTCCCCCTTCGGTGGGGGACTAAATAGCATTCAGCTACCACTTGTCTTATAACCTAAGATATAGGCCTCTCTTTAATGGTTGCTTAAGACAGGTCTTACTGATTACTAAACAATGAAAAAATCCTTTATTGGATATCTTTCAATGAACATGAAATTTCAAACAGCGACCTTGATCTTGAGATTACGTAGGAGGGGGGTTTATGTGACATTCTATTTTGTGAAGTAATATCAAAATTTGCCAAATGCATGGGGAAGATTGAGAGCGAACACAATAGTTTGGATGTATACATTACATTGCTTACTGGTCTAGTGACTGGTAATGATGACCAAGTCCTTGAGGATTGATCAGGCTCTTAGATGTTGAATTATGACCAGTCAACCCATTCCAGGTGCAATGGTCCATCACTGTTAAACAACAAAGTCCACTCAGTATGTAAGGTTGTAATTTGAAAGAGTAATTTGCATGACAAACATTGCAGATCCAGATCCGAAGGCTCCTCTAGGAGCATTTCAAACTGAGTCTACACAGTTTACAAATGACAATTCTCTCATGTCCCTTACACAAAGGATAAAAACTTCAACAATATAGAAAACTGCAGCAACACTATATCACCATAGGGTGGACGCCTTTTTCAAAATAACAGCCATGCTAGGAATCAGGTCTGATACACAGGGAGTCGATTCCCTACTTCATCTAGCTAGACATCAAATCAGGTGACACCGTTTTATTGCATTGGCTAAGACTTTTATCTCTCTCAGCTTGTGGCAACAAAGTTATCGATATTGCAATTTCCATTTCATTGTATCCAGGTAACTGGGCTGAAACTTTGACAATAGTGCTATCACCGCTGATTACCATCTGCAGTTTCACCAGCAGTATGACAAGAGAATCGTGATCACTTATAATTAAATGTAGGTTATATTTTACTGTAACCATTATGAATGCTGAATTTTCAAAGTGGAATGGTCCATCATTGTTTAACCCTTTCCTCCATAGGCTAATTTTAGACCCAACCTCGTTAAATAAATCTACCGAAAAGGAGCATTTACTAGAGAAAAGGAAAGTTTTAGAACTGTGTAGTTTTGAAACCATTGTGATAAATAGAGCATTAAAAACATTTGCTCCATAGAAGCTAATGCTCTATTTATCACAATGGTTTCAAAAAGTGACTTTAGAAAGGCATATTTATGGAGGAAAGGGTTAACCTTTACAGTTTGGGACACAATTTAAGTCACTAATGTCCTTTGCAAATAGTGTAGACCCAGATGAATGGGCCCCTATAGGAGCCCTCTCAGGGCCTGCACTGTTTGTCATGTTGAACTTTTCTTCAGAAATATCCCTAAACATTCACCACAACCTTTTTGAATTTTGGAATAGTCCATTTGACAGGGTTAACCCATTACCTCATAGGCTATTTTTAGATACACCCTCTTTGAATAAATCTACCAAAAAGGAGCATTAACTAGAGAAAAGGAAAATGTTAGAATTTTGTAGTTTGAAACCATTGTGATAAATAGAGCATTTGCTCCTATAGGAGCAAATGCTCTATTTATCACAATGGTTTCACAAAGTGACTTCTACAGAGTCGTCAAAAGTCGTCAATATGAGGGAAAGGGTTAACTATAATATAGTGCATGCAGTATGAAAGGGTACAAAGAGCACTTTGAATGACACACCGTGCAGATTCTGATCAAAGGGATCCTCTTGGAGCCTGTTATCTGGGTTTCTGCTGTTTGCAAATGCCAGTACACTTGTTTTCTGTATTCAAAGGGTCAAATATTCATTCATACACTCAATCTACCCTTTCCTATGGTTTGTAATGCTGAATAAGCCCATGCAGCACCATTCTGATACGCTCAGCCCTTTATCCCAATGAATATTCATGTAAGAAATAAGGACTTCATGAATATTTATTAGCTGAATATATAATGGTATATGAACATAAGATGTTTTGGCCATGTCAGAAACTGCAGAATCACTGATTTGAGAAGACCCTGACAAGATGACTCCCACAGGAGCCGTTACTCTTACAAAAGTATTAAAAAGCATCTAATGAGGTAAAGATTTATGGCGCTTAAGGTAATGATAATAATGAGTTTGTAAGCTCTTTTTGAAGGTCTACAGTGCAGTTTAGTGGGCATGATCAAGTATATTATAAATCTGGTTCTACACTGATTTGAAAATTGTCATGTACTTGAAAGTATTAAAGAGCTTGAAACATTTCTGTATTCATC
The DNA here is from genome assembly GCA_963576725.1 of Azorinus chamasolen. Classification (NCBI taxonomy): domain Eukaryota; kingdom Metazoa; phylum Mollusca; class Bivalvia; order Cardiida; family Solecurtidae; genus Azorinus; species Azorinus chamasolen. Next base: position 9,863,567 of record OY755248.1, on the reverse strand, counting down.
AAAAAAGAATATCACATGATGGCATTTTTTGGTTACATTAATGGTCAATAGGCAAAGCAGTTTTACCACATTTATGTCAAATGGAAGCAACTAACTGCCATGCCTTTCACCAATGGTCAATTCCGTTGTACTTTCGTGCATATATAAGTCAATATTAAGGTCACAGTCAACTCGTTTCCTTAGGTCACATTCAACTATCATTTATTCAAACAGTTAATCATGTATTTCACTTGAAGGCATAACCTGGGGACCAAGCAACCAGCTGATGACCTAACAATTACTTGAACAACTATTTCAACGTTATAATTGCAGTGTAGACCCTGTATTCTATACAATCTTTAAAGCTCAAAACAAGTGTAATCTGTAATACTGCCTTTTGTTTCAATACTAAATATCAATAGCTAATTCGTTTCAATATTAGCCATTCGTTTCCGTGCTCAATAGCTAACTTGCTTCAAAGTTCAATGTAAGTCATTTGTTTCAATGTTCAATATTAGTCAAATATTCAATATTAGGCTAAATATGCTTCAATGCTCAATAGATATTTTGCTTTAAAGTTCAACATTAGTCATTTGTTCCAATATCCAATATAAGCCATTTGCTTCAATGCTCAATATTAGCCATTTGCTTCAATGCTCAATATTAGCCATTTGCTTCAATGCTCAATATTAGCTCAATATTAACCATTTGCTTCAATGCTCAATATTAGCCATTCGCTTCAATGCTCAATATTAGCCATTTGCTTCAATGCTCAATATTAGCCATTTGCTTCAATGCTCAATATTAGCTCAATATTAACCATTTGTTTCAATGCTCAATATTAACCATTTGCTTGCATGCTCAATATTAGCAATTTGTTTCAATGCTCAATATTAGCCATTTGCTTCAATGCTCAATATTAGCCATTTGCTTCAATGCTCAATATTAGCCATTTGCTTCAATGCTCAATATTAGCCATTTGCTTCAATGCTCAATATTTGCTCAATATTAGCAATTTGTTTCAATGCTCAATATTAGCCATTTGTGTCAATGCTCAATATAAGCCATTTGTTTCAATGTTCAAATATCAGCCATTTGTTTCAATGCTCAAAATTAGCCATTTGCTTGCATGCTCAATGGCTAATTTGCATTAAAATTCAATAATAGTCAATTGTTGCAATGTTCAATAATGGCCATTTAAATTCAAAGCTCAATATTAGCCATTTATTTTAATGCCCAATATTAGCCATATGCTCAAAAAAATTAACGGCTAATTTGCTTCAAAGTTTAACATTAATCACTTGCTTCCATGTTCAATATTAGCAATTTGCTTCAATGCTCACTCAATATTAGCAGCTTGCTTCAATGCGCAAAATAGATTTTTTTCTAAATATGACCAGAGCATTATACAACTTTTGATACCGACAAGGTCCTCTCAAAATTCGCCTATAGCATGCTATTAAGATTTAAAGCACAGCTGGTCAACCATGTTAGAAATTAAATGTTTCACATTTAGCTCTATGCAAGCTTGATGTGAATTTGTGGTTACTTACTCAAACAGGATCCAAATGAAACATGTCATCTCATCCGGATACAAACAGTTTCACAAGCTGACTGTTATTTTTTAGGGTTTTTGAGTCTAAAAGACTTTAAGGATTTAACCCTTACAACGCGGGAAATGAGTCATTACTGTCCTTTGCAAACAGTGTAGACCCAGATGAAAGGGTTCCTAGAGGAGCCCTCTCATTAGTCTACACTGTTTGTCATGTTACACTTCTTTAGAAAATTCCCTAAATATTCACCGTAAGCTTGACCTGTTTGAATTTTGGAATAGTCCATTTAAAAATTCAATGTTATAAGGGTTAAGAATTTAAGCAGAGGCCATTATTTGCACACCAACGTAGCATGTCAAGTGTAAACAATTGTCATATCATTTCCTTTTAGCTCAGTAATATTTAACCTTCGGCATTTGTGATAACATTTGCAAACAGTTTGGATCCAGATGAGACGCCGAGCAAGTTGATATCTCATCAGGATTCAAACTGTTTGACACTCTGACACTGATGTTTGGCACTGGGACACTGCTGTTTGAAAACAGATAAGGATACATGTATTTTTAGAATTGAAGTAGATGACAATAGCCCAGAGTGCAGAAGTTTAACACAAATCAGTCAGTCATAAGATGCTATTGTTCTTATACAATCCATATTGCATGTGTTAACTATGGCATATGATCTATGACATGTCCAAGTCAACTGGCTCACATCCAGAGCAATTGATATTTATTTATATGCTAAAAGCATCATTTGATTCATTTCTCCACCAAAACCTACGAGGTGATCCCTCTTAAGAATTGTCTCTTTTAAAGAAAGGTCATTATCCCATAACATAGGGTTCAGTGGAGAAATATTAGGAGATATTCTTGAAAATGTTTGAATTTTATCTGGGCATCTGACATGAAAATATTTTTAACCGTCCGAAAGTGAAAAATGAGTTTGCGGATTTTTTACATAGCATAGACCAAGATCAGAGGATTCCTGAGGAGCCTGCTGACCATAGTCTGCACTGTTTGTAAACCCTTTCCTCCATAAATACGCCTTTCTACACCTCTATAAGTCACTTCTTGAAACCATTGTGATAAATAGAGCATTTGCTCCTTGGGAGCAGATGCTCTTTTTATCACAATGGTTTCAAAACTACAAAATTCTAGAAGATTCCTTTTCGCTATTTAATGCTCCTTTTCAGTAGATTTTTTCAAAGAAGTTGGAACTAAAAATAGCCTATAAGGGAATGGGTTAATCAGAATACTCCAGCAATGTCAAACATTCAATGTTTCATACAATAATGGATTATGTTCAGTCAAAGATGGTTGACTCTTTGAATGCTGAATAGCCAATCAATGTTTATTTAGTAAGCTAAACTTTGCTAAAGGATTTGGAAAGACAAACAGTACAGACAGGCCTTTTTCTGGGAAAAAATGGATTTTGAATTTTTGATAATTGGAAACCTGTATGCGTAAAACTCAATGACTTGATTCATATTTACATTGTTTCATAAGCAAACAGAGCAGACCCTGATAAGATGACTCCTACAAAAGCTTTCTAATCTGGGTCTTCTCTGTTTGCAAACGCATAGAAAGGTGTATTTATGGAGTGAAGAGCTAAACTTTAAGATGAATCCTGGGCTTGATTGTTTATACTTCAATGAGGAGTACACTTTTAAAACTCTTGCATTGGAAGGATTCAAATTCTATTGCTAACCAAATGGCAAACATACAAATCCTACCAGATCTACAAACAAATCTGTCTACACTTCAAAAGACAGGCAAAAATTGTGACCTTGTCAGCAAGAGCTTACACAGAACAGTTTGGTATTTGTCTGTCATTGCAAATAGGTGCTACATCATTTCTGTCTGATAGCAATGGTCACTGTCTAAGCTCCTTATGGCCAAATGGCTTCCATTCCTGCCGACTACATGAGTTTTTACATGGCAAATATTTCAAAATCTGTTTGTATCAGTTATATAATTATTTCGTTCTTCTTAAACAGCTGTCATCTGCTACAACACTGTATGCTTTCTCATCAATATTTTTCTTTTATTATTTTTCAAAATACAGTAAAACCCCTTCAAACCGGACATGCAGTTTGGTATAAATATATGTCTTGGAGACAGGTGGCAGCTTAATGCAGGGTCAAAGTCATGTGGAAAGCTCCTAGAGCCACTTGCTTAAAAGTATCTAAATTCTTCTCTACGAAAAAAATTCTGGTTCAGATAAGAGAGTAAACCAAGATCAGATGACCAACTGGTTAGGGTCTGCCCTGTTTGCTTACAAAATTATAATAGATCTGACTACAGTTTCTACCAATACCAAAGAATTCTGCGTACATTGTGCCAATGTAAAAATTCAACTAAATATTCATTATTACGACATTATTTCTTACATGAATATACAACATGGAAAGGCTTAAACTGTTCATTCAATTACCTCACAGATACACCTGTTCTTCTTTTGTCTATAGAGTAGACCCAGATCAGATTACACCTGTAGGAGCCATCTGATCAGGCTCAACTCTGTTTGCCTCCGGAATAATATACACCCGATTCTACAGATTCTGCCAAGACCAACATTTCTTGAGTTCATATGCCATTATAAAAAATAGCCTTATTACTATTCATGATGTCATAATTTCTTCCATAAATTTTCATGGAGTAAAGAATTAAATATCCTACACTTTAATGGATACATGTTACATTTGCTATCTTGAAGGTTATATTGTGTCTGCTAGTGGGGAAATTAATGACATGATAAAGAGGTAATACCCAGGCAGAGCCATAAACAGAGACCTATGAAAGTCATTCTAGTGATAGTGAAATCTTTGGTAAACTAACCCAATGAACTATTTTTTGTTTGACATGGCCGAACTTTCTCCCTGCTAAATCAGGCTGGATAAGAAAATAACAGAAATCTGTTTTATGCTTTTGATAAGAGCTCCAGATATAATAGAGTACACTAAACATTTCTTAACCCTTTCCTTCATATAAATGCCTCTTAATGCATCTGCAAACAAAGTAGACCCAGGTCAGATATAGGAGCCGTCTAATCAGGGTCTGCTCTGTTTCCTAATTGAATTTGATAGATCTGTTTCTTTAGTTTCTAAAATGGCTACAATTGTTCCACCTTCCACTATTTTGTCCATTATGGGAATATTCAGTAGGTATTGAAATTTGGAATAAATAGAGAACAGGGAAAGAGTAAAAGTCTTTCCTCATTTCTCCAACAACCACTATGACCCCTGTAACAGCATCACAATTATGGGCATAACAGAAATGCCATAACACGCTTTTGCAATCACAGTAGACCCAGATCAGATAGTTCCTGTAAGAGTCCTCTGGTCAGGGTCTGCTCTATTTGCTCAAGGAATGATACACAGTTTTATCTCTACTATACGTCCCCAAGGGCATAACATTTCTGAACAAGAGTTTATTGTATTAATGATTACATGTATATACACATGTGACAGGTTGTTGCTTAATGCAGAATGAAAACAATGCAAAAAAGCTCCCAAGAGAGGCGTATAGATACATTTTTTCCCATCTGCATTAAGCTACCACCTGTATTTTGAAAGACCTATACTTTAACATTTTAGTTGTTTTCTTGATCATCCCCCATCCCATCCTATGTCATTATTTCTTCTATGAATATTCATGGCCTAAAAGGTTAAGATCCTGTTGGAGCTATGAGTGACAACAAGCTCACAAACAGTGTCAACTCAACCATGTTGGTAGTTACTCTTTAAACTCTTTCAATAGTCTTGGGCTGTTGAAACATCTTGTGTATAAAATGCAAGAAACTCCTTTTTTTAAAAAAAAATATAACCCCCACCCCCATCCTGAGTGTTTATTAGACATAATACTTATTCCATGTCTCCACCAGACCCCAACTGTTTACAAAAGTTATCATTAATTTGCTACAAACATTTTAACGGTTAAAACAATAGTAAAGTCAGTAATATAAGAGACAATGGTCTCTTTACACACTGTGTGTTAAAATATTCCCTAGCCACTGGCAAACTAAAATTGTAAATTTGATTTGAAATTCATATCAGCACAGTCATTTTTCATTCGTGACTTGTTGTCAGGCCCTGAGGAAACAAGTGACATATTTGACTTGACTTAAAAATTCATAATCCCTGAGAAACAAATCTGCAAATTGTGAAACATGACTGCTAACTGCAGAACAGAACAGAGAATAGTTAAATAAAATGTAAGTCGGTTTAATGACAATGAAGTTGGTGAAAACATAAGCAAAATAATCCTTAACCCTTGAAGGAAACATGTCACTAATGTCACTTGCAAACAGTCTAGATTTCTAGAGGAGCTCTCTCATCAGCATCTGCACTATGTGTCATATTACCCTTTCATTAAAAAATATTCCTGAATATTCAGTTTTGACCAGTTAGAATACTGGAATAGTCCATTTCAAATTCTAGCATTTAAAGGGTTAAAAACTTTGATGATCTTATATGTGGGAGTGTGACACCTGAATGGACACTGGACTTTTCTCCCCTATTTAACCTTTAACCTGTAATGAAATTGTCCTACTTTTCTTTTTGTATCTTTTTAAGACAAAGGGTCAATTAGTTCAATAATCATTAATGGTGATTAAACTGTGAATATTTTGAACGTGACAAAATCAGAAATCCAATCTATATAATTTCATGAGCAAACAGAGCAAATCAGGGTCTGCTCTGTTAGCTTGAGCAAAATCTATCTATTTCTACTGTATCTTCTATTGTAAAATTTCCCTTGCTCATGATGCCATTATGAACTAGAAAATTGTGTCTGTAAGACACAGCGTTGCCCATGGTGGTGCTTGCCTAGCTGCATGTAAAATTCCTAAGCCATTTGACCTTGACCTTGGACTTGCAGGCAGCATTGGCTGGGTGCGCAATGAAAGTATGGATGGTGTTTAATATGTATATGCAATTCCATGCCAATAGCTATAATGGTTAGTGAGATATAAGACAATGAAAAAACTGTGATAACCAACTGCACGTAAAAGCGTGACACACGAACGGACTGACAGGTGCAAACATAATGCCTCGTGCCATAATGGGGCATAGAAATCTGCAAATTAAATTAGTAATTATCCAGTCATTATTTCTGACATGAATACTCATGGAATACAAATCAATCCTTTACACCATAAATATGCCTTTTAACACCATTGCAAACACATTCAAAGAGTCCACAATCTTAGACCTAGATCAGATAGCTCCTGTAGGAGCTGTCTCATCAGGGTCTGCTCTGTTTGCTTATGAAATAATACAGACATGATTCTGCAGTTTCTGCCATGTCCAAAACCCCTGTGTTCTTGTGCCATTATACAAATTAATGTAATTAACATTCATGATGCCTGCGGTACGGAAGGTAGTGGGTTCGATCCCCGGCCGCGACAGACCAAAAGTCGTTAAAAGTTGGTACTAGTAGCTCCCTTGTCTGCGCTCGACATTAAAAGGTGTAGTTCTAGGACTGGTCGGCCCGGTGTCAGGATAATGTGACTGGGTGGGATGCCCTTGCCATGTGCCCGCGGCTGGGGTATTTCAGTGAGGCAGCACTATAACTTGTCTCATGCGGGTGCCGTCTGCAAATAACTGCAATACTGTTGGTCGGACGTTAAACCCAACTCACTCACTCATGATGTCATTATTTAAAGGAATAATATAGATCTAATTCTATGGTTTCTACTTTGGCAAAAATGTCATGTGTTAATATAATATGCCACTTTAAAAATTAATCTATTAATAATCACAATGCCATCATTTCTCACATGAAATTTCATAAAGTAAAGGGTTAAGAGCAGTTTGATCTGGATCTGCACTGTAAGACTTAAGTCTAAGTTTGTATGAGTCATTAACCCTTACAACGCTGAATTTTCAAATGGACTATTCCATACATGTGATAATTTTTTCGAGGCAAAGAGGGAGATTAGCTTTTCAAATGAGGGAGATTGGGTGTCAAAGAGGGAGATTTATGCGGATGGTTATTTGTTGGTATAATAGACCAGAGACCTATATTTACATTACATAAATATCTGCAAGAAAAGAACCCCCCCCCCCCACACACACACACACACCTGGTTTGAAAGGAGGGAGGTATGATAAAAGCACTTTTATGCGCGACAAACCATCTTAATTACTAGGGCATTGGAACTTTTTTGCCTATCTAGCACGTTACATCTGTGTAATTTAGTTTGTATTAATTCTATTTATATCCTATTCCTTATTCTATTCTGTACTATTCTCTGTTCTACATCCATCAACATCTACTCTATTTCCCATTCCTTTCTATTCCATCCGATTCCCTTGTCTATTCTAATTCCTTTGTGTTTCATTCCATTCTATCCCATTATCTATTCTGTGCTCATATAATCTATTCTAATTACTATTCCTTTCTATTCTTTTTTTTTTTTTTGTGTGTTATTATCTATTTCCATATACTCTCTTCTAATAACAATTTCTTTCTATTCCATTCCATTCTGGCCAATGGATATACTTGTGTTAATTATTATTCTTTTAACTGGCCAATTGATAGACATACATGTGTTTATTATTTTTACTATCATTATTTATATTATTCTCATTCTTATATTATATTATTATTGACATTATTGTTTTTATTATTTTAATTCATTTTTGTAATGCAATATATCCAGAAATTTATATTCTGAAATAAACATTATACATTTGTCACTTTCTGTCCGAAATATGGTACTATCCAAACACTAGTACACTATCTTTGCATTTTGTAGTTTCATTTTTGGTTTGAAAAGTGCTTCCTATCTCACCAAATTTTCTGTATTTTACATCCATATATTCTATACTCAATACATACACAATTTCTTTTGAATATGTTACCAAATGTCTGTGGAAAACAATGTTCGTGTTTGCCTCTATGAAATGACACATTTAACCGTTCAAAAAATCTGTGGTTTGAGGCAACCAATTTCGAGTTCCATTTTTTCTGATAAAAGCCCATTTCATTACAGTTATGCCATGTGGACATCTATTAATAAACTTAGAACCTTAATTAATTTAATAAAGTAACTATTTAGATGTTTAGTCTCAGAAAATAAGATTGTCTTTAACAGAAATTTAGTAGAACCTGACCCTGAAGAAAAAAGCATGTAATGACGACAGTGTAATACACCAGAGACATATATGCATACACGAATGTTTATGTTACGGAATACACACATGCCAAGGTAAATAACACACCATGCTGAGTTTGCTGACCATTTAATCCCTTTTACTGGGGTCACAATTACTCAGCATGGTATTTAGGGATGCTGCGGTGGTCTTTGATAAGGGACAACATGGCAACGTACTACAAAAGGGATACGGCGCTGTGCCTGCCATGATAAACACTTAACAGGGCAGTAAATAAGTCAACAACACTGGTTCTTTGAGGCGTCTGGCAAGCGCTTATTGATAAAAAATGATAGAAAATGGGGTGGGAAAAAAAATAAAAATCATTTTTATTCAGAAATCGGGAGTTTTTGTCTCCCGGCCGGGACTTGCGGGAGTTGGGCTCAAATCCGGTAGTCTCCCGCACAATCCGGTAGTTATCACATGTATGCTATTCCAAAATTCAAACAGGTCAAGCTTATGTTGAATATCTAGGGATTTTTCTAAACAAAGGTGTAACATGACAAACAGTGCAGACCCTGTTTTGCAGATGATTACCCATTGACACCCAATCCCTCCGTTGTTCAGCTTTTCTCGGAAGTAGTTGGAGAGAACATAGGGGTATACATGTAAAAGCGGATAGTCGATATCAAACACATTAATATTTTGTCATTTTCAATGTTTATTGGATAGGGTTTCTTGCGATGTACTACTTTTCAGCATATAAACAAATGAGTTTTGTATATTCTAGGTATTAATGTAGGGACTTCCCCTTTAAGGCATGAGTAATCAAAGTACCAAAACATTCTGCCCTCTCTAGCATTAAAAGAATTCATCTCCCAATAACTTTCATTATTCAGGTGACCATGTAAACATGAATCTCTCACTAAGCTGTTCAATAATTACACAAAAGAAAGGCACCAGAATCTAACCAGTGTGTAAACAAACTCATCTGACCTTGTTTCAAAGAAGCCCAATTCATCCCAGAGTTCATGAACTTACACAATCAAAGGAAATGTTGTCAGGACCAGTGTAACATGAAACTGATTTCAGTACAGTAGGATCTGTCTTAAGCGACCATTTAAAAGGGGTCTATTTAAAGGACCTGTAAGCCATGTAGCTTAATGCAAATCAAAAGTACTACAGAAAGCTCCTATAAGAGCTTTCTGCATTACTTTTGTCCTGCATTAAGCAACCACCTGTATTTTAAGCTTCCTGTGCACAGTCAATTTAGGTCACTTCAAGACCGATTCTGCTGTATCGACATGCAGCATGCTCACATTGAGTGATGGACTTTGTGAGCAACATGGATCCAGATGAGATACGGAATGAACTCAATGTCTGATGAGTCATCAGCATTCAGAACAGCTTGACACATTGGTCAAGTTTCTGAAAACAAACAGAAACAACTTCCCATGACAAGATATTAAGCAGTCAAACGATTTTGCTGAAGACAACTGTTCCTCCTTCTCCAGCTTGAATCAAATTCTGAAAGAAGGAGATCTTGTCAATGTTTGTCTAGTAGCAGACAACAAACAACACCACCAACAACACAGTTATGGTTCTAACTCACTGCATAATTACTTCTACATTACTTTGTAACTATCATTAATCAACATCAATATCAATTTAAAACACTATTTTACCACAAGTTTTAAGAGACGACCCTGCACTTCATTTACAGATATTTCAAAATCCAAATTGATATTGGATCTACTGACAGGTATGTTTAATGATGACAACTCTAGTACAGTCTTCTACAAACAATGCAGACTCCAGCCAGAGGGCTACAGCTGGACTACACTGCTTGCAAAGTTCTTTCCCATACTTCAGCCCTTTCCCTCATTATGCCTTTTAATGCCTTTGTAAACAGAACAGATCCAGATAATACAAACCCCATTGGAGCCCTCTGATCAGGGTCTTCAATTTGCTTATTGTAAAATTTAGATCTGATTGTACAGTTTCTGTTAGATGCGATATCGTAGCTGTAAGACTGAAAATGACTAACGTCCAATTTAGGAATAGAGCTATGTTATCGTATCTAAGTTTCTGTCTGAGCCAAGATGGCATGTGTTCAAATGCCATTGTAAAAATAATCTAATTAATATTCATGATGTCATTTTTTCTTACATGAATATGCAACAGGGAAAGGGTTAAGTTTGATGAATTTATGTCTAAAAATGCTGTGGTCAAAGATATTATTGAAAACATCAACTTTTGAACTAGTAGTGCTCAGACAACACAGAAAACAAAACACCACTACCAACAACACAGTTATGGTTCTAACTCACTGCATAATTACTTCTACATGACTTTGTAAAATCATTAATCAATATAAACATCAATTCAAAACTTTCTTTTGCCCTTATCATTTCATTTCTCACCTGTCACTCGACACATTTTTCGTAAAAACTCAGATTTCATTTTAACCATTTTTGTGTTGTATAAATTAGATTCAAAATTATTTTTGTCCAAACACTTTAACTTTCATTGGTGTAAGCTCAAAAGCTGTGGATCATGTTTGTCATTTCATTTCTATAACAGTTCCAACTTTTACACACATTCACACGCACTAGGGAACAGTCTGCATTTTACATTTTTCACACACACATTATACTCCAACTCAATGCTTTAACGATATCCCAGATGATTTAAACACAAGACTGCCACATGTTAAATTTTTCACTTAAATCCTTGCTGCTAAGAAAACTCTCCCTGATGACAACATATTCTAAATCACTAGAAAATCAACACGTTACAATTGGTTACAATTGACTACAGAAAATCCAACCACATCGCTCATTTAGTTGACACTGTTAAACTGTCAGAACAATGGCCACTGGTGGAGTGTATCATATTCACACAGAGAGGAGGGAAAACAGGTCCAGACTCTTGACATATGTCAGGGATCAACTCCTCAACACTCTGTACTAACTTCCTGCTATGGCTGTATGTATGCAGTAACTATCTACTCCACAATAAAACAAGCGCGCCCAACTCTGCCCTAATTAGACCCCAGCAAAGGTCACTCAAATGGCTCTATCTACGAAATCAACTTCTCCTGTTTATGAAATCAACTGCTCCTGTTTATGCGGATAACCCTTTAACCACTAAGTAACTTTCATCAGCAAAATGTTGTTAGTTTAAAACTTCAAAAGAAGAATTTTCTTCCATTCCTCTCTAGAATTGTCAGAATTACTCCGAATCTCATTTGAATACAAACTTGTAGCAACGGTCACACTTTACAATATACAAACAGTTCAGTCCATGCCATGGATCAATGAAACTATAATGTATACCCTTCATAGCAAGACTGTAACTTCTTTTTTAGATCCAGATCAATTGCTGAGATACTACGTATCCGATCAGGATCGGAGGTATTCGATATTCAGTTATGGGTCTCTAACCCTTAAATAGTGGCATCATGAATATTAAGTCTTATATTCATTGTTATAAAAGAGTACATGGAGATAGGAACTAATCTTTGGCCATGATAGCAACTGCCAAATCATTATCTCTAATATATCATAAGGAAACAGAGCAGACCTACTCTGCAAAGGCGTATCTATGGAGTTATGGGTTAAATCACTGAGCAAACTAGATGAAATGAGGACTGTTTGTGTAGCTAAAGATTTTCTTGACTAAATGTTTGGTTTAACCTACAACAGTTTGCAATGTGATTTTGTTTTATCAGTTGAATGAATTATTGCTTTTTATAGCCTGAAGAAAATCTATTAGTGTCAGTGTGTGTACACCAGTGAACCATATAGAATGATAAATTTCCTTACTTAAAAGTTGATTGAACTGACCCATATAAATGTAAACAGTTTCATCATTCTTTATACAAATTTCTAATTTGCATCTTATCTGGCTTCAAAATGGCATACAAGAAATGTCAGCAAAATAAAATTCATCTTGATACAGGTTTTCAGTTAAAACTTGCACATGTTTCCATTGCAACTGTGATGCATTTTATAAGAAAAGTACAAGTGGCTGAGGGAGGACAAGAAGTGAAGATTTTACTTGTTTAGATAACTTTAGAATATTTACTAGAGTCTATGAACTGATACTAACAATACACTGTTATGAATATTTACTGGTCAATAATTATGTTTTTGGCTAAAACATCATTCTGGAATTTGGTACATCAGAGAACTCTTAACAAGATCAAATATGTCATGAATCCATTACTTAATATCTCCCAAATGAAACAGATAACAGGTACTGATGAGCAAAATATCTAATTTTCAACCAATCACAGGCCATCACCTGGTTACCATGGCAACCAACACTTTTGAAAAAGCACATGCCATTGAGTTGGGGGTACCAGTATTTTCCCCAACATACCAATTTTCAGCAAAAACAAATGTAAATTATGACTAATCTGAGGCCATATAATTATTACCATGGCAACCAACTCTTTCAAAACACTACTATTGAGTTTGGGGTACCCAAATATCCCTTCATACTAATTTTCAGCAAAATCAAACAATACCTAAATTTCAACCAATCAGAGCTCACCATGCAGTTACCATGACAACAAATACTTTCGAAACACTACCAATTAATTCAGAGTACCAAAATAACTTGACATACCAATTTTCAGCAAGATTGAACAATATCTAAATTTCGACCAATCAGAGCACACCATTTGGTTACCATGGCAAGCAATACTTTCAAAATATCAGACTCAATATAAAAATAACCGAAATATCCTGACATACCAGATTTTAAACCAGTATCTAAATTTTGTCAAACAGTATCTAATTTTTGACCAGCCAGAGCCCATTATTCAGGTACCATGGCAACCAATACTTTCGAAACACCTACCAGCCATTTCAGAGTACTGAAATATCCCAACATACAATGTACCAAATTTCAACAACAGGGATCCTCTATGAGCGGTGCAGACTCTGATCAGAGGGATCCTCTATGAGTGGTGCAGACTCTGATCAGAGGGTTCCTCTATGAGTGGTGCAGACTCTGATCAGAGGGTTACTCTATGAGCGGTACAGACTCTGATCAGAGGGTTCCTCTATGAGCAGTGCAGACTCTGATCACAGGATTCCTCCAGGAGCCTTTTGATCTGGGTCTACACTATTTGCAAATGTCATTCTAATGATTTTGTTTCCAACATTCAAAGGGTTAATGAAATAATAAAGCTTAGTTATTAAAAGCAATAGCTATTAAATATCACATATGTAATGACTGGTATAATATTCAATTTACTCTATCCATTTTCTGATTACTATGACAACATCGATAATAACTTAGCCAGATGTTTTATAATTGGCATACAGTAGATCTACATTCGTGTTGATAAACAATTTGGTGTTAATTTGGGTAGTAGCATTATAGAACAGCCAGTAATTATTGTAATTCAGACAGAAGCACAGGATTCAAAGCCTCAAATGTTTACCCGATAAACATACATACAAATTATATCATTATGTATCAATATTAATTAGTTCTATTTTTATACTTATAATGTCATTATCACCACAAGAATTTTGACCATGACAGAAACTGTCAAATCAACACTGTACTATTTCAAACAGAGTAGACCCTACATAGATGGCTCCTACAGGAACTGTTTAACCATTGGAAAGTACAGTACAACCTTTCTAAACCGGAATTCTAGTAGATAAGAACTTAGATACTTTTAGGCAGGTGGCTGCTTAATGCAGGGTGAAATCCATGCAAAAAGCTCCTCCTGGGAGCTTTCTGCATGACTTTCACCTTCATTAAGCTGTCACCTGTCTCCAAGACCAATATTTATACCAAAATTTATGTCCTGTTTAGAGAGGTTTTACTGCACCTGTTTGCAAAGGTGTAAAAAATGCATATAAAGGGAAAACCCTCTCTGCAACCACCAAAACGGAGCTCTAATAATGGGTCTTTCCCACAAGAGCTTTCTGCATTACTTTTGTCCAGCATTAAGCAACCATCCGATTTTAACCCTTTCCTTCATATAGACACTTTTTCACACATTTGCAAACAGAAGACCCAAATCAGATAGCTCCTGTCTGCTGTTTGCTTATGGAATTATTATACATATCTGATTCTACAGTTTCTACTAATACCAAAACATCCTATGTAAACTAGAGGTTTTTGTCACAAAAACGGATGTCTCCCCTCTAATAAAAACAATAATAGCTAATAACTCCAAAAATACTGATACCAGATTTATGGCTCTTATGCATGACACTTACTTTCATCATGCTCTTTCCAAAAATAAAATGTCATTCCAATAGCATCAGTCGAACAGGAGTTATTAATCAGCCAAAAAATGTAACAAAGGGCAATAACTCCAAGTACTGAAGCAAGAATTATGGCCCTTGTTCATGACACTTTCTCTCATCATGCTCTTTCCAGGTATGAAGTTTCAATACGATGGCAAGAGCCATGTAGGAGTTATCGTCCGGACAAGAAAGAATTAAACAAATGTACAAGGGGCAATAACTTTAAATTTATTGAAGCTCGAGTTAAGGATCTTATGCATGACACTTTCTCTTATCATGATCGTTCCATGTATGAAGTTTCACTCCAATGGCATGTGTCACATAGGAGTAATGATCCGGACAAAAAATTGTGATTTTTTTTTTACAAAGGGCAATAACTCCAATATTAGTGAAGCGAGAGTTATGGACTTTGTGCATGGCACTTCCTCTCATTATGATCTTTCCATATATGAAGTTTCAATCCAATGGCATGAGCCATATAGAAGTTATCGTCCGGACAAAAAAGTGTGATTTTTTTTACAAAGGGCAATAACTCCTATATTAGTGAAGCCAGAGTTATGTACCTTCTGCATGACACTTCCTCTCATTATGCTCTTTCCATATATGAAGTTTCAATCAACTGGCATCAGGCATATTGAAGTTATTGTCTGGACAAAAAATTATGATATTTTTTACAAAGGGCAATAACTCCAATATTAGTGAAGCCAGAGTTATGGACCTTGTGCATGACACTTCCTCTCGTCATGATCTTTCCATATATGAAGTTTCAATCCAATGGCATGAGCCATATAGGAGTTATCGTCCGGACAAAAAAGTGTGATTTTTTTTTTACAAAGGGCAATAACTCCAATATTAGTGAAGCCAGAGTTATGGACCTTGTGCATGACACTTCCTCTCATTATACTCTTTCCAAATATGAAGTTTCAATCAACTGGCATCAGGCATATTGAAGTTATTGTCCGGACAAAAAGTGTGACGGACAGACAGACAGACGGACAGACGGACAGACAGACAACTCTCACGAAAACAATATGTCTCCCCCATATAAATATGGGGGGAGACATAATAACACCATTATAAAAGTTCAGCTCATAAATATTCATGATGTCATTATGATGCCATTCTGGGAAAGGGTTAAAAACATCTATGTTTATTCATAACGTGGTCTCTTCAGAAGGATTTTACTGTATACCGGTATGTAGTAAACACTTCACTCTTTCAACAAATTGTAATAGCAAATTTATGATAACCACAGAAAACAGTTTAGATCCAGGTTAAAAGACTCTCATTATCAGGATCAAAAACTGACTGTCAGTCTGGCACAATTCTCATGGATGCAAAATATACAAGTACTTTGAAAATTGAAGATGATGGGTTTTTTTTACTTTTAGTGTTAGAAAAAGTTTCCAGTACATCTCTATGGACAGGGCGGGTTAGTGTTTCCCCTAGGCCTTTTTAGCACGGCGCAGCGCCATGCCCCTTTTATACCGCGCCAAGTTGCCCCTCATCAAAGATTGCCGCGCCGTGCCCTATATATCATGCTGAGTACTGAGTAATTGTGATCCCTTTAAAAGCTTTATTACCATTTGAAGGGATTAACTGATCAGTCTGTTGTCTTAGTTACCTTGGCATGTGTGTATTACCAATGTGTCAACAATGCATGTCTTTCTTCGCGGTCTGCTGGTCACTAATTTGCAATGCAGTTATGATAATCGGCCATTGTACAAGAAAATAGAACTGACGTCAAAATCTTATTTTCAGAAAATAAAAAGTAAATAATTATTTTTGTGTGATTGAATTTAGTTCTAAGTTAACAAATTGACATTCAAATAGCATAACTTTAATTAGTTTTTGTTTTTTCATCAGAAAAATGAACTCCAAATTGTTTGGCTCAAATCACGGACTTTGGAAGTTTGGTGCTAGATCTACTTCTCAGTTCAGGGAGGCAGTTACGAATATTTTGTAGATATTTGGCAATATATTCAAATAAAATGGCTTTTGTAGTGAGTATGACATATCATGGATGTCAACTACACACATAATCAATTTTATCTAAATTTTATTTGGTCAGATTTGATGCACGTTACAAACCGGAAATGAAACTATAAACAGTAAAGTGCAAAGGACAAAGTACCAATATTCGGACAGAACTAAAATTCGGACAAATTTATTTTGCAAATGAAATACATTTGTTCTGTAGTGGTAGTAATAGTCTATAATTTAATAAATAGCTTAGAGAGATCTGTGAACATACTTCTGATTAAATTTTGTTGTAGTGGATAGGACTAAAAAGCTGGCCATTTCTTGAAAAATGAACTGAATGGGACATTTATAAAGACTCATTGTGACTTATTAAAATTGTTTACTTTAAAATATAAAGTTCAAAGAAGATGATTGTATTCATCATGAATTAAAAAAGATAGAATACAATACTGACAATAATAATATTAAATACAATATAAATGACAATTATAACATAATACATGTATAATTAAAATAATAAAAAAAGTAATTACTAATATGATAATAGTATTTAGAGAATGATAAAAGATATAATGGTATTCCCCAACATCTTCAAAAATATAATTGAAAGGAATAGGAATTACAGTAAGATAGATAGAAATAGAATAGAAAATGGAATTTAATAAAATGGAATAGGAATATTACCAAATAATTATGTGTATATTGTAGATGGCCCTGATGGGGATGAACATTGAATAGAGCATAGAAAGAAATGGGATACATGTGGGATAAATTGGGATGGGTAGAGAATAAAATAAAGAATAGTGTTGAATAGATTAAGGAATAGAAACGAATAGAAATAAGATATGATGTAATATATGATATAATAGATGGTGATGGGTATAGGATGGAGAATAACATAAGGAATAGAAGACTACATTACTCAATGTAATATTCCAAATAGGCAAAAGTTAAAATGCCCTAATAAGATGGTTTGTCGCGCGTAAAAATGCCCTTTTCAACAGAAATTACCGTGCCCTCATTGGACCCTGGGGGAAACACTAAGGGCGTAAGACCACTATTCAACTTGCTATTCACTATTCACTAATTTGCTGCATACTAAATGACAGTAGCCTTCTTAAGTATTCACGCAGACAGTCTGAGGTAGGAGTTATGCACTACCACAATCAAAGGGAAACAACCTACTGCTGCTTGAAACATTCCCAGCTTGGACAATGGGAAGTAACTCCTTTCTGCCAACGTGGCCTGGAATGATTCAGATAATCAGTTTTCCTCGGTCATAGCAATATTTAGCTGACCTACAGTCAGAGACTTCTGTCTGATGTAATACAAATCAAAACACAAGAAGTCAATATGACTTGGTTGCTAAAACCTCCAGCTTAACCATTTCTCTGTTCTCTGTTTATTTCAAATGTCAATATCTACTGAATATTCATGAACAAAAAAGTTACAATGAAATATGGAAGGTGGAACATTGTAGCCATTTTAGAAAGTAAAGAAACAGATTTTTCAAATTCCATTAGCAAACAGAGCAGACCCTGATCTGGGTCTACTCTGTTTGCAGATGAGTGAAAACATAGCTATAAGAAGGAAAGGGTTAAATCATAAAAGAAGCCTTACAAGATGCTGATGTTGGACATCAATTCATTCCATTCCATACTGTACCAATTCAAATTATTTCACCCTATCCCTGATAAAAACGCCTTTTCACAGCTTTGCAAACAGAGAAGACCCAGATCATATAGCTCCTGTCAGCTAATACATGTACATATTAACCCTTTCCCTCATATAAACGTGTTTTCGTGCATTTGCAAACAGAGTAGACCCAGATCAGACGGCTCCTAGAGGAGCCGTCTGATCAGGGTCTACTCTGTTTGCTAATAGAATTTCAAAGATATGTGTCTTTACTTTCTAAAATGGCTACAATATTCCACCTTCCATGTTTCATTTTAACTATTTTTTCCATGAATATTCAGTAGGTATTCAAATTCGTAATAAACATAGAACAGGGAAAGGGTTAATGATGTCAGTATTGCTTAGAGTATTTGTTATAATAACACATAGACACAGCAATGTTTAGCCATGGCAGAAACTGAACAATCATATCTTTCCTATTTCATAAGCACACAAAACTGACCCTGATCAGACAGCTCCTACAGGAACCATCTGATCTGGGTCTACTGTGTTTGCAAAGGTGCAGAAAGGCGTATTAACCCTTTCCTTCATATAAACACATTTCCATGCATATGCAAACAGAGTAGACCCAGATCAGAAGCTCCTATAGGAGGCACCTGTTCAGGGTCTGCTCTGTTTGCCAATGGAAATTTGAAAGATTTGTTTCTTTGTTTTCTAAAATGACTGCAATGATCCACCTACCATATTTCATTAAATTCATTATAACCATTTTGTCCATGAATATTCAATAGGTATTGAAATTTGAAATAAACATAGAACAGGGAAAGGGTTAATGGAGTAAAGGGTTTACTTACTGACAGTCCCGTTTTATACTCTACCAGTTTATTGAATGCATGTATATTGTATAATGATGTAAGTAGTTCTGCTGATGCAACATCTGCATCTAGTATTATCTCTTTGTACACTAAGAACTTCTCATATGCAAAAGTTAGCATGTCTATCCAATTTCTCAGTCAACCCTTTACCTGAATGAGACAGCTTTAACCCTTACAGTGCGGGACACGAGTCACTAATGTCCTATGCAAACAGTGTAGACCCAGATGAGAGGGCTCCTAGGGGAGCCCTCTCATCAGGGTCTGCATT
This sequence comes from Azorinus chamasolen, assembly GCA_963576725.1. NCBI lineage: Eukaryota > Metazoa > Mollusca > Bivalvia > Cardiida > Solecurtidae > Azorinus > Azorinus chamasolen. The sequence goes on along the minus strand of OY755248.1, from coordinate 9,843,897 downwards.
GTTTGTCATATTACACTTTTCTTTAGAAAATTCCCTAAATAATTACCATAAGCTGGAGTAGCTGCTGGACTGGTTTCAACTTAGGAATAGTCCATTAGAAAATTCAGCGTTGTAAGGGTTAAATCACTTTGCAAACACAGCAGACCACCCAAAATGCCCTGTATTCCTTTGCCACTATAAAAATTAATCTTTACTCCATGAATATTCATGTAAGAAATAATGACATCATAAATGTTAATTAAATTAATTGTTATAACAGCATATGCACACAGATTATCATTAATTGTTATAGCATATGCACACAGATTGTTTTAGCCTAGGCAGAAACTGTAGAATCATATCTATATTGTATCATAAGCAAACACAACAGACCCTGATCATACCGCTCCTTCTGGAGCCATCTGATCGGGGTCTACTCTGTTTGCAAAGGTGTAGAAAGACGTATTTATCAAGTAAAAGGCATCATGATGTCATTGTTTCTTACATAAAGTATCACTCCAACCTGGAGCAACTGTCTAATACAAATTCATACAAACAAGAAAGACACAATTATCATATGAATTCCTATCAAAACACAATTATCATATAAATTCCTATCAAAACACAATTATCATATGAATTCCTATCAAAACACATATCATATGAATTCCTGTAACTTTTCTGCCAAATTCCAAACCAGAAATACTTGGCAGAATATTCACCAATCCCTTCACCTGATACAAACATCTTTTGATGCCTTTGCAAACCGAGTAGAGCCAGAGATGTCTGGGTGGGATCTTCTCTGTCTGCTTCTGATATTATATAGAGTATAAAGCTTTAACCATGGCCTAAAACTTGCGGTAAGCATTGTTGAACAGATGCTGGATTTTAGACTAGTGGCAAACTGGATTTCTTTGTGGAAATTTTACTAGTTTCAAACACATCATATATTATTCTAAAAATTGAGCTCATATTCCTGTTGTCATGATCTCTTACATGGATATTCACCATGTAAAGGTTTAAACAAACTAATATGTAATTTCAAATCTTAATAACAGTTTCAATGTTAGCCCATCACATAACTACAGTAAAAGCCCGCTAATGCGACCACCTAAAAGAGGTATAATTCTGGGTGCTAGATGCAGGTGGTAGCTTAATGCAGGAGAAAAGTAATGCAGAAAGCTCCTAGAGGAGCTTTCTGCATTACTTTTGTCCTGCATTAAGCAACCACCTGCTTATAAAGACAGCTATGGTTATTCTTTAGGTGGTCGCATTAGAGGGGTTCTACTGTACATGTACATGTATAATAAATATATCTCATCACATAACTACATGTACATGTATAATAAATATATCTCATCACATGACTGTAATCTGTCAAAATGAAACATAATTTCAAGCGACGTAAATGACGAAACACTATGCATTTCATTAAACTAGTTGAGATAGTTAGTGCTGGGATTACATTAGCATGTTAGTATATATATTCAGGTATCGGGCCCAACATTGTACTGTTAACCCCTTTCCTCATGAATATACATGTAAGAAAAAAATGGCATCATGAATATTAATTTGCTGATCTTTCATAACAGCATCTAAATAAGAGAGTTTTTGTCCATGAAAGAGTAAAATCAGATCTATATTGGTTCAAAAGCAAACAGAGCAGACCCTGATCAGTCAGTGTGCTGTGTTATCTGGGCCTAGTCTGTTGCAAAGACATACAATGTATATAAAGGAGTAAAGGGTTAACCTATATACAAACAAGCATGTACATTACAAGATCATAAATTGCAGGCTGAGGTCCAGATAAGATGCGTAAATTTAAACATTTTCAAGAACAGCTCCTTCATTTCTCCACCGTACATATCTTCGAGATGATTCTAAAGAGTGGTCACAGTATTATAGGGTTTGGTGGAGAAATGACAATTTTAACCCTTTCCCTGTTCTATATTTAGACCAAATTTCAATACCTACTGAATAATACTACAAAATAGTTATAATGAAATATGGAATGTGGAACATTATGGCCATTTTAGAAACTATAGAAATAAATCTATCAAATTCTTATAGCAAACAGAGCAGACCCTGATCAGACGGCTCCTCTAGGAACCGTCTGATCTGGGTCTTCTCTGTTTGCAAATGCGTGAAAACACATTTATATGAGGGAAAGGGTTAATATATGCACCTTTAATTATCTGTAGCTCTGATTGCAGGGCAATTCATAATCCTTCCCCATAAAAGATAAGCTAATTATCCTGTGCATTTGGACATGATACATGTATGTGGAATATTTAGGAAATTTAAGTTTTTTCCCCCGTTGAATATTCATATAAGAAATAGTTACATCATGAATGTGTACTACAATGTACCTAGAATCATGTACACAGGGTATCTTGGTACTGACAGGAACAGTAGAGTCGGATCAATTATATAGTCATACTCAAACTGAGCAGACCCTGATCAGACGGCTCCTACAGGATCTGATCTTGGTTTATTCTGTTTGCATAAAGGGTTATCTGGGTGTTAACTTGTTAAGTATTAACCCTTTCCTCCATAACTACGCCTTTCTACACCTCTGTAATAACTACTTCTTGAAACCATTGTGATAAATAGAGCATTTGCTCCTATAGGAGCAAATGCTCTATTTATCACAATGGTTTCAAACAACAAAATTCTAAAATTTTACTTTTCTCTAATAAATGCTCCTTTTGGGTAGATTCATTCAAAGAGGTTGGGTCTAAAAATAGCCTATGGAGGAAAGGATTACGTGGTCCGTTACAGCTAGCTATAGGGGTGTTGTTTATACCCAGCTTACCTTGGTCTTTTCGGTGCATCCCCTATCCTCTTCAGCAGGCTTGTAAAAAAATTAACATAAGACTGAACTCTTAGTAAAATCACATTTTGTAGGCATTTGCAATAAGGTTATCTGTTTAACCCTTTACTCCATGGATACAACTTTTTGCCCCTTTGCAAACAAAGTAGACTCAGATCAGACTGCTTTTGTGGAAGCTGTCTGATCCGGGTCTGCTTTGTTTGCTGTTCACAACTGTTCAACATATTCTACCATGGTTTGGTTTGGGTTTTACGTCACTTTAACAGTATTTCAGTCATATCATGACGTCCAGCTAATTACAGGGGGTTGGTTCTTCTGTGCATGAACAAATTGAATTGTTTCGTGCACAGAAGAACATCAGGGTAGAACCACCGACCTACCACAAGCTAGCTGGAAGGCTTCCTTACATGAAAAATCCAAATGCCCAGACCGGGATTCGAACCATGGACATGTGCCATTATTGAGCTAATAAGCATATTCATGATGTCATTATTTGTTACACGAGTAATTAACCTTTTCCCCTCATACAAATGTTTATTCACACATTTGCAAACAGAGTAGATCCAGATCAGGCAGCCCCTATATCAGCCTAATGATCAGGGTACACTCTGCTTGCTTATGAAATTATAACAGATCTGACTACAGTTTCTACCAATACCAAAAATCCTGTATACATAATATGGCTAAGACTTTTGTTAAATTTCAATACAGCTAATAATTATTCATGGTTTCATCATTTTCCTACATGAATATTCAACAGGAAAAGAATTAATCGGGTAAAGAGAAAGTATTTTTTCTTCCATTTCGTTTCAAAAATACAATGACAGTAATTATTTGTCAAACAGGAACCTGATAAGACAAGTTACTTGGCCTCTCATCTGGTTTAGGTTTGGTTTATATCGGATTTTACGTTGTTTTAACAGTAGACCTCTCATCTGGATAAAAACTATTTGAATTAATTGAATAGGTATTAAATCATAATTCACCACCTGACTCTAAGAGTATATAAAGAACATCGGCTTAGTCTCTGGTACTTTCTACATTCCTTAACCCATCAATGCTGCATTTTTAGAGTGGAATAGTTCATCATAATCAATTGGTAGAGTCAATTCGGTAAGAAATGGTAAAAAAATTTGCAGGATGATTTTCAATGACAAACAGTGCAGACCCTGATCACAAGGATCCTAGACAAGCCCTCTGATGCAGGTCTACGCAATAAATTTGCAAATGAGTGTGCCTGTTCTGCGCATTCAAAGGGTTAATAATCATAAGCATTTTCAAACTTGTCCCCTTTCCATATTGTTTCAAAAATTACAATCTGAACTAGAACGATCACTAAAGGTGATGAAAATTGCATTTTGTACATCTCATATACAGACGATACAGTAATGCTTTCTTTCCAAAATCAAACTGTATGGAGCCTAATGAGACACACACATTAGTTATTCATCTGCATCTAAAGAGTTTGCAAAGGCCAACATATAAATTTACCCAAGGCCGAAGATTGTACAACAGTAATGAGTTTTACTCTAAGCCCTCTGTATGTGAAACAGGAAGTGACCCGTTCCCACCTGTTTCTAATGCAAAATGAAATTTATACCCAATGTAACCATATGTACAGTAAAGCATCTCTACCTGGCCACTTTGAGGAAGTCTTATTCTTAGTTTTTCACCCTTTATACCATAGATACTCCTTTTAATGCATTTGCAAACAGAGTAGACAAGATCTAACCACTCTTGTAGAAGCTCAGATCAAGGTCAGCTCTGTTTACTTATGGACTTACATAGATAAAAGCAAAAACATCCTTTTAAAACTTTAGTTTGTGAATATTCATTAAGTGACCAATTCATACATATTACACATAAATGGTAATTTGGGAAAGGTTTAACCCTTTCCCTCATATAAACGTGTTTTCACGCATTTGCAAACAGAGTAGACCCAGATCAGACAGCTCCTAGAGGAGCCGTCTGATCTGGGTCTACTCTGTTTGCTATCAGAATTTGATAGATCTATTTCTTTATATTCTGAAATGTCTACAATGTTCCATCTTCAAGAATTCTTTATAACTATTTTGTTAATGAATATTCAGTAGGTATTGAAAATTCGCCTAAATATAGAACAGGGAAAGGGTTAAAGAATATCGATCATGTATCAAAGGGTTAAATAGTAGTTAAATACTGGACAAAAGTAAAGATTCTGACTGCTTATAAATGTATGAACTAAGCAATCACCTGCTGTCAAAGAGCTCCATATTTATTCAATAAGTGGCCATTACTGATACTACATATTCTCTGATATGAAAGAAGCAATAAGTGCATAAGAGCAAATGTTTGCATGCTTGTGCTAAGATTCATCTGTTGCTGATAAAAACACAATTTTTAATGGGTTGTAACTCTTTACATATTCGTGTTAGAGTAATGACCCTTTACATGATTGCAGCCTTTGTGATTGGGATAGCTGCACTGACATCAAAACTGTCTGAAGTTCTTGTACAGGTATAACAACTATGACAACACCAAGGCTGCAGTGTGTCAATGTCTTTGACAAACAGAATGATGAGGTCAAAAGTTGTACTTAAATCTATAGAACAAAATCTACTGCTGTAATTTAACTCTATAAACAAACATTTACTATTATGGTAGCTAATAATTTATAAAATGCAAACTCTTTTAACCCTTTATACCATTAATGCCTTTCTCATTTCATCTATTTGCATAGTGATTTAACCTTTTACTCCATAAATACAACTTTGCAAACAGAGTAGGAACCACCTGATCAGTACCGGTTCTATTTATTCATCTTAAAATAAGATTCAACAGTTTCTACCATGGCCAAATATGCTTGTGTTCCTATGCGGCATTATGATAATAAAAAGTAATGTAATTAATATTCAACATTTCATGATGTCAACATTTCTTACATTAATATCCATGGAGTAAGGGTTCAATATAATTTAAACAAGTTTACACTTTTAGCATTGGCTTTGAAAATTATTGAAAGGTAAAATACATGTAGTATAACTGTCAAAATCATTGTCCGTCACATGTGTTGTCATTTGACCAGAAAAACTTCACTTACAATAGAAGACGTATCTTCCAGCAACGCCATAGAATAGCCTCTCAAAAGCGACTCTTTGAGTTGCAGCAAGATATAGGATTTGACTGAGAACTGGAGACTTTAAAATGTACAGGATTTGGCTGAGAAATTAGGTAACTGTCTATATGCATCAATGTTATTGGAACTGTGATCTACATTTATACATCTCAAATGAAACATAAAAACAAATGGGGATAATAAGTCCAAGAAGGGAAAACCTCCCATAAGCATACCGGGCGTTCTACCTAGATGCCACCGAGTTACCTTAATATCTAAACATTCAACATCACCTGTGTTTGCTATAGCAGTGACTATTGTAAGGCTCAGCTGACTGAATTTAAGAACTGGGTCACTTTGGCAGGAACAGGGTGGTGTTCCTAAGGATTTAACATTTTGTGTAATATATGCACTTGCATGTGTTGATTTTTTTTCCATTTTGTGTGTGTTTTATCCTAGCAGACAATAATTTACTCGGAAGCTGATGGAACCTGAAATTGCTTGGGAGTTGTTTGTCGAGCTCGACAGGAAGTAATCTGATCAGGTGAGGCCCAATTTGTTTACCAATTAGCGAAATACACACCTGTCTGGTAAGGACATCGCGGTGTGTGCTGTTGTTGCAGACTAGGTAGAAACGTCTCGGTGATGCCAATATCACCGCTGCCTGCAGGAAAACACACTGACTTAAACACTGTTAGTCGGGCGTTGACGGAAATTTCATTCCTTCATTTTCTCGTTTCGTCGATCAGGTCCTCTGTATCAGCATATTAATGTGTGCGGTTTTGCAGTAAAATAAATGTGCGTGTGAAAAACAACTCAGTATTACCAATAGTACAAAAGTATAAATTCGCTCTATGTATCAAATAACCATGTGAAGATCATATTTCATTGCACATATTACTTTTTCCGCGAACAATCCTGGGTCAACTAGGATCAGACATAACTTGACCGAAGCACAGTCAGGATTCGGGTCAAAACATTACAATTAGTCATGGCTCTAAAGAAGTCAACAGTTCACCTGAGTACAAAATAAAGTTTTTCATACTTAAAATTTATATCCCAGTGTAGTTCAATTGTTGATTTTCTTCTGATATTAATGGATATTTTTCAATGTATTAACGGACTATTTGTCCATGAAAAGTAGGAACTATTTTTACAAGTACGCAGTGATGTTTACTTTCGCTAGTATTGGTCAATTTTATGGGCAAGTTAAAATGCGGCTGTATGCCTGTGATATGGGATAATAGAGCGGACCGGTGCTAATGAGGGAACTTTTAAATAGCGTCTACTGAATGCCTTACACCGTGATAACACGTTATAGACATATGATATTATACAACACTTAGTCACACTTTGCTTTGTTGTGACCGGTGATCGAACCAGGACCCCACACACTTGACGTTCTGACCTGAGCAAGTCTGCCATATAGTCAGTTAGTCGTGCGATTTGTCAGTCACCCTGAAATGTACATCGGCCAGTCACTAAATCCATCACACAGTCAGTCGTCCTATCTGTCTTTCTGCCCCTGTCTATCTGCCTGTCCTGTCTTTCTCTCCGTCTGTGGTAATGTCTGCATCTCATTGTTCTATTTATTATTTATTTGCATGTATGTCTGTATGCCTACACATAATCTTCAATGTAAGGGTGTGTGTAGTAATCTAAAAGAAGAAGAAGAAGAATATTTTCATAACGAATATGGGAAAGTGATCATTAGTGTTATATGTATACACCGAATGAACGTTGGTTGAAATAATTTATTGATGTTAAAAAATACAAACAACAGTTGAAAGCCTATTTTAGACGTTTGCATAACACCGGTACGAAATAAACAAAAATATATGTAGTAATATTATAACAATGATAATAATAATAATAATAATATTAATTGATAAATAAATATTAATAATAATAATAATGATTAAAAAATAAAGATAAAATTAAAGAAATAAATAAATAATGATAATAATAATAACAATAATAATAATAATAATAATAATTATTATTATTATTATTATTATTATTATTATCATCATCATCATCATCATCATCATCATCATCATCATCATCATCATCATCATCATCATCATCTTCATCATCATCATCATCATTATTATTATTATCATTATCATTTTCATCATGATCATTATCATTATTATTATTATTATTATCATTATTAATTCCATTGTCATTATTATTATTTTATTAATATTATTATTATCATTATTATCATTATTAGTAGTATTATTAGTATTATTAATAATATTATTATTATTATAGACTATTAAAGAGGTAGCATAGTTGGATAGCTGGATCCCTATTTGTTTATAGAAACATTTTATAAAATATAGAAACAAAAAGATATTACAAAACACGATACTACATAAACATGACCCTTTCCCTGCTATAAAAATGTTGACTGCTTAATCTGTAATTCAGAGGTCCAGATAAGACGTGTAAATTAAAACATATTCAAGAATAACTCCTTTCTTTCTCCATCAAACCCTATGTGGTGACCACACTGTAGAATAGTCTCGAAGAAATTTCAAAGTACCTGAGTACACACACTTATCTGTTGCTCTGTATGGTTATATACATGTACATTTCAATATTTAGCGTCTTCTGATCAATCTGAGCTTTTGAAAAGTTATTGACAGTGTGTCAAACAGCTTGGCTCTCGTTGAGATGATGCGGTAATAATATAATGGAATCTAATGAAATGGAGTCATAATAATAATCAACATTTCTATAATGGTACTAGAACACGACACATTTAGGCTTTGGTCATATCGAGCTCAGTAATAAGCATACAATATCAAGACTAACTAAACCATTTCCCTGATGAATATCCATGTAAGAAGTAACGACATCATGAATATCAATTAGATTATTAGTTTTGTAATGATACACGAATAGAAGCGTGTTTGGCTTTGGCAAAAACAATAGAATCATATATTTATTATTTCATAAGCGAAGACCATAAGCGGCACGAACTGTCTGATTTAGGTCTACTCCGTTTGTAAAGACATACAAAGGTGTCCCTTAAGTATACTGCACAAAGTGTGTTTGCCCGAACATGTATTATAATATATCAAGAAAGCAATAAAAGTATCAAAATGTTTGAAATCCTCATGAGATGCCGAGAAACTTGGCAATTCAGTGAATATGAATCCAGACAGTTACACGTAATTTGCCAGTAGCAGTGACAGTATTGGCATGTCCAAGCATAAACATAGCATCCGTGCACCCTTTAACCCTTTCCCTCATATAAACGTGTTTTCACGCATCTGCAAACAAAGTAGACCCAGATCAGACGGCTCCTATAGGAGCCGTCTGATCAGGGTCTGCTCTGTTTGCTAATGAAATTTGATAGATTTGTTTTTATACTTTCTAAAATGGCTACAATGTTCAACCTTCTGTATTTCATTATAGCTATTTTGTCCAAGAATATTCAGTAGGTATTGACATTTGTATTAAACATAGAACAGGGAAAGGGTTAACAAGCTTCTCTTTATCTTGCTCTTTGCATTGAGGTATGTTATTTGCCATATTAATGATGGCATATATGTGACTTTCGTTATAGTCTGCTGGCTATTCTTGAAATGTAAGTCGCGTTTAGAACTTGAAGTACCCGGAGTTGACCTTCCGCCAGATTATTTTATTTATTCACTCTGGAAACTGTGATCTACTCACAGTTCATTGACCGAAGGTGACTGCCCTGATTCTTTTTTCATAGCTTGACGAGAACACCTTATTTGCGATGTTTGTTAGGTTCGGCGATATGTACATCGTCACCTAGAGCATCGATAGAGGCATCAAACTCATCTAAAAATAGGCTTCTGTAGCGGAATATGTGGCAGTTCCAGAGCCAGTGGATGTGCCTTGAAGCAGATTCTAGCTCTTCATCATTCTCCTCTTCACATAGCATTTGCGAAGAGTCTGTTTTTAACGGAAGGGCCCCAGTGCCTACTGCTCTGATCTAATATTTCTACCACTAAGGGCCTTTTTCAAAGATTATCATGTCAAAATACACGTCACATTCTTTGTTACATGCATTCAGCCATAAAATCTTTGATCTTCAGATTTGTATTTTGACATGATAATCTTTGAAAAAGGCCCTTAGTGGTCGAAATATTAGATCAGAGCAGTTCAAGTATTTATGTATTATATTAATTCCCTATTTTGGAATATTTTCTTTATTGTGTACTTTATTTTGTGCAACTTCTGCCCAGGCCTCCCCATGCTTTTTAGTCCTAATTATAAAGCCATATTGGATAACTAGCTTGTTTAGCGTGTTAAAGCAGGGCGTCACTGCCTTCACAATACTATGCTATAATATGATACTATGATAATACAAGAAAACCGTTGATGCAAAGCATCAAAGGGCGCGAATCGAGTTGGATAACAGCAAAGGAGAAATAAAACATGGTACATGTAGTTGCAAACCTATTAAAACTGTGCCCAAAATCCAGAAATAATTTGTTCATATATGGAAAAGCAGTATATGGAAAAACCATGGAGAAGACAAATATTTCATGTGTTTGATATAAAAAGCTTTGCCGATGTAATAGTGTTTATTCGTGTGGGGGTTATTGTAACTGTTAAAAAATAAGGTATTGAAGAAAACTGTATGTTTAAGTTGCTATTGTAACCATGTTACTTGCGCAATATTAAAATAAAATTATCTGCCTATCTAACAAACACTTCGCCCTCCTCTGCAAAAATAGCAATAAAAGAAAGTGCTGTTGAACAGCTATTATTTTACTTAACCATTTCCCCCATGTAAATGCGTTTGCACGCATTACATATGGAGTAGGCCCAGATGAACCAGCTCATAGAATAGTCGTACATCTGATCAAGGTCTTCTCTATTTGCTTATGAAATTATCATAGACACTATCAGTACCAAAATAATTATGTCATTATAAACAATCAGCTATTAACTAATCATGTTGTCATTATTTCTTACGTGAATATGCATCAGGGAAAGGGTAATTACATCAGTAATAAAACCACAAGCACAAGCCAATCTGTTTAGAATAAACGAACCCCGGACGAGAACCTTCAGTACTTTGAGTGCTGTTCTATTTTTAGATTAATTTCGACCAGTCGTTGATCTTATGACTAACGTTCAATAAATATGTCAATTTATCAAGGATAATCCGATTACAGTTTGGTTAGAAACATAATGCACGAAGTATTCAATAACAAATGACATTAAATTTATTTATTTCTGTTTCGAAATTGTAAAGCAAAATATTTCTTTGTTACGGATTGATCTCCGAGGGTTCCGTTGACATGGCACAATATCGCGACTGACTTCAAGTCGATAATAAACTAAAACATTTATTTGTACAGTGTAATTTGTAGACTTTCACTATTAAGTTGGCCAAACATTAAATCGGCATTAAGCAAAAAACCCAAATACACTGGAATGTGCATTTATCTCCTGCATCGTACCTCGGCTGTTACCGTTGATAATCTTTCCGGAGCAGTACTAACGTTTTTATTAGTCCTGGCCATAGGAGAAATTAGGAGAAACCATTTTATGATATTTTTATTTTCAAACTACAAACAATTCAACAGGGATAAAAACAAAACAACTGTCGACCTGTTTCCAACTATATAAAGATGAATTATTTCCATGAATATTGTTATTACACTTACATGTATAAACCAAAAATTGCATTTCAATATTCTCAGAAATCTTAATAAATCAGCCCTACTACTAGTGAAAGTCCACTGAAAGCGTTCTGTATAGATGCGATATTTTCATGCCCTCGCGCCAATGATTAAGGTCACTGTTAATAGGACATACTTGTGGTGTGGCAAGTCTACACACTCGACTCAAAGTATCACTTTACCTATTCAGAAATAATGACGACGATAATATTGACCCCCCCCCCCCCCCCCCTCCGGACGAGATCTCCTTCACCACTTGGGTTATGATTTCCACATTTCCTTTATGGGTGCCTATTCGGTAGGCGAAATGTCGCATGCTACCTTGGTGTTACTGTGACTCTGACATTGACACAATTTCTATTAAAACAAAAACAGCAGAAAATTTGCCCGGATGATATATCCTCCGACGGACCTCCACCAAACTCCTTAGTTAATATTTCCAAAGTTCCTTTGTGGGTGCGTCTTAAGAAGCGACAATGCCGCAAACTACTTTTGGGTCTCTGTGACCTTGCCCTCAGTTTTAGTAAACATATCTGACTTTTTTTCTGGATGATATATCATCAACCCCTTTTATTAAGATTTCCAAATTTCTATTGTGGAAACGGGACCCACACAGTAGGCCTACTCTGGTTCGGTCAGCTGCACGGTCAAGAGGAAACATTCATGTACATGTAAGAATACACTTGTTACGCTCGAGCAACCAATTAGGTCTGATAACCAAGAAGGGAGGACTCTAATGATGACATAATATATTTTGCTTTAAACCTTTCCCTACATATAGACGACCTATCACGCTTTTGCAAACCTATAGGAGCCGTTTAATCGCATTCTTCTCTTTTCGCTTATGAAATAATATATAGATCTGATTCCATCGTTTCTGTCATGGTAAAACATCTATCATTCATTATGCCATTATAAAACTTCATTATATCAATACTTTTACACGAATATTCATGGCGGAAAGGTATTTATTTAGGCCTACGTGATGTTAGTTTTAATTTGATTGAACAATAAAATATTTTGAAAGTTTCTCAGGTCGTTTTATTGAATACGATATCTAAATATTTCTCAAAACATCAAATATGCTGTAATTATCTATATTGCTGTTTCCAACTTTTATAATATGACAGTGATAATTGTTTATTTTGCAAACATGACATGCTGTAGTCGATAGTCAAAAACAGGATCAGCAAGGTTGCCGTTGCACGATTTTTAAGGAATTCAGATCAAGACATGTACATGTACTTGTATACTCAATAGAGATCTTACATAAGTGTTCATTACATATTGTTTTTATGAAACGAGTTTACTATAATGATATGACACGAGCTTTAGCGAGTGTCATATTCATATTAGTAAACGAGTTTCATGAAAACAATTTGTAATCAACATGAATGTAAGGTCCGATCTTGGTCTTCTCTGTTTGCAAAGGCGTAGAAAGGCGTATCTATGGAGTAAGTGGTTAAAGCCTGTAGGGTTGTTGCTTGTTATGTGAAACTCGCTCACTCACTTTGTGCATGGTTATGGTATATATTCAGTACCACTAGAGTTACCATGTGGACACATTTCAAGTTTTTTGTTGATAAACACGTCTGTTTACATCTCTGCAGAGTATTTCCAGATTAGACAGCTCCTGGTTCCCTTATGTCCAAGAGATTTTGATTTGGGGAGAAGGCATATTGTGTTGGTCTGAATGTTTGCTTGTCTACCTGTCTGTCTCTATATGGCCATCTGTCTGGGATTTTTGTGTGTTTGTCTATCCGTCTGTATGACCGACTGTCTGTTTTGCTGTTTTCCCCCACATCAACCATTTAAGATATAGATAGGGAACTTCTGTGTTTGTCTCTCCGTCTTTATAACCGTCTGTCTGCTTTGCTTTTTTCCACAGCAACCACTTCAGGAAATTTTCTCTGATCCTTCATATGTCTCACTGCTTACAGGGGCGTAGCTTGGGAATATTGAATATGTAGGCACATGAGTCCTCACAATGAGCGGGGGTTCCGGGGGTCCTCACCCGGGACATTATTTTAAATCCTGCATTCTGAGGTATTGCGGATGGCAATGACAAACCCAACATGTACACTTTATAGTTAACTTGCACAGGGGAAGTAATCCAGCCATTGTGGTACTCTGTGCATTGTAATGGTGATTTCCCTTCACTCATCCATTCTAAATTTTTGACGATGTAGTTAGAGTAAACATAGTAAAACCTCTCTATAAGCTTTAAGCTGCCACCTGCCCTAAATACCAACTAAATAACACACTTCAATGGCCGTTATAGAGAGGTTTTACTGTACATATATAGTTTAATGCAACACCAGTGTTGTTAAAGATTAAAAAAAATCTTGGAGGGGCAATTTGAAGTTCAGGACAATTTCCCCTTAAAGGCCAGTGGTTTCAAAGTTTACTACTTAAAATATTCGAAGATCATTTTTCAAAATATTTCCATACACTTACATCCACGTCATTCATTCTGGTAAGAATAATAAGCGATAATAAATTATAATCGAACGAAACAATGGATCTGCTGCACTAGCAAAAGCTATTTCATCCAGATATCACAAACAGTGTAGACACTGACCATTCACTCGATCACAAATGTTGTATAAACCAGGGGGTACAAAACTTTTTACTGGAGCCTGGGTTCATTCTCATGCATCTGATTGGTCATATTTTCAATTCAACTCAAAATCTGACCAATTAGATACACTAAAACGAAACTGAATATATATTTATACCTATGGCGTCTGATCAAGGTCTATTCCAATTAGACATGTGCCCATGGTCAGCATCCACATTCCTTCTATGCCTAAGCTGACACAGATTGTACTACTTAAATATCGAGTCCGCTGAGCATTTAATTCCGCTAGTACGATAACCAACCTTTAACCCTTTCCCTGTTCTGTATTCATGTGAGAAATAATGACAACATGAATCATTTTTTATAATGTAAACATTTCATGGGATTTGTGTTTTTTTTTAACAAAAACATAGACCACATAAGAAAACAAACAGCAAAAGGACTGTTCACATGTATGATTATGTTAGACCTTCAAAAAGCGTTAGACACAGTCGACCATGAAATCTTATGTGGGAAACTTAAATGTATGGGAGTGGAATCTGTGGAGTGGTTTAGATCATATCTGTCAGACAGAACTCAAACTATACATGTCAATAACTCTCAGTCTGATTATGCAAATGTTACTTGTGGAGTACCCCAAGGAAGCATCCTTGGTCCACTACTCTTTTTATACGCCCACCTAATAAAGGTGGTCGTATATTGTCGTGGCCCTGTCCGTCCGTCCGTTCGTTCGTCAACATTTTGTTTGTCCGCTGTTTTCTGGGAAAACTATTTAACAGCTATTAATGAAACTTCACACAAATGTTTAATGCATCAAGATCTGAAGCTGAGTTGATTCTGAGGTTCATTTGATTTTTCATTTCAGAGTTATGGCCCTTGTCCTTAAAAATATGCAAATAGTTTGTCCGCTGTTTTTTGGGAAAACTATTTGAGAAATATTAACGAAACTTCACACAAATGTTAAATGCATCAAGATCTGAAGCTGAGTCGATTCTGAGGTTCATTTGATTTGTCGTTTCGGAGTTATGGCCCTTTTACTTAAAAAATAATGCAAATACATGCAAATAGTTTGTCCGCTGTTTTCTGGGAAAACTATTTAACAGATATTAATGAAACTTCACACAAATGTTTAATGCATCAAGATCTGAAGCTGAGTTGATTCTGAGGTTCATTTGATTTTTAATTTCAGAGTTATGGCCCCTGTTCTTAAAAATATGCAAATAGTTTGTCCGCTGTTTTCTGGGAAAACTATTTGAGAAATATTAACGAAACTTCACACAAATGTTAAATGCATCAAGATCTGAAGCTGAGTCGATTCTGAGGTTCATTTGATTTGTCGTGTCGGAGTTATGGCCCTTTTACTTAAAAAATAATGCAAATACATGCAAATAGTTTGTCCGCTTTTTTCTGGGAAAACCATTTAACAGATATTAATGAAACTTCACACAAATGTTTAATGCATCAAGATCTGAAGCTGAGTCAATTCTAAGGTTCATTTGATTTGTCGTGTCGGAGTTATGGCCCTTGTATTTAAAAAATTAATGCAAATACATGCAAATAGTTTGTCCGCTGTTTTCTGGGAAACTATTTGAGAGGTATTAATTAAACTTTACACAAATGTTTAATGCACCAAGATCTGAAACTGAATTGATTCTGAGGATCATTTGATTTTTCGTTTCAGAGTTATGGCCCTTGTCCTTAAAAAATAATACAAATACATGCAAATAGTTTGTCCGCCGTTTTCTGGGAAAACTATTTGAGAGATATTAATGAAACTTCTCAAAAATGTTTAATGCATCAAGATCTAATGCTGAGTCGATTTTGAGGTTTATTTGATTTTCGTTTCAGAGTTATGGCCCTTTTACTTAAAAAATAATGCAAATATATGCAAATAGTTTGTCCGCTGTTTTCTGGCAAAACTGTTAGACAGATATTAATGAAACTTCATACACATGTTTAATGCATCAAGACCTGAAGCTAAGTTGATTCTGAGGATCATTTGATTTGTTGTTTCGGAGTTATGGTCCTTGCACTTAAAAAAAATAATGCAAATCTATGAAAATATGAGGATGGCCATAACATTTTCATTTGAAATGATATTTACTTCAATTTTTTTATATAGTTAAACCTTAATGTGAATTTTCACATATATTGCGGGGGTTTTGATATGTCATTTTATTCTAAAGTTATGGTCCTTGAACTTTGTGAGTTCGTTGCTTTGTTTGTCGGTCAACTTTTAGTTTGTCTGTTGTTTTCTGGGAAAACTATTAAAATGATATAAACGAAACTTAACACAAATGTTTTAAGCAACAAAATTTGAAACTGAGTTTATTTTGAGGTTCATTCAGTTTGTCTTTACAGAGTTATGGCGGTTGCACTTTACAAAACTCTGCAAAAATGAGGATTAGCTGTAACTTTTTTATTTAATAAGATATTCACTTCATTTTTTTAAAACAAAATAGTATCACCTTAATATGGAAATCAAGATCTGAAGCACAGATTAGAAAATGTCAACACTTATTAGGCATGTTGAATCAGAGAAAGTTTGCAAGTAGGCGTATTATGTACCGTATGCGGTACTCTTGTTATGTTATATACATGATATGAGTTGTTCCATAAGTGATAAGTGTAAACTTGCTTTGTATGCAGATGACAGTGCAATTCTTTTTTCCAATAAAGATAAAAATGTAATAAGTAATGTTTTATCACATGAATTAGAAAACTGTAGTAAATGGCTCATTGACAATAAGTTATCATTACACCTTGGAAAACAGAATGTATACTATTTGGGTCTAAACGTAGACTCAGCAAGGTTGATACTTTTTCAGTTACAAGTAATGGTCACACCATCTCAAACCTCTGTTAAATATCTAGGTTCAACCATTGATAACGATTTATCTGGGATTTCAATTGTAAACTCTATTACAAAAAAGGTAGAAGCTAGACTTAAATTTTTGTACAGACAACGGCGTTTTTTAAACCATTCTCTGAGAAAAACTAATTGTAACTCTCTAATCCAGTGCCATTTCGATTACTCAATTGCATCATGGTACTCTGGGCTCACAAAACAATTAAAGAACAGACTTCAGGTAGCTCAAAATAAAGTTGTTAGATTCATCAACAACTTTAGTCCCAGAGCTTCTTTGAAATCTGATCACTTTATAGAATTAGGCTTTTTAAACATTGAAAAGAGATGTAAACAATTGAAACTGAACCACGTTCACAAAATCTTTAACAATAAGTGTCCTTCATATCTTCATGATGACTTTCGGAAACTAAGCGACGTTCATTCCTATGGGAACAAACCTAATTTGTATGTCCCACGTGTTAATGGGTTTACTTCTAAAACTTTTTATTTACAGTGGCATTTTGGACTGGAATTCTTTGCCAGAGAATATAAAACTAATGAAGGCAAAATTTGCTCTCAAGAAGATAGTCAAGAAAGCCCTTATGGAAGAAATGAAGGATGAGGAGAACAGTGATTATGTATACTTTTAATTAATATAATGTATGTTATAATAATCAAATAAGTTTTTAATCTGTGATAGATTGGCAATTGTGATAAATGTATGTCTAAATCCCATTCAAAGTAATATAATCTATTTAAACATTTGTATTACCGTGAATAATAGGCCTAAAATAGAGTTCTCCATATGTATGTGGAAAGCTCTCATTTTAGATTTATTCCCGTTTTTTGCATAATTAACAGACTCAGCAGACCCTGATCAGTAAATTTTAATTTCAATTTACTGTTTTGAGCCTGCTCTGTCTATACATTTTCAAATTATTGTAACTGTTTCGCTAAATCTATATAGGACCCCGTTGGAAATAAGTTACGGGTTATCCTGTGTATGTATAACATGTATTTTTTACATATATAAATAACAAGAAGTCGATAACTGTTACGTCAAATTGTAATTGTATTGATGACATATATATATATATATATATATACACACAAATAAATCTATCTATCTATCTAATCAGATCCGTATCATGTCAGAAACAAAGAGAGCAGACCCTAATCAGACGGTTCATATAGGAGCCGTCTGATCTGGGTCTACTCTGTCTACAAATACATGTGAAAACAGGTTTACATCATATTGACGCCTTTTGACACCTTAGGAAAAGTCACTTTTTGAAATCACTGTGACAAATACATGTAGTACATTTGCTTCATAGAAGTCATAGCTATATTTATCACAAAGGTTTCGAAACTGCAAAATTCTAAAAACATTCTCTTTCTCTTGTAAATGCCTCTTTTCAGTTGATGTATTCAAAGAGGTTAGGTTTAAAATAGCCCATGAGGGAACAGGTTAACTCTTTACTCAATGCATATTCTTGTAAGAAATAATGACACCATGAACATTAAGTATCTGATTTTTATATAATGGCGAGGTTTGTATCATCCGTATGTCAACATGTACAAACAGTTAGGCTCCAGATGAGATGTCTAGTAGTGTCACACTGTTTACATTTATAAAGAAACTGGAGACAACTCCACTTTGAAACCTGAAGCGATTTCTCTTAGCAGAGGAACTATATTTTGCAGCGGAAGAGTTCGCCAGTTATGCACACAAAACGGCATTTAAATATAATTATATAAATATATACACACGTATACATTCATATTATTACTTATTCTGTGGGTTTTCCATTTCTATTTTAGCACATTTGCACAGACGCTGTGCATGATCTTTTAAAAGCAGTTTTCACTGACCTTCTGATCAGAGCGTGATCAGAGACCCAATTTAGGTCAGAATAAGGAAGTTAATAAATAACTCCTGATCGACTTTCAAAGAATTGGGCTGTGAAAAATATCAAATTCCATAACAATGCAGATATACCTAATACGCAAAATATCTCTATAAATGTCACTGACAAAAGTTTAACCTTTTCAATATTCAAATAAGAAATAATGACATCATGGCTACATGTATTTATTACCTGAACTTTTGTACTGTAATTATTTCAAGGGATGTTTTGCTTTGACAATTAATCTAGAATCAGATCATTATCATGCTACAAGCAAACAAAGCAGACCCTGACCAGACGGCCCCTACGGCGTTAAAGGGGCTATCTACGATGCTGCCCTTTTTGTTTTCTGAAATAAAGATGTAGAGTCTACTTCAATCAGTTTTCTTTTAAAACATAACCACAGTAAACACACATGTTGGGTCCTGATATAACGCCAACTTACCTGGCATCTCATCTGAATCCAAACTGTCTGTATAGTACACACACTTTGGGTCCTGATATAGCGCCAACTTACCTGGCATCTCATCTGAATCCAAACTGTTTGCATGGGTAACCAGAGTTGCGTGGCTAACGGTAAAAGAGCTCTCATCTAGGAGCTTCCTGCAGGACGTTTATTCTGCATTAACCTTTCCCCTCATATAAACGCATTTTCACGCATTTGCAAACAGAGTAGACCCAGATCAGACGGCTCAGGACTATAAGAACTTTCTGATCAGGATCTGCTCTGATTTTGATACGATGTAGACCTGATTCTACAGTTTTTGTCAAATTAAAGAATTCTTTTGAAAAGTTTACATTATAAAATTTAGCCAATAAATAATCATGATGACATATTTTGTTACATTAACCCTTTGGCTGCCAAATTATGTCGTCTGCTAACTTTGTCGTCTGCTACAAATGTTCATGTTTTTGATTTTCTTCATTTTTATTTCAAAAACATAGTAACAGTAACAAACAGTTTGGATCCTGATGAGACGCCGAGTTACTCGGCGTCTCATCTGGATCCAAACTGTTTGCATAGGTAATCACAGATCCGGCATTGGCAGTGAAAGGGTTAATGTTGAACAGGAAGGGGGTTAACAGTTCGGACTGCCGGGGTTTTACTCTATTTTCAAGCGTTATGTATACCAATTTGTATTCCCATTTATACCCAGTTTTAGTTTAAACATATTTTATTTGAAAAAGTATACATTAATCGTGATATCCACAGAGTATCAATTAGGATTAGAACGAAAGCTAAACGTTTATTGAGTTCTTCTCCTCATATGGTTTGGTACATTTAATTGATGCAGTGGTTAACAAAAATACGCAATGATCTCAACATATACTAATACAGTAACGTATGATTATAATATACAAGCATAAAGTGTTAGGAAACTAGAATTAGGAGACCAGTTAGAAAGGAGGGAAAGGGGCAGTCGGGAGAAGGGGTGGACGAGAGTTGCAAATCAAGTACTTTGGTTATTTTTATTAAGCAGACTGAATAGATCGACACGCTGTTTGTTGTACATGTATGTTAAGACTTAAACATGTTTTTTTGTAAAATATCAATACATATGTCATATGACATAGTTTCATTGCCGTAGAGAAATAACTTGGTTGTAGCTGTTAGAATAGGGTTTATATCATTAATTAAAGTTGCACGGGCTTGTCGATATGAGGGAAATGTGAAGAAATAATGTTAGATATGCTTTCAATTTCGCCACAATGACAAAGAGGTGAGTCAACAAAGTTCTTTTGAAAAAGTGTAAGGTTCAAAGAGCTACAGTTAGTTCGCAGTTTTAAATGTCTTAGAAAAAAGTATGTACTGGCTGTATTTATATCAAACTTACAAAAGCAAATCATTGTTGTTGTCACGGATAATAAAGTCATCCAGACTATTATGTGATAACTATCTGTATGTATGGGCACGTTTTGACCCTTTACTCTTGTTCATGTCATGAAATTATTACATCATGAACATTTATTGGCTGAGTGTTTATAATGGCTTATGTACACAGGAAGTTTTGGCATTGGTTATATATTTGACATTATTATAATTTTGTAAGCAAGCAGAGGAGACCCTGATCAAACGGCTCCTAGAGGAGTCATCTGATCTTGGACTACTCTGTTTGTAAAGGAGTGAAAAAGCAAAAAAACCAAACCGGATAAGATGAGAGAAAGGGTTAACCCATATTGTTCCAGGTAAAACGCATTCTTGGTACAAGCCTGGTCTGTTGAAATACAGTTAAACCTCTCTATAACGACCACTAAATTACATCAAGTAGTTTGCGTTAAAGGCAGGTGACTGCTTAAAGCAAGGTGAAAGTAAAACAGAACGCTCCTATAAGAGCGTTCTGTTTTACTTTCACCTTGCTTTAAGCAGCACCTGCCATAATAATCAACTAATTGACCCAATTTAGTGGCCGATATAGAGAGGTTTTACTGTACTTACTTCCTTCTGATTTGTTCAAGCTCGTGAGAACGTATTGTCTGAGTATCAAACAGCTTGGATTCTGACGAGATATTGCTTTACATGTTATGTACATTTAATGCCCAAGAAGGTTGTGACCAGTATCGATGTGTAGGTTATTTGGTAAATATCACATCGGGCAAGATGGTCAACAACGGCATCCTACTGATAGGTAAATGTGCAGAACACAATCTTGTCATCACAAGTACAGCATTCAGGATAGCAAACTAGTACAAGACCACCTGGGTGCAACCTCGGTCTAGACAGTGGCACATTATTGACTACTAGTATGCCCGTCAGCGAGATGTCCAGTACGTCCTTGTAACAAGAGCTGAAGGAGGCGCAGAATGCTGGACAGACCACATACTCGTCCGTAAGGTGCTCCCGATGGCACTTACCTGAAAATGGTGAAACATTCAAGTATCTGGGCAGATCTTTGTTTCTTTTTTTAAAAAAAACTGTTCTCTTGGTGGAGAAATAGCAACCAGAATAATCTAAGGCAAACTATGCACAATGCAGACTAAGGACCAAAGTCTTGTAGCAAAAAGATCAGGGTATACAACGCTGTAGTCAAAACATCCATGCTGTATGGTCGCGAAACCTGTACTTTATACCACAGACACATAAAGCAAGTTCATGTACACGTCCTTCGTTCTATCATGGGGATCGGATTACCGGAGATGTCATTCGCATGGAAGAACTTTTCTACGGAGAGCTTGCAAGACCGTCCTAGTAAACGTTTCAAGGAAAGCCTCAATGCCAACTTCAAGTGGGGAAAAATTGACATCTGTACGAGCCATTCTATCAGAGTCTGCTCTGTCTGCTTATGAAATAGCACAAGTATGATTCTACAGTATCTGCCATGTTCAGACATTCTTTTGTTCCTAATGCCTTTTCTAAACATGAAGCTTATTGATTTTCTTATAGTAATTATTTCATCAAGTTAAGGGTTAAGCTGAAATGGTATAATGATACATACATGTTTAGGCCTAAACTCTTGGCAATAAATGACAACAAGTTTTCAAGTTTAATTGTTTGAGCCTGTAATACTATTTAGAGTTCCTGAAAATCTGTTTTGTGTAAGGTCATTTGTTCATTTACAACATAAAATGAATTTGTACATGTTCTTTCTGTACTGGATCTCTGCTTATAAAGCTTTTTAGTTGAGTCTGAGTTCGTTCTCAAGCTTTTGATTGGTCAGATTTGAGTTCTCAAGCTTTTGATTGGTCAGATTTGAGCCTAAGGCTCAAATCTGACCAATCAAAAACTTGAGAACGAACTCAGACTCAACTAAAAGTTTTATAAGCATAGACCCTGATCAAGTTGGACAAATATGTCAGTTTTGTGGCCATCAATTGGAAAGATGTTTGCCATGAAAATATGTTAAGATTAAGATTTCCGTATTGATTGCTTGTCTACAATGACGGTGGAACATAATTGTCATAGTTTATTTTAGCGTTGGCCTCTTGGTCCGTGTGAACCTCCTGCAACCAATCGGTTCCATTCTTCCCATCACTCGATGGCAGTTTAAAAGTCTGTCCGTTCATATTATCCGTATAGGTAGAATACATCTGTAAATTAAGGAGACGCGGTTGAAACTTCACCAAGAAATAAGTCTCAACATATATATTCCTAAGTGTATCCGATGATGTATCTTCCTCATCAATTTTCTCAACCTCAACTGGAAGGCGCTCGTAGAAAACGGGATGCTTTTCGAGGTCATCTACTGATTCGAGTCTCTTCTGGTTTACTTCATACAGTTCACCCTCCACATTCTGAAACAAATACCACCGAACTTATTGTACCTTGAACCCCTTGCTCCTAAATACGTCTTTAACCACACTGCAAACAGAGTAGACCGATATCAGACGGCTCCAGCAGGAACCGTATGATCAGGGTACGTTTTGTTTGCTTGTGTAATACTATACATGTAATTTCTGCCATGGTGTGTTACTTTTTCGATCAAATGCTCAGATCAGGTTACATTAATTCTGTCGCTGCCAATAAAGGGGCGTGGCTAGCGATACGCACTTACGCACGTGCGTAACATCAATCTGAAAGGTGAAAACCTCATTTTGGCCAAAATGGAACAAAAATAGAATGCTAAAAGGGTAACTTTGAAAAATATTCTGTCTTGTCATGTGAGCTTTAACCCATTCTCTTACATTGACGCCTTCTGACGCCTCTGTAAAAGTCACCTTTTGAAACCATTGTGATAAGTAGCATAGGTGTTTGGCGCGTGCTACCCCCACATCCTACCCCCATCCCCCTCTACAGTCCAAAAATGAATAATAGACACTAAAACACGCATACACATGGTCAAATCATCATAACATAGCATAACAACCAGTTTCTGACACAAACACCCCTCGGTGTAAAAATATATCATAATTGTGATATACTTTGACACCGTGGGATGTTTGTCAGAAACTGATTGTTATGCCAAGTTAGGATGATTTGGTCATATGTAAGTGTGTTTTAGTATGTTTTATCATTTTATTTGGTTTGTATAGGGGGTTCGTGGTAGGATAGGCGGGGGGGGGGGGGGGGGGGTTCAGCACGCGCCGAACACATGTGATAAATATAGAGCATTTGCTTCAAATAGGAGCAAATGCTATTTTTATCACAATGGTTTAAAAACTACAGAATTCTAAGTTTTCCCGGGAAACCTATAGCCACGGTGCGCGCATCACATTTTGATTCAGCTACGCTCCTGTGATGATCTCTGAAACCGTTTGGATCCAGATCGAGTAACTTGGCGTCTCACCAGGATCCAAACTGTATGATGCTGTGACTGTGTTTCTAACAGATAATGGAAGAACATTAAAAAAGAAAAGTAGCAGTGAAGTTAACACGCACATGAGGTACAAATCGATGATGGAGCGCAAGACTGTCATAACTATTTAGATCTTCCTTCGTAACATTTAAATAATTGTTGTTGTTTTTTTAAATTGTCTCAGTCAATTTTTGAGTGCAATACTGTTTGCTTGTCTTACTCTTATTATCGACATAGTTTCTCTGGTTCTTTTATTTAAGATGCCCGGTGTAAAGCACTGATACATCGGACCTCGGTTTATAGTCTCGTCCGAAGGACTTGGTGCAAGACTGTCATAACTATTTTAGATCTATCTTCATATAAACATTTAAATAATTAATTTCCTAAAATCGACTCAGTTGGTTTTTCTTTCATTTCCATTGCAAACGCTATTGAAAAACATTGTGTATCCTGGTGAGACGCCGAGGTATCCGATATATCATATGACTCGGCGCCTCATATGGATCCAATAACTCGGCTCCTCACGAGGATCAAATAACTCGGCGCCACATGTGCATCCAATAACTTAGTGCCTTATGAGGGAGGATCCAATAACTCGGCACCTCATGAGGGAGGATCCAATAACTCGGCGCCTCATGAGGGGGGATCCAATAACTCGGCGCCTCATGGGGGGAGGATCCAATAACTCGGCGCCTCATGAGGGGGGGTCCAATAACTCGGCGCCTCATGGGGGAGGATCCAATAACTCGGCGCCTCATGAGGGGGGATCCAATAACTCGGCGCCTCATGAGGGGGATCCAATAACTCGGCGCCTCATGAGGGGGGATCCAATAACTCGGCGCCTCATGAGGGGGGATCCAATAACTCGGCGCCTCATGAGGGGGGATCCAATAACTCGGCGCCTCATGAGGGGGGATCCAATAACTCGGCGCCTCATGAGGGAGGATCCAATAACTCGGCGTCTTATGAGGGAGGATCCAATAACTCGGCGCCTCATGAGGGGGGGTCCAATAACTCGGCGCCTCATGAGGGGGCATCCAATAACTCGGCGCCTCATGAGGGGGGATCCAATAACTCGGCGCCTCATGAGGGGGATCCAATAACTCGGCGCCTCATGAGGGGGGGGGTCCAATAACTCGGCGCCTCATGAGGATCCAAACTGTTTGCAAATGTAATCACATAGGCTATTCATATCATAGATTGTAGTTACGACAGTCTTGCGCGCAAACCTCGAATTTAAAAGGAATACGTGCGTATCTATAGTTAAAATGTATGTTTCAGGTGTAAAACTTACGTGTCCAGTTCCTGGCTTAAAAAGCATGAACGGTATATGAAAATCGGTGGCCACGACCAAGGGATATTTCTCTAACGTTCGTGCTTTTCCAACCAATCGGCAATGTCCATTCTTCTTTTCTTTCATGACGTTATGGTTTGGCTCTCCGGTTTTCAGAGTTCCGTATACAAAGAGGGTTGTCTTCATCTCACTCTGTGTTGTCGTAGTCATCATTTCACTCTGCATTGACGTAACACAGCTTAATAGCAAACTGAGATGCACGAGCAGTTTAACATTGATTCTGAAATCAACGCGTGTAAAAAATGTTGTGAGTCTTTGCTGTCCAATGACCTCTAACTTAAAGCAAAGATAACATTTCATGGCATTGCATAAAAAGTAGGGGTCTTACCAAAGTGATAACACAGGTAGGACAGCTGGAACACATACCTGTATCTCTACATAGTCATGAGCCCTTTACTCCACACACACACCACTGACCTATAGCACTCTACTGACAACTCTGTGAGAACTTTAGCAAACAGTTTGGGTCCAAATGAGACACCGAGTAACTCGATGTCTTATCAGGATCCAAACTGTTTGTCACTCTGAAGACAATGACACAGAGTGCAAAAGGTTAAACTCCTTTGACATAGTAAGAGTTGTCTGATGACGCATTGCTGTTTGCTGATTGGATTATATACATCTTACTCTACTTGTTCTGTGTTAGCTAAAACGTCCAATGTTCATGTGCCTATCATATTCACGATATCATTATATCTTTTATGAATGTTAACCCTTCGCTTGCTATTCACGTCAATATACCTACCTGTAAATAGTGAAGACCTAGATGAGACAGCTCCTGCAGGAGCTGTCTCATCAGGGTCTGCACTATTTACAAGTTGATTGTGCAACCAGTGCACTCCACAGCAGTGATTGCACAGCGAAGTACTTGTACACAGTGAAGATATATGTAATTATACAACAGGACATGGGTAAAGAAGGAGAAATGTATTTTAAAATTCAGCAAGCGAAGGGTTAATGGAGTAAATGGTTAAATAAAATTAGTAGAGTTTTACTAACACACGCCTGAGATATGATGAATGACACACCTAACTGAATTAAGCTACAGTATAGATCCAAATAAATACTTGTTCCGATTTGTTTTGCGACTAATCGCGAAATGGTTGGCATTTGCAAACAGCTTGGAGATGAGACGTCTGAACAAGGTCC
Source organism: Azorinus chamasolen (assembly GCA_963576725.1). Lineage (NCBI taxonomy): Eukaryota > Metazoa > Mollusca > Bivalvia > Cardiida > Solecurtidae > Azorinus > Azorinus chamasolen. Next base: position 9,817,243 of record OY755248.1, on the reverse strand, counting down.
ACGCTGTTTGACACCCGTTTGATAGTTTCGAGAAAAAAAACAGGCGCGGATTTAGAGGGGCTGGGTCGGCGTACGCCCCCCCCCCCCCCCCGCTCTAACATTGCCAAAACAATATTTTTAGTAATATTTTAGATCTATATACAGTAAAACCTCTCTATAACGACAACTAAATTGTGTTAATTAGTTGGTATTTAGAGCCGGTGGCTGCTTAAAGCAAGGTGAAAGTAAAACAGAACGCTCCCATAGGAGCGTTCTGTCTTACTTTCACCTTGCTTTAAGCAGCCACCTGTCTTTAACACAAAATAATTTATGTAATTTAGTGGTCGTTGTATCTACTAACAATCAATAAATCAATGATTTAGTGTTTTATTTCCCTCACCCAATTACGCTCTTTTTCAACATGTATTACAAACACACTACATGTATTTACTTATGTCATTAACACACCACCTCAAAAAAAAAGTCTACGCCCCCCCCCTAATCTGAAATCCTGGATCCGCACCTGAAAACTGTAACGACTCGGATACAGTTGAACTTCGATATCTCGAACTAGGATAACTCGAACTAGGATAACTCGATCTTCGGGATTACTCGAAGTAAAATTGCTAGTACAGATTTTTTTAAACTGTATCACTACGCATATCTATAAAGACACGTGACAGTTTAATGTAGGTTGAAAGTAATGCCGAAAGCTTATACAGGAGCTTTCAGCATTACTTCAGACTTCCATTAAGCTGTGAACTTGAGAAATTGTTCTGATCATAAATCGGATGACTCGAAAAGATTAATTCGAAGTAATTTGTATGATACCTTGAAATTCGAGATATTGAAATTCAACTGTAATTAAACATTATGAGCGAGTGTAAGCCGACATCATTCATTATCAGATTCTTTGTAGTGACATTATGAGCAAGATAATATTTTACCATGACAGAATCTCCAGAAATCATACACATATTATTTCTGCAGCAAACAGAACAGACTCTAATCAGACAGTTCCTGCAGGAGCCGTCTGTTCTGGATCTACTATATTTTCAACGGCGTGAAAACGCGTGTCTATTAGATAAAGACTTACTACAGATTATTGCAGCTCTCTGCACTGCCGTTATGCGTTAAACCACGTGGTATAAAAGTAGGCGACTGCTTAATGCATGGAAAAAGTAAGGCAGAAAACTTTTATAGGAGCTTTCTGTATTTCTTTTGACCTGCATTAAGCTACCGCCTGCCAAACAGACCCATAATTAGACCTCTTTTAAATGGTCGCTTAAGTCAGGTTATATTGTATGAAAAAACAACAACATTTAGATGCATCCGAAAAACACATTTAAACTCGGACTGTCATTTATGTTAAATATAAATATGGCATAATGTCTAAGCCAACACGTTAGTGACAGGTATTCGGGAAAATACCTAACACCTATTTAAGTTTGTATTTTTAGTGACCTCGTCTTTCTTTAGCCAATATGATATTTGCAAACTAATATGTGAAGCATAAAGTGGAGACCCCGATCAGAGTTATTGAGCCCTCTGATCTGGGTCTATACTATTTCGTTTAGACGACATTTCTCTAGTTCATAAACAGAATGGACCCATATCAGAAGTCTCATGTAGGAGAATGGATCCATATCAGACGTCATATGTAGCAGAATGGACCCATATCAGACGGCTCATTTAGGAGAATGGATCCATATTAGACGGCTCATGCAGCAGAACGGACCCATATCAGACGTCTCATATAGGAGTTGTCTGGTTAGGGTTTGCTCTGTTTCTGAAATAATATTGATAATAAGATTAATATTGATCTGATAATATAGACCAGACCCGTGGCAGCAATGCCATACTGACACTGATAATATAGATCTGACCCCTTGCAGTAATGTAATAACGACACTGATAATATAGACCCGACCCGTGACAGCAATGCCATAATGATACTGATATTATAGACCTGACCCCGTGACAGTAATGCCATAATGACACTGATAATATAGAACTGAGCCCGTGACAGCAATGCCATAACGACACTGATAATATAGAGCAGACCCGTGACAGTAATGCCATAATGACACTGATAATATAGACCTGACCCGTGGCAGTAATGACATAACGACACTGACAATATAGACCTAACCCGTGACAATAATGCCATAATGGCACTGATAATATAGACCTGACCCCTGGCAGTAATGTCATAACGACACTGACAATATAGACCTAACCCGTGACAATAATGCCATACTGACACTGATAATATAGACCTGGCCCGTGGCAGTAATGTCATAACGACACTGATAATATAGAACTGACCCGTGACAGCAATGCCATAATGATACTGATATTATAGACCTGACCCTGAGACAGCAATGCCATAACGGCACTGATAATATAGACCAGACCCGTGGCAGTAATGCCATAATGACACTGATAATATAGACCTGACCCGTGACAGCAATGACATAATGATACTGATATTATAGACCTGACCCCGTGACAGTAATGCCATAATGACACTAATAATATACACATAGACCGGACTCGTGACAATAATACCATAATAACACTGATAATATACACATAGACCTGACTCCTGACAGTAATACCATAATAACACTGATAATATACACATAGACCGTACTCGTGACAGTAATTCCATAATAACACTGATAATATATATGTAGACCTGACTCGTGACAGTAATGCCATACTGACAATCAGCTTGTTAATTTTCACTCAGTCCTAACGTCTTACATGGATACTCATGGGGTACATGTTTAAGGGATACTGGGACTGACTTTTCCGGCTGGTCAGTGAGCATGGCAATGGAATGACGCATAATCATGATAAGCATTTTCTTAGGTCAAGTCTCAAGTACAATTTCACGAATATGAATATCTCATATGATATAGCATGAGTCATGGTGCAGAGTGTTCAAAACAGTTTTAGTTTGTTGTTGTTGTTTATTTTTTGCGATTTTTGTTCGCCCCAATGACCTTTCTCCATTACATTCGTTTGATATTAAAACAGTCACTGACTTTTAGGTACGAAGATGATTGTCAATTTGAACCTGTATGGAAAATGCCTAAACGGTTTTCATCAATACTTATAATGTGTGTTATACAACAAAATATCACCGGTCTATGTCGAGCAGTTAACGAAACTAAAAGGCAACCCTGATAAGTACTAATACATTGCTGAATAACACAGGCTCTTCGAGAACACATGCAAATTCTGTCTTCAGTGTTTATTCGATGGGTTTTCTTGTTACATGTAGGCCTATATAGCTCTAATTCTTTTCAGCATGAATGTAATTGTAGACATTGTTTTTAAAACAGGTTCAAGTATAGTCCTATAAATAAGACCTGACGTTGCTCTTTCACATTTTTACATTTTCTGGTACGTTACATGCACGATAAGTAATTATACAATAAGCGGCATGTAGATACGTCTAAATGTTTGGACTAGTTCAAGTAGGGACTGTCAGATTATTAAAGAAGCAATTACAGACAGGTTTTATTACGTGTCTGAATTGGATATACATTGTAGTTTGTTAGATACGCAATACATTGTATGATATTGTATGACCTTGATAAATTACCTGCATTAGTCAACACTGTTGGCAAATTCCCAAGGTACAATTTCTCTTGGTTCAACTGAAATTATACGTTCTCTGATTTGCACTTCCTTGTCTCTTACGCTGCCTAGTGGTGAATATGTGATTATCTATGTATAAAATTTGGATCCAGATGAGATGCCGAGTTTTTCGGCGTCTTGTCAGGATCCGAATTGTTTGTTACAGTGATAAAGGATTTTTGAAAAACCGAAAAGAAATTTCACGGTGAAAATTGAAGCAGATGACAAGGTGTGCAGGCGACAAAGTGTATCAGCGAAAGACAATCGATTAGTCACTTGATCAAGTAAACAGAGCGTTAACAGATCACGTCAAGTGATCGTGCTTTCACTTTCGGGTGTACAAAGACAAAGTACGGGTTGCAAAACATGTTGTTGTTTTAAAGTTCAGAGATATCGGCACTGGCATGCTCACTTTAATAACTCTACTGGTTAACTCGTAATAGCATTTGCAAACAGTTTGGATCAAGGTACACACTGTTTGGATCCAGATGAGACACCAAGGTAACCTAGCATCTGATCAACGTACAGTTTCGTGCTCAGATTTGTTACTAACAAAATATTTCGGCACTGAAGCAGACGACAATATTTGGAGACGATAATACTTGCAGATGACAATTGCTCAAAGTGCTGGTTAATGGCAATTTATTCAGTTAGCAATCTACGGACGAGTTTGTGGTTTTGTTCTCGGTGTCTGATCTGAATCCAAACTGTTTGCATACATGAAGTTGCCGTTAGGGCTACAGTAACCCCCTCTATATAAGCCGTAGTTCTAGTAGAGTATCATTAAGGTACTTTTAGGCAGGTGGCTGCTTAATGCAGGGTGAAAGTCATACAGAAAGCTCCTAGATGAGCTTCTGCATGACTTTCACCCTGCATAAAGCTGCCACCTTCTCCAAGGCCGATATTTGTACTAAATTTAACGTCCGGTTTAGAGGGGGTTTACTGTATGTTGTAAATATCTAATGTCTTAGACTAGAGTTCGAACCCGCAACGGACCGCTTCGAAAGCAAACGCAATAACACTAACACATTATGAAAACCACAATTCTTTTATTTTAATCAAAAGTTGCAGCGTACAAAACCTTTGAGTTTTAATATACATAATATATAGAGTTCAATGGCATCCTCTGTGACCTTACAGGCATGACCAGGTGACATCAGCCTATCTTGCTATTTTAAGCATATTCAATGAACCCATTGAACAGCTTTGACGCAGTTATCAGCAATTTGACCTTTAAATGTGACCTTGACCTGTAGGATCAAACTATGTAGGTCATGGCTGTCTCTGTTGAACATTCATGTCAAACCATTTGAGTTCCAGGCATTTTGCGAATATACAGTAGAACACCTCTAAACTGAGTGTTAAATTTGGTATAAATATTGATCTTGGAGACACGTGGCAGCTTAGTGTAGTGTAGAGTCTGCATGACTTCCACTCTGTATTAAGCAGCCACATGTCTAAAGGTATCTAAATTCTTCTCTACTAAAATTCCGGTTCAGAGGGGTTGTAATGTACTTGAAATATATTATGTTGATGGCAATGTGACCTAAACACAATAATTAACACAATTGCTTGCCCATAGCCAAATATAATCAAAATACAATAACACCTGCCCTAAGTCCTACGTGGTCATTAGAAAGACATCTAACTCTGGGTCTTAAAGGCAGGTGGTAGCTCAATGCAAGACAAATGCAAGGTAGAAAGCTTCCAAAGGAGCTTTCTGTAGTACTTTCACCTTTCATTATAAGCAACTATTTGCCCTGCAAGTCTCTTATGTTTAATTCGTAAATATGTCGGCTTCTCCCATTGATCAGATGAAAAAGTATAAGGAACCTGTAGCTCATGTGTACAAACTGGCCTTTCTAGGCATTTCGAGAAAAAACAACATGAAAATTGAGAAGGTGCTATTCTCTGAATCAGTACAGAATTAAAGGTGTCCATGCTTGGCATTCTAAAAAGTCAGTGGATGAGCCCAGTAGTGGGACTATTTTAAGATAGCGTTTGGGTGGTACTTTCTCTAGTAGTCTCTGGCCATATACATGTATATGTAAATAAATACGAGTAATTATGGCTGACATAGCAAAACCTTTATAAGCGACGATTTAGTGAATTGCAACGGTGTCTTCAAAACGATTGATCCTAGAGAGCTTTCTCTGCCACTTTCGTCCTTGATTAACCTGCCACGTTTCTGAAAGGGTGTTAATAATGCGACATTAAAATATCTGTTCAGTGATTTGTTCTGTAAATTGTAGATCTAGGTCTTCACCAAAGTGATAGAGTAAGTGATTAACATATCGCAGATTAACAATTCGATAACAAATAGACAACACATCACTACAGCCACCACATTAACTCCTTTGCTGTAAAATAATGTCGTCTGCAAACTTTGTCTTCTGCTGCAATTTTCATTGTTTATTTTTCTTCGTTTAATTTCTCATCAACAGTGACACTACCAAACAGTTTGGATCCTGATGAGACACCGAGTTACTCGGCGTCTCATCTGGATCCAAACAATTTGCATATGTAATCACATATGCGACATTGGCAGCGAAAGATTTAAACAAATAAGCACGGCTTTCTTTAAAACCAGGGTCCATGCTTATAAAGCTTTTAGTTGAGTCTGAGATCGTTCTCAAGCTTTTGACCAATCAAAAGCTTGAGAACTCAAATCTGACCAATCAAAAGCCTGAGAATGAAACTCAGACTCAACTAAAAGCTTTATAAGCATGGACCCAGGCGACTGCTTAAATGTGAAAGTAATGCAGAAAAGAGGAGTCGTCTTCAGGATAACTTTGGTTCTGCATTAAGCTACCGTCTGTCTGAACAATCCTGAGTTAGACATCTTGTGTATGGTCGTTATAGTGAGCTTTTACTGGTTACGTTTAGCTACGGAACAATAACATTCGCGTCTGTATGTTTAATACAGAAATACAACGAGTGTTGTTAAATATCTATAACTATCTACGGTAGCTATGAATTGCTAAAAAAAGTAAAGTAACTCTTTACTCAATAGATATACCCTGTAAAGTATTTGCATTCAGGGTATATCTAGGACCAGGATCTACACTGTTCGCTTATGAAATAATATATAGATCTGCAGGTTCTGCCCAAACTTATCTTGTCCATGATGCCATTATAAAACAAATCATTCACTTAATATTCATATTTGTATTATTCCTTCGTGAATAGTCATGGTGTAAAGTGTTACTGATTCGCCCCTTGACAGAAATCTCCCACTTCATAGTAGTGTGCAGGTAACCAGCCATCATATCTGACAGAAATCTCCCACTTCATAGTATTGTGCAGGTAACCAGCCATCATATCTGACAGAAATCTCCCACTTCATAGTATTGTGCAGGTAACCAGCCATCATATCTGACAGAAATCTCCCACTTCATAGTATTGTGCAGGTAACCAGCCATCATATCTGACAGAAATCTCCCACTTCATAGTATTGTGCAGGTAACCAGCCATCATATCTGACAGAAATCTCCCACTTCATAGTATTGTGCGGGTAACCAGCCATCATATCTGACAGAAATCTCCCACTTCATAGTATTGTGCGGGTAACCAGCCATCATATCTGACAGAAATCTCCCACTTCATAGTATTGTGCAGGTAACCAGCCATCATATCTGACAGAAATCTCCCACTTCATAGTATTGTGCAGGTAACCAGCCATCATATCTGACAGAAATCTCCCACTTCATAGTATTGTGAGGGTAACCAGCCATCATATTTGACAGAAATCTCCCACTTCATAGTATTGTGCAGGTAACCAGCCATCATATCTGACAGAAATCTCCCACTTCATAGTATTGTGCAGGTAACCAGCTATCATAGCTGACAGAAATCTCTCACTTCATAGTATTATGCAGGTAGTCAGCCATCATATCTGACAGAAATCTCCCACTTTATAGTATTGTGCAGGTAACCAGCCATCATATCTGACAGAAATCTCTCACTTCATAGTATTGTGCAGGTAACCAGCCATCATAGCTGACAGAAATCTCTCACTTCATAGTTTTATGCAGGTAAGCGGACCACAATTGCATTGCAGTGGAAGTGTGCAGTGGAATGGAACAACCGGTGGTGTGCTTTGCGATGAATTATGTGAAGTATTATCTGGGTACGAACCTATTGCAAAGCGAATAATAACTTCGGGTAATATCGTTGTTTCTCAAAGCATCATACATTGGGACATGATTGTGCACATGTAATAAAAAAGGTTAACCCTTTCCTTCATATAAACGTATTTTCACGCATTTGTAAATAGAGTAGACTCAGATCGGAGCTGTCTGGTCAGGGTCTGCTCTGTTTGTTAGTAGAATTTGAAAGATGTTTCTTTACTTTCTAAAACGACTACAATGGTCCACCTTCCATATTTCATTATAGCTATTTTGTCCAAGAATATTCAGTAGGTATTGAATAAACATAGAACAGAGAGAGGGTTAACTCTTTTTATATTGAATTTTCAAAGTGGATCAGTCCATTATTGTATAATAATGGACAGGGTCCATTCAGTGAAAGGATACAATTAGCGAGATGATTTTGAATGACAAACAGTACAGACCCTTACAAGAGGGCTTCTCCAGTCTGTGTCTACACTGTTTGCAAATAACAGTATAGCTGTTTCCCGCATCCAGTTAACCAGTCTGTTTTGGTCCCGATTCGCCTACTATGTAACAGAAACGTTTGCTGTACGAGTGAGATGAATGAGTAGAGATCCCAAATTCACGAGTCTGTGGTACCAGTAGTTCACACATCATCAACCGGTGGGTCACGTGGCTCATTCCTAGACGTCATTAAGCTGGGTTCACCCGAGCGTTCGGAACCGTTTCTCTGTCGGTATAACGAGCGTCGTACAGGCTGGATATTGGCGAGTTTTTTATGTATTAAGTATATCATAAGGACTAAAGATCCCAATCCACACACGAAGCCAAAACTGATGGCGACATAGAACAGTGGCGTGTTATCTGAAAATACAAGTACAATACATGTTTATCCCTTTAATTCACACAAAACAGAGTAGATCCAGATCAGACGGATCATGTAGGAACTGTCTGACCAGGGTTTATTCTGGTTGCTAATGAAATTATATAAATATGACACATTATATAGATATGACTACAATTTATGTCATGGCCAAAATATCGTCTGTTCATATGCCATTATAAAAATGAATCTAATAAGCATTTTAGTGTTAAAGAACTAATAAGGAAATATTTATCTGCCCTATGTACACTTAGGAAAATGGGCTGAAACCATTATTTTAAACCTTTGGTGGAGATTGATTTATACGAAATTTGAGCAGAAAATAACTTTGAGAAATGCTGAATAAAAGAGTTATAATATATTCATTTTACCTTTGTCTGGGTCTTTATTTCCGTCAACACGAACCTGTGGTCTAGAATCAGGAAGTACGTCTTTATTCTGCAACCAAACAGTTGTATTAATACTTTACTCCATAAATATTCATTTAAGAAATAATTATCATGAATACCAATTAGCTGAATTCGTGGAATGACGTATATGTATATGCACATTGATGTGTTGTCTTGACATGACAGCAGCTGTAGAATCAGATATACAGTACAACCTCTCTATAACGGCCACTAAATTGTGTTAATTTGTTGGTATTTAGGGCAGATGGCTGCTTAAAGCAAAGTGAAAGTAAAACAGAACGCTCCTATAGGAGCGTTCTGTTTTACTTTCATCTTGCTTTAAGCAGCCGCCTGCCTTTAATACAAAATACACTGTAAAAAATTCCCGTAAAATTTTACGGTCAAAGTCCCGGCAGCTGGTTGCCGGGCATTGCACCGTAATGTAACGGTCTTGACCGTAAAAAATTTCAACGGTCAGGTCCGTAACTTTACGGTGTTATGCCAGGCAACCAGCTGCCGGGACTTTGACCGTAATATTTGCAAGGACCGTAAATATAAAATTTCTTGCTATTTGGTTTACAGATAAAATATTGGTTAAACAGTCCTTTTCTAGGTTTAAAACATCAATGATAAGACCCAAAGCATTATTATCTGATTGATATCTATGAACTCGGATTTGCATGAAGAATTTTTTTTTTAATAATCTATACAGAAGAGGATTTTCTTTAAAGACTATATATAACATTGCAAATATAAAATTGTTTATTGATAAAAAGAAAACATTGACTCTTAACCTCACATAGATACACCATTCACACCATTTGCAATCAGTGTAGACCCAGATTAGAATGCTCATACATGTAGCTAACTGATAAAGACCTGTACTGTTTGCCTTTAACCCTAGCTAACTGATAAAGACCTGTACTGTTTGCCTTTAACCCTAGCTAACTGATAAAGACCTGTACTGTTTGCCTTTAACCCTTTCTTCCATGAATATTCATGTAAGAAATAACAGCATAATGAATATTTATGAAATTGATTAGTTATAATAGCACATGAACACTGGAAGTTTTGGCCATGGCAGAAAGTATAGAATCATTTACTACATAATAAGCAAACAGATCAGACCCTGATCAGAGGGTTCCTATAGGAGCCGTCTGATCTGGGTCTACTCTCTTTGCAAAGGCGTATAGAAAGGCGTATTTATGGAGAAAAGGATTGATAAATAATCCACTTTATATAAAACAAAACTTGCATACCAATCAAAATATTTATATACATTGTATATGGATTCTTATTTCTACCAGTAAATTTTTCAATTTCAATTTCAAAGTTTTCAAATCATTATGGAAAATACAGTATTTGCTCCTCTGGAACAAATGCTCCATTTTTCATTTTTTCAATGATCACATAAAAACATTAACATATGTGTCAAAATGTGCCTCTATATAATCAGGTAACCGTAATGGGTTAATATTCAATATACATCTAGGCGAAGTCATGAGAAAAATGGTTAAACAAATTAGCATTGAGGAAGGAATGGAGCACTTTGACAATTAGATATCAAACAACCAAATTATGAATGTAATTTATCATTTCATGTTACATTTTGATATAAAAATTTGAAGTATTGTAAAGGAAAAGTTTTAGCCAGTGAATATCAAACAGTGTAGATTCTGATTAGATGCAGAATCAGTTGCAATATCTAGTCAAGTTCCACACCATTTGTACATATTCAAAGTGCCCCTTGCCATAATGAGTTCCAACTTTTACACCTGTAACATAATGCATCTATTTATACAGCATAAACCCAAACAGTTGAGCCAGGTCATCGGAAAATCAGACTAATTACTTTGCTGAACAAGTCATGGGAGTAATGAAAGCAATGTCATAGTCTCCTACCAGTTGAACACTTTGTCATAGTTTCATGCTGAGCACTCATACAAGAATCTGTACATCATACATATTGCAATTACTGTCCCATAATATTCATCAATGATTACATCCCTTTCCACATCATGGACCAGTTTTTAAGTACTCATTACATTTGCAAACAGTGTAGACCCAGATCAAAGGGACTTTAGAAGCCCTCTTATCAGTGTCTGCACTGCATATTTCTAATTTAAAACACAACATCATCCACAACATGAGTTCATCACTTTTTCACAGCATATGCATTTTTAACATATCTTCTGGAACAAACAGTAAATGTACTGATGAAAAGGAGCATATAGTAGAATAAAGGAATATTTCAGATTTTTGAAGATTTGAAACTATTGTGATAAATAGAGCATTTGATTCTTTGGAGCAAAAGCTCTATTTATCACAATGGCTTCAAAAGATGACTAACATATGGGCCAAAAGGTGTCAATATCTGGGAATTTGTTAACCATTGTTTGAACTTGGATTTTCATGTATTTACTTCATCTCAAACAAAAAAAAATCTTTGCTGTATCATCTTCCGTATGCAAACAGTACAGACCCTGAGTATAAATATCCTATAGAAGCTTTCTGATCTTGATATGTACACTGTTTACATGTAAAGGGCTTGAAAAGGTATATCTATGAGGTAACAGGATAAAAGTTGCTCTACATTATAGCAATCAAACGTCTGTGTCATAATAATCATGAATAATACATACAAAAGCTGTCCATTAGACAGTGAATTTACATACTGTGGAAAAAAGTAATTGTGGAAAATAGTACGCAACTAAAACTTGCCACTTGAAAAAAGTTTGATAAGAACCACTTTATGAGAACACATGCCACATTCAATACTTTGTAAATTTCATGAAAGCATTTAGCAGACCAACATTCCTGTGTCTTCAGTAAATCTGGGATGAAACAAATTGTCCTCTGCAGCAACAGCCTGTGAACATTTCTGCAATTTTTTCAAGATACTCAATACATTCAGCTTCTCATGCAGACAAGATCCAGATAAGAAGCTAATTTTGATTCGCCTGTAAACAGGTTAAATGTCAAGCTGCAGAGTCTTCTCATGTGGCTCTACCAGAATAATAGAGTGGTACTTAGCAACTTTCAGTAGCATATTTAAAAGTGCAAAATATACAAAACGTTTTTTGATAACTAGTTAGTATAACAATTACAACTTTATTCATTTCTTTTAACCCATTCCCTCATATTAGCCTATGTAAATGTCACTTTTTGAAACCATTGTGATAAATAGAGCATTTTCTCCTAAGGAACAAATGCTCTATTTATCACTATGGTTTCAACACTACACAATTCTAGTTGTTTCTTTTTCTCTATTAAATGTTCCTTTTCGGTAGATTTATTCAAAGAGGTTGAATCTAAAAAATAGACTATGAGGGAAACCCGAAATGGGTTAGTATTTAATCTTAAACTCTAACAAACATGCATATGCCTGAATCAGACCACTGAGTTAAGACTACAGATTTGTATAAATGTCTATGTCATGCATAGAATGTACTGGTCAGTAAAATAGACTTAAGTTACATGAAGCCCCTCCAACCTCTTCAATAAAAAACTAAGGTGCTTTCGTGAGATCTTGTTTCTGTTTCTAGTAAAATAAGTAAAAACAACAAAATAAGGCATACAGTGCATATGCATGCATCAACAGTTAAAGTTAAGCTGAGAATAGAATATTTATTTCCCAACTCAAATTTTACAGCTAGTCTTACTAAACAATAATAAAAAAAATCAAAATGTCAAATGTTTCACAAAGAACTTGCAGCACCGAAAGTCAGTATCTTGTACGTGAGTGAGTTCACTTTCATATGCAAAGTAACTTGTCTCCACAAATATCTCAATTGCATGAAGCTTAATCAGGCTGTCCGATCCACTGGTAGTATCATTTATAAGTGTGAGAATGTTTGCATTCACCACTGATGTCCTCCTCCTAGCCTTGATTGATTCCCACAAGCTTCTGAAGTTAAGAAACAAAGAAGAAAGCTTTAGGCGTTCCAGATCAGATTCAAAGAAAAAGATTTTCAAAACTTTCACTTAATGTTTCTATATACATGTTTAAAAGGCACCACCCAGGGCCAGGCCAATTTTCACCCAAGGGGCATATACGTAATTCATATAACTTGTGTATGTTATGTGCAAAATATTAACTTTAGGCCTTTCAGAAATTTTTCAAAGTTCTCATTATAAGTTTGTATACAAATCAAGGCATCCCGGGGCATGGTCAATATTGACCCACAAGAGTATAATTTGTATAAATTCGTCGAGGATCTGAAGTTGATACTACATGTGTGTGCCAAATACGAGTATGGAAGCTGAGAACCTTCCAGTTTCAAAGGAGAAGATTTTCAAAGTTCTCACTTTAAGTTTATATCTAGAAAACAAGACATCAATTAATGGGGTGTGGCAAATTAAGACCCCAGGGATATAATTTATACAACTTTTGTAGAGGACCTACAGATGATGTTATGTGCCAAGGATGAAAGCTGAGAGCCCTGTACATTCACAGGGGAAGATGTTTTAAGATTCAAATTGTGACGCACGACACACGTCGACAAACATAAGGCAATCACATAAGCTCACAATGAGTACTTTGTGCTCTGGTGAGCTAAAACTATATTAAAGAAAAGGTTTATTAACTTTTGTTTCAACTTCCAGCATTAGCAACCATTATATCAGGTACTAACAGCAAACTGCTATGACTATGTAACATCAAGCTTGCAGTAAAACTAGGCTCTGCCTTCTGCAACAGTCAAACTCATGCCTTTAACCTTTTACTCCATAAGTACGCTTTCTATGCCTTTGCAAAGAATAAGTAGACCCAGATCAAAGAGTTCCTATTGGAGCCATCTAATCAGGGTCTGCTCTGTTTGCATATGATATAATACAGATATGATTCTATACTTTCCGTCTAAACTAGAATTTTCTGTGTTTATGTGCTATTATAACACATTAATCTAATAAATATTCATGATATCATTATTTCTTATAAATTTATGAATATTCATGGAGGAAAGGGTAAATTACAGCTGGGCTAGGCAATACTGGTGTACAATGTTTTGCATCTGATCAAGATCAAATGTATGCCGCTCAAATGTGTCCTCAAGGCTGTATTTGAATTTTAACATTGAGTATGTTATAGGCGAATACCTTTTGGAAATAGCTTGGATCCAGATTATGATACATGTATATAAATGCAGAGTACAGCATGAACCAGTTGTATGTACAGGTAAATCTAAGTTAACTATGCAGTATGCACTCCTGTATCAAAAATTCTTTTTCCTAAAGAAGTATCAACTCATTCCCTTTTGACGCATACATGTAAAAGTCACTTTTTGAAACCATGGTGATAAATAGAGCATTTGCTACAAAGGAGCAAATGCTCTTTTTTTATCACAATAGTTTCAAATGTACAGAACTTTTAGATTTTGCTCTTTCTAGTAGATGTACCTTTTCAGTAGATAATGTTCATAGAGATTGAGTATAAAAAGAGCCTATGAGGTAAATTAATGGGTTAACTTAAATGTGAATGAATGATGTGTATACAGTTTGTACCTCTGTATGAACCCCAATGTGGCAGCTACCTTGTCTAGGTACTGTATAATACACAATGAACAGTAAGGAAACAGCTTCCAGGCAACTGGAGGAACACACAATAACTTGTCCATCCACCATTTAACCAAAGCCTCTAGCAGTCAGATGGGTTTCTCCTGGAAATAAACAATATTATGGTTTTCTCTACATCACTAATATATTTCCATGAAACTTGGACCATTAGTCTATTTTCTGAGCTCTAACAGAAATCTGTTTCAGTCAGCTGAAAATATCCTAACTTTGTGTGAATTTCATATTTAGCAGAGACTCCAAGTTTCACAAAATTTCATGCATGATAGTATAAACCTCACCATAAAATCTAAGATTTAAAAGTGTTTTGACCAAGTTGAAAAAAATACCCTTCATGTCCTCTAAAGATGGTATTACTGCAGTAAGACCATTTTTGGCTTTGCCTTGAGATTTAAGAAATCTTCAAATCTAAATCACTCCAATTTTAAATTTGGATCCCCAGCCTTTACCCAACTTAAAAAGTTCATGCCTGTCCAAACCTGCATCTGATTTATATAAACCTCATCCATTTGATATAATATTGGCCGAAGTAACTTTAATTACAGTAAACCTTGTGTCAAACAGCATAGATCCTGATGAGAAGCCTCATACTGAGTAACTGATTCAGGTTCTATACATACTCTTATTCAAGACAGTATAGTATGTTTAACAAAACATGTATTTTATAAATATATGCTAATTAGGCTTAACCCATAAGGCCATAACTCATAGGTTATTTTTAGACCCAACCTTGTTGAACAAATACACTGTAAAGGAGCAATTACTGGAAAAAAGAAATCTTATAACTGTGTAAATTTGAAACCATAGTGATAACAGAGCATTTGATCCATAGGAATAGGAGCAAATGCTCTTTTTATTACAATCATCAATGGTTTCAAAAAGTTATACTTTTACAGAGGTGTCAAAAGGCGTCAATATGGGGGAATGGGTTAAGTTACGATACTTGTTTTCCATCTTAGGAAATAACAAATCAGTATAATGTGTTGATTCCATTTGAAAATAGCATTTTCAAATGTTGTTCTTCTTCATTATATAACAGACCCTCACATTTACAGGTGTTGGTCTCTCAAGTAATCATGCAGTTGGGTTCTTATCTATATCAAGCCCCACAATTAATTTAATAGCCTAATTTAAATAAGATGTAGACTGATTGTTTCAATAACAAGAACATGGCATACAGTGTATGAATGCCAACCCCTGTCCCCCCCCCCCCCCCCTCCCCCCATTAACCCTTTTTAAGTTCATACATACCAAGCATGGCAAGCTTTGGCCAAGATGCTCTGTTCACATGTTGTATCTCACCATTAGAAGCCATATCCTATAAGAAAAACAGCAGATTTTAAACATATCACATGAGCAGCGGATTTAACCCTTTTGGCACAAAACTGTTTTAAATTAACAGTGTAGACCCTGATGAGAGAGTTCCTATTATTTATTACCACACACTATACTATTGCCCTATGATAGCATATAGATTAAATCTATATCATTTGCTGGCCACCCTCAGTCTATATGAAATCTGGCCTAATTAATATTCATATAAAGAGAAGCAGAATGAGCTTATTCAGCGGGTTTACACAGAATTACTTATCTTTTTATCATAATTGATTTGTTTCAAAGTTTCCACAAAAGTGTGCAGCAGATGTGTTTGTGAAACACTATGCCAAAATGGAATAACCACTAATGTTTGGTACGAACGTGAAGCGTGGACCTTGTACTTTTCAAATAATATAACCTTTGATACATTCCGACTAAGCCGTAGCCAGTGCTGACGTGAAATTCCTACAAAATATGCTGATTTTTCTTACTCGGACGACAAGTCCAGGGAGTTGAACGCGACACATCATGTTTGTGTGGTGAACATTTGTGCCAGTTTTTTTTTTTAAATCCATTCACAGATAAAAAAGTTACAGAAGGGACACAGAATTTGGGATGGACGGATGGAAGGACAGACGGAAGGACGGACAATGTGATTACTATTTGCGTTGGGTGGCATAAAAACAACAACAAATAAATAAAACAAAACTTACATCTACTACAAACATCAGATTTGTCATCTCCTCCCCAAGCACTGGTGTATGGAAATTGTATTTCCTTGCAGTATGCCGTGGTACTTGTCTTTTTCAGTCTGTATTAGTTCAAGGAACTGACTCATTCCAGTTTTGACTTGAAGTATTTCAACAGAATTGGGCCGTTCTGCATTTTCAATGTTTGCAAATAATATTTAGTCCAATTAACTTTTCACAGTTATTCTGCTGTTTCAATAACATACTGGCTTGAGCAGTAAGGAGGACAGGCAACTTGGCAATAATATTATAAGTTGATTTACCGATTCTTCATCATTTACCATTTTCCCGACACAGGACCTGAGAAGTCCATAGAAAGATCTCATTTTAACATTCACCTTCTCCGTGTCTCCATGAAAGAAACCGAAAATACCGCATCAATGATCATTCAACGTGTTCAAGTTGCGGGAACAAGACTGGATGGGTGGGGTATCATCAGTTTGGTTTCAACTTTTGCACTTTTTCCCCATGATTATCAACATTTGTTCGAATCAGAATGGAATGTATACCAGCAAAATACCAGTTTATACCTTCATAATACTTTTAGCAAACGAAAAATGATCAAATAATTAAAAATAAGTTCTTTTTTGTAATTTTACCAAACGTTATTTTCCCTCGTGATATACTTTTAACGTCCCAGAATCCATTGCGGTAACGGTCTAAAACCCGTGCTTGGTTTACGGCATCGGTTCCGTAGGAAAAACAACGGGGTGTCCTGTAAAAGCTACGGGAATTTTTTACAGTGTACTTGATGTAATTTAGTGGCCGTTATAGAGAGGTTTTACTATATTATTTCATAAACAGAGTAGAACCTGATCAGACGGCTCGTGTGGCCTATGCACTCTAATTGTAAAGATGTTCAATTCTCTAACTATGGAGTAAATCGTTAACTCTGACCCAGCTGCAAAACAAATGTGTGATCTGATGCATGTTGGACTACTTCCGGTTCGATCAAGTTTTTAAGATACTTTTGACCAAGTGTCATTGGATCTGAATGAGACGTCGTTTTACTCATCCTATCATATGTAGGGTGTGTACACAAGTTAGTTGCAGATGCAAATCAAGTCGCGGATAGCGGGATATGGATTAACCCTTCGCTTGCTATACCTACCTGTAAATAGTGAAGACCCAGATGAGACAGCTCCTGCAGGAGCTGTCTCATCAGGATCTGCACTATTTACAAATTGTTTGTGCAATAATTGTAGACAGTGAAGATAATATGCAATTACACAACAGGGAATGGATAAAGAAGAAGAAATGCATTTTAAAATTCAGCAAGAGAAAGGTTAAAACGCGCTACCAGTCTGGCATGTACATGCAAAGAGTTTAGACCCGGATGTTTCAACAGAAACTTCATAATAAGATCGATGTTATTACATAAGCAAACAGAGCCTACCCTATTCAGACATTTAATGGGATGTCTGATCTGGGTCTACTCCGCTAGCAAAGGTGTCCAGATTCGTCCATATGTACTTGAATATTAGTTCGCTGTTTTTGTTTCAAATGGCATATGAACACAGATTTGTTTTGGCGTTAGACTTGGGTGTATATTATTCATTGAGCTGTCTGATCTGAATATATTCTGTTTGCAAATGTGTAAATATGCATCATTATTAAGTACAGTAAACCCCCTCTAAACCGGATATTAAATTTAATATAAATATCGGTCTTGGAGACAGGTGGTGGCTTAATGAAAGTTGAAAGCCATGCAGAAAACGCCTCTAAGAACTGTCTGCATGACTTTCACCCTGCATTAAGCAGCCACTTGCCTACACGTATTTAATTTCTTCTCAATAATAGAATTCCGGTTTAGAGTAAATGTGCGATTCCGCGACCATGAACATAAATATACATAATGTGTAGTTTCAGTATCAGTGTGAACAAGCATTTTCTATAACCAGTAGTACACCAAAAATAGAATAATGGAGACGCATACTATAAAACTCTCCGATCAAGATCTTCTCTGTTTTCGTCATATTTTCCATGCAAAAGAAATTGTAGAATCTGGCCTAGTATGAAAACTAGATTCGCTCAGAATATTCATTTGTAGCCCACGTAGACTTAGTTCGCAATTATGGTGAAGGAACCGGTTTATCAACCCTTTACGTATATAAGCCTGTTTTAAGTTTTGGCCATGACAGAAACTTAGAGTCAGATATATTTTATTCCACAAGCAAACAGAGCAGACCCTGATTAGACGACTCCTATAGGGGTTGTCTGATCTAGGTTTATGCTGTTCGCAAAGGCGTAAAAAGGTGTGCAGTTATATGGAGTAAACAATTAATATTTCCAACTTACCAATTCTTGGCCCACTGGCTGGTATTTCTGTTTTATGTCTCTTGTGTATACTGTAGTGCTACCAACTATAAGTAGCATGAAAACTAGTGTCCACTTCATTGTAATAACGTAGTTTCTTCTTTCTGCTGGTTTCTGGTAGTTTCTTTTTACTGGGCAAACTTCTGTTTGGCAATAGAACTTCTGTTTTGGCAAAAGTCTTCTGCTGGCTAAACTTCTGTTCGTCTCTAGACTTCTGCTTGGCTGAACGTCTGTTTGGCTAAACTTCTGTTTGGCTAGACTGCTGTTTGGTTCTAGTCTTCTTCTTGACTGAACTTCACTTGTGCAAATGATTTGTAAACACTATGAGTCACACCTATTTACGCGTAAAATTATTGCGCAATGATCGGTTGGGGAACCAGTGTGCGCCATTGAAAGTAATGTAAGATATAATGTGCATATACGTATACGCAAGTATGCCTGTATATGGTTGATTAAACAACAAATCCTCTACCAACTATAAAACCTCGCTACAACGACTACCTAGTTCTAGGGTTATAACCCTTTACTCCATAAATGAGCCTTTCTACGCCTTTGCAGAGTAGACCTAGATCAGAGGCGCCAGTAGGAGCCGTCTGATCAGGGTCTACTCTGTTTGCTAATGATATGATATAGATATGATTCTATAGTTTCTGCCCAGACCAACACTTCCTGTATCCATATGCTATTACAAACCTAATTAATATTCATGATGTCATTATTTCTTACATAAATATCCATGGAGGAATGGGTTAAGAGAGGTGTTAGCTTATGTAGGACAAATGTTGTGCAGAATTATTTAGTTCTCAAATAAGGGGTTATGAATTAAGAATTAAGATACTTTTAGGCAGGTGACTGCTTAATGCAGGGTGAAAGTTATACAGAAAGCGCCTAGATGAGCGTCGGGGTGACGTTCACCCTGCATAAAGCTGCCATCTGTCTGCAACACCGACATTTATACTAAATTTAACGTCCGATTTAGAGGGATTTTACTGTATATTGTAAAGATTGAGTGCCTTAGACTAGAGTTCGAACCCGCAATGGGCCGCTTCGAAAACAAACACTATAACACTAACACATTAGCACTGTATCAAAACCAAAATTCTTTTATTGTTATCAA
The DNA here is from genome assembly GCA_963576725.1 of Azorinus chamasolen. Classification (NCBI taxonomy): domain Eukaryota; kingdom Metazoa; phylum Mollusca; class Bivalvia; order Cardiida; family Solecurtidae; genus Azorinus; species Azorinus chamasolen. The sequence goes on along the minus strand of OY755248.1, from coordinate 9,797,159 downwards.
AAGTTGCATCGTACAAATACAGTGTGAATGTTATATACACAGTACATAGAGTTCAATGTCATCCTCTGTTACCTTACAGGGTCAAGGTGACATCAGCCCATATTGCTATTGAAGCATATTCAACAAAGCCGTTGAACAGCTTTGACGCAGTTATCAGCAATTTGACCTTTAAATGTGACCTTGACCTGTAGGATCAAACTATGTAGGTCATGGCTGTCTCTGTTGAACATTCATGTCAAACCATTTGAGTTCCAGGCATTTTGCGAATATACAGTAGAACACCTCTAAACCGGGTTAAATTTGGTATAAATATCGGTCTTGGAGACAGGTGGCAGCTTAGTGCAGCGTGAAATTCATGCGTGACTTCCAATTTGCATTAAGCAGCCGCCTGCATTAAAGAATCTGAATTATTTTCTACTAGAATTCCGGTTTAGAGGGGTTTTAATGTACTTGAAATATATTATGTTGATGTCAATATGATCTAAACACAATAATTAACACATTTGCTTGCACATAACCAAATAGGATAAAATACAATAAAACCTGCCCTAAGCTGTCGTTAAAAATACATCTAATTCTGGGTCTTTAAGGCAGGCGGAAGCTCAATGCAAGACAAAAGTAATGTAGAAAACTTCCAAAGGAGCTTTCTGAAGTAATTTTACCCTGCATTAAGCAAGTTTTACTGTATCAAATATCTAGCAGTACAATAACTATGTATGTACACATATATAACACACATGGTCACATGCTACTACATGTAAATCAGTCGGCTTCTCCCACTGATCAGATGGAAATGTATAGGGAAACCATAGCTAATGTTTACAAACCGGCACTTTTATTGGTATTTAGGTCAATAATAAATAAATAAATTTTGTTTGTGGAACTTAACATACGAGTATATATATACATGTAGTTACAACTTATATCTGAAGTAATGAAGTGCTTATTAGGCATTTAGAACATTTTTGAAAAATGAAATTTGAGATGATTTGTCTGAAGCGGTACCGAATTAAGGGTTTCCATGCTTGGTATTCTCAAAAAGTCAGTTACTGAGTCAAGTAGTGGGGCCATTTTTAGATAGCGTTTAAATGGAACTTTCAAATGAGGCGTAGCTTATAGGCCAAAGAAATATCAGGGAGATAAACCCCTTATAAGCGACGATTTAGTGAATTGCAACGGGTGTCTAAAACACGGGTGACCTTAATGTTCTTCCTAGCTATAGAGAGCTTTCTCTGCCACTTTCGTCCTTGATTAAGCTGCCACTTTTCTTAAAGGGCGTTAATAAGGCGACATTAAAATATCAGTTCAGTGATGTTTTACTGTAAATTGCAGTTCCAGATCTTCACAATAGTGATAGAGTAAGTGATGTTCATGTCGCCGATAAATTAAAAACTAGATAACAAATATACAACACAAGCTCACAATAGCCACGACATTTAACTCTTTCGCTGCCAAATTGTGTCGTCTGCACTTCATAGTACTATGACGCAGGTAATAAGCGATCACATCGTTTTGCAGTGGTATTTGCGATGAATTACGTGAAGTATCATCTGGGTACGGACCTATTACAAAGCGAATATCTCCGGATCTTATCGTTGTATCTCACTGTACCATTATGTCGAGGCATAATCACAGGGGTCTGTACCGCTTCATGGGGGTCTATATGTACTATATAATATTATATAGTACATATAGACCCCCATGAAGCGGTCCAGACCCCTGTGGGCATAACAATAAGAATAACTCTCTGAATGTTGAATTTTCTAAGTGGAATGGTCCATTATTGAAAGGATGATTTGTAATTTGTATTACAAACATTTCATATCCTTACAAGGGGGCTCCTCTAATCTGGGTCTACACTGTTTGCAAATAACCACAGCTGCTTCCCGCATTCAGTTGGTCCCGGTTTTGGTCCCGGTTCGCCTATATAACAGAAACGTTTGCTGTACGAGTAAGATGAATGAGTAGAGATCCCAAATTCACGAGTTTGTGATATACCAGCAGTTCATACGTCTTCAATAGGTGGGTCACGTGGCTCATTCCTAGACGTAATCAAGCTCGATCCACCCGAGCGTTCGGAATCGTTTCTCTGTCGGCATAAGGAGTGTCGTACAGGCTGGATATTGGCGAGTTTTTGGCGGATGAAGTACAACACGAGGACCAAAGATACCAATCCGCACAATAAGCCAAAACTGACGGCGACATAGAAAAGTGGGGTCTTATCTGAAAATACAAGTACAATACATGTTTATCCCTTTAGTTCATAAATACGCATTTCTACACCTTTGCAAACAGAGTAGTCCCAGATCAAATGGCTCTTGTATGAGTTGTCTGATCAGGGTTTACTCTGGCTGCTAATCAAATGATATAGATGTGACTACAATTTATGTCAAGGCCAAACTTTCCTCTGTCCATATGCCATTATAAAAATTAATCTAAACTGTATTCATGGAGTATCTAAGCGGTATACATGGAGTAAAGGGTTATAAGCGATGAGCTGTTATCCATAAAAACGCATTTTACTCATATGAATTCAGAGTAGACCCAGATCAGACATGTCCTGTGTGAGCTATCTAATCAGGGCCTGCTATGGTTGCTTATGGAGCTACTTGTATGCAAAGATATTTTTGCTGCAGTTTTTGCCATGTTAAAATAAGCCCTTTGTTCATAATGCTATTATAAATTTCAGCTAATAAATATTCACAGCCATTACTTCTCACGTGGAAAGTTTTTTCTTCTCTTTCTCTTTCTTACTCTCTCTCTCATTGAATCGTTTGTTGTTTCTGACTGCCTACAAAGGGTGTAACCCCTTCTCATGCTGAGTAGTGTCTGCTCAATCTCATCTTTGCTGAACTTTTCACTGAATCCCAATTCGATCAAACGTTTAACCCATTACCTCATAGACTATTTTTAGATTCAACGTCTTTGATTAAATCTACCCAAAAGGAGCATTTACAAGAGAAAAGGAAAATGTTGGACTTGTTTAGTTTTGAAACCATTTTGATAAATAGAGCATTTGCTCCAATCGAGCAAATGCTTTATTTTATCACAATGGTTTCAAGAAGTGACTTTTACAGGGGCGTAGAAAGGTGAATTTATGGAGGAAATGGTTAAGAAAGTATTGACCGAGTGCCAAACAGCTTGGATCCCGACGAGACGACGAGTAACTTGACGTCTCATCTGAATCCAAATTATTTGTAAATACCAGTCAAGGCTCTAGTAGCACGAGCAATGTTTAAGCTGTATTCTGGCTTGAGAATTGGAATATGCATGACATGAAAATAGTTTATATGTCTCTATATTTAGTGTGGGATAATGGGCTGTAACCATTATTTTTAAGACATGGCTATGTTTACAACTTTTGGTGAAGATTTATACGAAAAAATGCAGAAATGCTGAATAAAGCGCTTCCATTTACCTTTGTCTGGGTCTTCATTTCCGGCAGCACGACCCTCTGTTCTGGATTTGGATAGTACGTTTTTATCCTGAAACAAACAGTTATATAGATGTATTAATACTTTACTCCATAAATACGCCTTTCTATGAACACGCAAACAGAGTAGATCTCTTGTAGGAGCCGTCTGATCAGGGTCTGCTGTGTTTGCTTATTAAATTATATGTATATATGAGTCTACAGTTTCTGCCATGGCCAAAATTTCCTGTGCCCATGTGTTATTATAATAATTAATAAAATAAATATTCATGAGGTCATTGTGTCTTACATGAGTACTCATTTAGAAATAATGGTATCATGAATATTAATTAGCTGAATTTGTGTAATGACGTACATGTATATACAATGTTAACACATTGGTGCTTTTTTACCATAAAGGAAACTGTAGAAACCCTCTAAACTGGACGTTAAATTTAATATACAGTAGAACCCCTCTAATGCTACCACTTAATGAATAACCATAGCTGCCTTTATAAACAGGTGTAATTTGATATCGGTCTTGGAGACAGGTGCCAGCTTAATGCAGGATGAAAGTCATGAAGAAAATTCCTCTCGGAAATTTCTGCATAACTATCACCCTGCATTAAGCAGCCACCTACCTAAAAGTGTATAATTTCTTCTCAACTAGAATTTCGGTTTAGAGTAAATGTGCGTGTATATGAAGTACATGCCGCGACCATAAACATATACTAATTTGCAGTTTCAGTATAAAGTTTACTATAAACAACAAGCCTTTTCTGATAATCAGTGGCTATACCAAAGACAGAATATATGCAGACATAGACTGGTAAAACCTCCGATCAGGAGCTGCACTGTTTTGTCATATTTTCCACGCAAAAGATATTGTAGAAGTTGCCGTAGTATGAAAACTAAATTCGCTCAAAATATCCATTTTGTGGTCTACGTAGTCTATGTAGTTTGTAATATAGAGAAGAAACAAGTGTATTAGCCCTTTACATCATGATTATTCATGTAGAACATATCGACATAGTATTATTAAATAGCTCAGATATATTTTTTTTATAATGGAATATGAACAAAGAAAGTTTTGGCCATTATAGAAACTGCAGATATATTTTATTCCATAAGCAAACATAGCAGACCCTGATCAGACGACTCATACAGGTTCCGTCTGATCTGGATTTAATCTATTCGCAAATGCGTAAAAAGAGTTAATATGGAGTAAGAATTAACATTTCCGACTTACCAAATCTTGGCCCACTGGATGTTGATTGTGTTTTATGTCAGTCTCCGTGTTTGCTGTAGTGATGACAACTGTCAGCAGCATGAAAACTAGTGTCCACTGCATTATGAATGGAATAACCTGGTTTCGTCTTTAAATTTCAACTTGGCTGGACGTCTGCTTGGTGGGACTCTGCTTAGCTAAGACTTCTACTTGGTAGGACTTCACTGGTACAAATGATTTGTGTTTGTAAACACTGTGACTCAACGTTTAAGTGTAATATTATTGCGCAAGTACATGTATCAGGTGGAAAACCAAGTAAGTATAACATCACGACCCATTGGCGTGACAACTTTCCGATTGGAATATATGGGGGTTTCCCTCTGTGCTAATTATATCATTGATTAACCCTTTCCCTCATATAAACGTGTTTTCACGCATTTGCAAACAGAGTAGACCCAGATCAGACGGCTCCACTGTTTGCTAATAGAATTTGATAGATCAGTTTCTTTGCTTTCTAAAATGTCTACAATGTTCCACCTTGCATATTTCTTTATAACTATTTTGTTAATGAATATTCTTGGGTATTGGAATTTGAAATAAACATAGAACAGGAAAAGGGTTAATCTCAAATGTTTGTTAAAAGTCAAATCTAATAAAACATTATGCTAAGGCCAGAACTCGGCGATAAATATTTCAGCCCTTTTCATGACAGAGGCACATTTGACGTCTTTTTAAACATAGTGGACCCAGATCAGACGGTACTCCTGTAGAAGTCGTCTGAGCAGGGTCTACTCTGCGTGCTTATACAAATACAAATAGCTCTGAGCTAAGATGATCCAGCAGTTTCTGCCACAGCCAAGAAATCCTGTGATCACGACATTACTGTAAAACCTCTCTATAACAGCCACTATTTTGTGTTCAAGGTAGGTGGCTGCTTAAAGCAAGGTGAAAGTAAAACAGAACGCTCATATATATAGGAGCTTCTGCTTTACTTTCACCTTGCTTTAAGCAGTCACCTGCCCTAAATACCGACTAATTAACACACTTTAGTTGCCGTTATAGTGAGGTTTTACTGTATAACATTTGAGCTAATAAACGCCACTGTCTCTTACATAAACATTCATCAGGTAAGTGATTTTGAAAAATAAATATAACTACATATTTAGATTGTTCATTTAAATTCCGTCTATATTTAACTGTAATGATAGCGAGTTAGCCATTTACTCCATAAATACGCCTTTCTACGCCCTTGCAAACAGAGGAGCCGTCTGATCAGGGTCTGCTCTGTTTGCTTATGATATAATATAGATATGAATGCAGTTTTTGGCACGGTAAAAAACCGTTTCTATGTGCTATCATAACAATTTAATCTAATTAGTATTCGTGACGTCATTATTTCTTACATGAATATTCATAGAGTAAAGGGGTTAAGAAGTTTAATGCAACCACCACTTCAACAAATGTCTACAGGTATATCTATATAGTTTCTATATTTCTTCTAAAAAAACCCACCAGGCATCGTCTTATCTAGAGCATACTACCATTACCTTACTTCGAAGAGAGAGCTAACAATCTATAAAACAACTCAACTCCTCTATGATAACCATTAGATAAAGAAATATAGGTCGTTCAAGATACAGGCGATGGCTTAATGCAGACTGAAAGCAATGCAGAAAGTTCCATTGAAGCTTTCTCCATTGCTTTCATTTTGCATTCAGCAACCACCTGTGTACAAATGCAAAACGCTACTTTTAAACATTGTAACCTCCCCATTTGGAGCGGTTATTAGAGATAATACGTTTTTTGGCAAAAAGTCTGTCAATAACCCATCCATTGTGAGGAAAGAGGAAGTGTTCTAACCAAAGGAGAGTGTACGATTGGACGCTGAAGCGCTTGAAAGTTGTTGTCAAAAACTAGTATCGATTATGAAATGATAATGCAGTCAGTATTACAATATAAACCCTGGAAAGTAGCCAAGTTTAAGTAATAGCCTCTTCATTAAACGCACATTTTTTTCAATAAATAATTTATCACATAACCTGCAGTGTGAGAGTGCCGAAACAGTGCCGTAAATCGCGGAAATGCACTAGTGCATTTTTTTATGCAAATGAGCAATTTGAATCTGACAGTACTCCGCTGTAAACAATGGCCGAAGCAGTCGTCAGATATAGTCTATTTCACTTTCTATGGCGCTTTTTAGCTCACCTGAGCCGAAGGCTCATGATGAGCTATTGTGACCGCGATCCGTCCGTCGTCATGCGTCCGTCCACATTTCCAAACATCTCTGATGAAACTGCTGACCCGATTTTAACCAAATTTTGTCAGAAGCATCAGTGGCGAGGGGGGACGAAATGTTGTTCACATTATGACCCCCAGGTCAAAAATGGCCCCGTCCAAGGGCTTATCAGTTTTTCATAGGAAAATCTTTAAAAATCTTCTTCTCTGAAACTGATAGGCCTATATATTTGATATGTTACTATTTGACCTAGCGATTAACCACAAGTGACCCACTTTCGAACTCGTCCGAGATTTTATCAAGACAGTCATTCTGATCAAGTTTCATGAAGATTCGACTTAAATAGTGACCGCTAGTGTTCACAAGCAAATTGTTGACGACGCACGACGGACATTCAAGTCTCCCAATAGCTCACCTTGAGCTAATAAAAACCTGTTACTTATTTGCAAAAATATGGTCAGGGTATAAAACAGTTTAGATCTTGATGAGAAACCGCATTATGAGACGTCTCATCTGGATCCAAACTATTAGCATAGATAATCACGGTTTTCACCGATCGCGTGCAAACTTTGATTCGTTTCATGTTTTTGAAATGTAGAAAATTCATACATAGAAAACAAGGGCATGTTGTATTGCTATGCAAGACATGAGTCCCTCACCGGACTGAAAAAAAACTCCACTCTCCCCAACCCACCCACCCATGGTGTGGTTGACCATGGTATATACATGATGACCACCTGAATGGTATTAGTACCTACTTTCATACATTGAATCAGTAAATAAAAAGTTATTGTCCCGACAAGAAAATATGAAAAAGGGGAGTAACTCCAAAAATATTGATGCTAGAGTTATTGCCCTTATGTATCTCATCATACTTGTTCCATATGAGAAGTTTCAAATCAATTGAACCAGTACATAAAGAGTTATTAACTGGACAAGAAAATATGAAAAGGGGAATAAGTCCAACAATATAGATGCTAGAGTTATGGCCCTTGTGCATGACACTACCCCTCATCATGTGTGTTCCATATGTGAAGTTTCAAATCAACTGAACCAGTAGATAAAGAGTTATTGTCCGGACAAAAAAATAGGAGATATTGCCCAGACACGAAGTGTGACAGACGGACTGACAAGAAAATAAGACAAGAGGGCCAGAATGGCCCTGACATCGCTCACCAGACAATCAGAGGAGAAGATTTTCAAAGTTTTCACATATGTTTCTATTGAAAACTTAACACCCCAGAGGCGGTGCCAAGTTTGACCCCAGGGACACAATTTATGTAACTTTTGTAGAGGACCAGAACATGATGCTGAAAGAATGTAGTGAAAGAATGGATAGAGCATAGACCACTGGAACTTGTATTAATTCTTTGGATGCTAGAGGCAGATTTTCCCACCACTAATGACCTATGCAAACAGTTTGGATCCAAATCAGGGCCCACATAATGTGGGGCCTGATCTGATATCAAAATTGTTAGTAAATGAGACTGAACGTCTGAAAAACTTAGAAAGTGTGTAGTGGGATTCTCCCACCACTAATAACCTATGTAAACAGTTTGGATCCAGATCAGGACCAATATAATGTAGGGCCTGATCTGGTATCCAAACTGTTTGTCAATGAGTCTGAACTTCTGAAAAAATCAGAAAGAAAGTGTGTAGTACGGATAACTTATGAATATGCTACAGACAACCATTTAGCAGATGACAAAATTACCCAGCATGCAAAGAGTTAAGCTGAAATTCACAACAGATATGCTCTATATTGATATCTGGCAGCTTAATGCAGGGCATAGGTATGAAAAAAAAGCTTTAAGAGTGTTCTGCATATTAAGAACTATCCACAATTTTCTCAATCTTAAATGAGAGTGTGTTATTTGTCTAAACACAATTTCTACTCCACTGATCAGGCTAAGGGTGATTATAAAAGCTGGTCTCAGCTCTGCAGGCTGATATATTAAGGAGAAACCTTTAGGCTGTCGTTTCTGACGTGAAGACTTTACACACAGGACAGGGCCAATTTTAACCCAAGAACTATGATACTTATAAAACCCATAAAGTTATGCTAAGTAAATATATGCACCAAATATCTAAGCTCTGGGACATGTAGTTTCTGACAAGAATACTTGTAAAGTTTTTCCTATGCATAACTAGTGATCCTATGGGCTGTTTAAGTAGTCAGCTTAAAAAACTGGAAATCCCTGCGGTGGGACCAATTTTTACCCTAGGGGCATAATTTATATAACTTTTGTAGAAGCCCTGGAGTTGAAGCTATGTGCTAAATATGAAAGCTGAGGACCTTCTAGTTTTAGAGGAGATGATGTTCAAAGTGTTCACTATATGTTTCTATTGAAAACTGAAAACCCCTGGGGCAGGGCCAATTTTGACCCCAGGGGTATAATTTATATAACTTTTGTAGAGGACCAACAGATGATGCTATGTGCCAAAGATGAAAGCTGAGAACCCTGTAGATTCAGAGGAGAAGATTTTTAAAGGTTCAAATTGTTGACGACTGATGACGCACGACGCACACCGCACGACGCACGCCGACGGACGACGGACATCAGGCAATCACAAAAGCTCACCCTGAGCACTTTGTGAAAATCAATCGAGTCTAGCAATTTACAGTTACAAATGAAACAAGAGGGCCAGAATGGCCCTGACATCGCTCACCAGACAATCAGAGGAGAAGATTTTCAAAGTTTTCACAGATGTTTCTATTGAAAACTTAACACCCCAGAGGCGGTGCCAAGTTTGACCCCAGGGACACAATTTATGTAACTTTTGTAGAGGACCAGAACATGATGCTGAAAGAATGTAGTGAAAGAATGGATAGAGCATAGACCACTGGAACTTGTATTAATTCTTTGGATGCTAGAGGCAGATTTTCCCACCACTAATGACCTATGCAAACAGTTTGGATCCAAATCAGGGCCCACATAATGTGGGGCCTGATCTGATATCAAAATTGTTAGTAAATGAGACTGAACGTCTGAAAAACTTAGAAAGAAAGTGTGTAGTGGGATTCTCCCACCACTAATAACCTATGTAAACAGTTTGGATCCAGATCAGGACCAATATAATGTAGGGCCTGATCTGGTATCCAAACTGTTTGTCAATGAGTCTGAACTTCTGAAAAACTCAGAAAGAAAGTGTGTAGTACGGATAACTTATGAATATGCTACAGACAACCATTTAGCAGATGACAAAATTACCCAGCATGCAAAGAGTTAAGCTGAAATTCACAACAGATATGCTCTATATTGATATCTGGCAGCTTAATGCAGGGCATAGGTATGAAAAAAAAGCTTTAAGAGTGTTCTGCATATTAAGAACTATCCACAATTTTCTCAATCTTAAATGAGAGTGTGTTATTTGTCTAAACACAATTTCTACTCCACTGATCAGGCTACGGGTGATTATAAAAGCTGGTCTCAGCTCTGCAGGCTGATATATTAAGGAGAAACCTTTAGGCTGTCGTTTCTGACGTGAAGACTTTACACACAGGACAGGGCCAATTTTAACCCAAGAACTATGATACTTATAAAACCCATAAAGTTATGCTAAGTAAATATATGCACCAAATATCTAAGCTCTGGGACATGTAGTTTCTGACAAGAATACTTGTAAAGTTTTTCCTATGCATAACTAGTGATCCTATGGGCTGTTTAAGTAGTCAGCTTAAAAAAACTGGAAATCCCTGCGGTGGGACCAATTTTTACCCTAGGGGCATAATTTATATAACTTTTGTAGAAGCCCTGAAGTTGAAGCTATGTGCTAAATATGAAAGCTGAGGACCTTCTAGTTTTAGAGGAGATGATGTTCAAAGTGTTCACTATATGTTTCTATTGAAAACTGAAAACCCCTGGGGCAGGGCCAATTTTGACCCCAGGGGTATAATTTATATAACTTTTGTAGAGGACCAACGGATGATGCTATGTGCCAAAGATGAAAGCTGAGAACCCTGTAGATTCAGGAGATTTTTAAAGGTTCAAATTGTTGACGACTGACGACGGACGACGCACACCGCACGACGGACGACGCACGCCGACGGACATCAGGCAATCACAAAAGCTCACCCTGAGCACTTTGTGCTCTGATGAGCTAAAAAAGGGGAAGAACTCCAAAAATATTGATGCTAGAGTTATGGCACTTGTGTATGACACTACATCTCATCATGATTGTTCCATACGTGAAGTTTCAAATCAATTGATCCAGTAGATAAAGAGTTATTGTCCGGACAAAAAAATATGTAAAAGGGGAATAACTCCAAAAATATTGATGCTAAAGTTATGACCCTTGTGCATGACACTAGCCCTCATCATGCTTCTTCAATGTGTGAAGTTATAATGAATTTGGCATAACTTTGTAGGAGATATGGCCCGGACACGAAGCGTGACAGACGGACGGACAGACAGACGGAATCGAGCAAACCTATAGTCCCCCAACCGGTAACCGGTGGGGGACTAATAAAATCATGTTTAAGCTTACCAATTTTTGTCAGTAATTATAATGCCGATGTGACCATTGGAAGAAATTGTGAAGCAAACATTGTAGACAAGATCAGAAGGATCCTTTAGGAGGCCTCTGATCTGGGTCTACACTCTATGTCCCTTTTAAGGGTCATTAGGAATACTGGTAAATGGATTAAACAAACTGATTGGAAACAGAAAACAAACTGAAACAAAGGCTAGGGTTTTTCGCTTTATTATTTTTTTGCAATAGTTTTGTCAATTCAAGAGATTTTGTTAACATATTAGCATAACCACAACAGCACCATCTACCAACTGACAACACACATGCTGTCTTTCACCATACAGTTTATTCCATGTATCCGTTATTCTTTCATCCATCCATCCATCTATCTATACCCAATACAATGGCAAAACAATTTCATTGCAACTAGCCAGTAATTTGGGTAACAGTAAACCTCTCTAAAGCGACCATCTCAACCCTTTATCTAATGAATAAATATGTAAGAACCTATCACTTCATGAATATTCATTTGTATCAGGGTTTTACACTGTTTTAACAGTATTTCATATGACATCCAGCTAATTAGAGGTGGAGGAAGACCAGTCTGATTCTTCAGTTTATGGCATGACCAAACATTTGTGTTCATATGCTATTTCAAAAATTCACCTATAGTAGAACTCGTCTATGGCGGCCATCAAAAAGGTACAATTATGGCTCTGTAAAACATGTGGTAGCTTAATGCAGGTCAAAAGTAATACAGACAGCTCCCATAGGAGCTTTCTGCATTACTTTTGACCTGCATTAAGTAACCACCTGTTTTTTAAAGACTGTTCAATAAATGAATGGCTGCTTAGGACAGATTTTACTATAATTAATTTACATAAGGTCATTAAATCTTACATTAATTAATATTCATTAGGTAAAGGGTTTACATACTCTATCTTTATTCACCAGGCGGTTGCTTTAAAGAGGTTTTACTTTACATTAGGGAGAAAAAAAAATCTGAATAAATCTGCACTTCTTTGAGTTCACTATGCAAAGTTCCATTACTACTCAACTGACAATATCAACTCTGTATGAGGAGTTGTGTAAACAACTTAAGAAAAGTTCAACTTTCTTTTCCAGGAAATGGTAGTTCAAGCTTGTAAATTGAGTTATTCATCAAAATTGGAGCCAAGCTGCTTGTAATTCAAGTTACAGTTGTGCCAAGAGTGAAAAGGAATACGGTCTTGAGCCTGACTAGCTCCTATTCAATCCCGAAATAATTTATTATTATGTTAACCTTAACCACGTTGAATTTTCAAATTGACAATTCCAAAACAGGTCAAGTTTATGGTGAATATTAGGATTTTTTCTAAAAGATTAATGTAACATGACAAACAGTGCAGACCCAGATGAGAGGGTTCCTCTAGGAGCCGTCTCATCTGGGTCTACACTTTTTGCAAAGGACATTCGTGGCTCATGTCCCGCACTGTAAGGCTACTGTTGGCAGTGAAACAGTGTAATACCTGATCAGATGGTTCCTACAGCAGCAATCTGATCAGGGTCTATACAATAGATATCATGATCCGATACGAAATAGTACATGACATATTCAGTATGCTACTCTCTTGGCCTCCAAGGTTAAGACATTTTGCTCGAGTTTAACCTATTCTCAAGCATTTGATTGGCCAGTTTCAGTGAAATTCAAAATCTGACGAATCAGATACTTGAGAATGAACTGGGGCTCAAACATACATGTTGTTTTATAACATTTGGGACTGTACATAAAGTATATAGTGAAAAAGGCTGATAAAATTTGTCTCACTACAACGGTCCAACTATGTCCATGTAAAATTACAAAAAAGATGTGTATGTGAAATACTTTGCTCACAACAGACGCTTTGACCTATAATTTTGACTATGACATGGCAACACTCATAAGTACAAGCATAGAACTGTATACATGCCAAGAATAACGTCTCAATAAGTTTCCGACAGACAAAGAAACAGACAGGCCATAAAGAATATGCCCCCAATAAAAATCTTGGGGGATAAAAAGAGAAGGCTAGGCAATGATAGTTTTGCTAAATGTCCTTGTTGCTTTGCTAGTCCAACACACTCTTGATAATCAGAATATCAACATCTTGCTACTAGAAACAACAGGTCTAACTCATAGCAACAAGCACAACTTTTTATTCCAGTATCTCTGGATAACCGCTATAAAACAAAACACCCGCAAATGTACCATAATTCCTTCCTGGAACTAATCAAAGAGGAGTTATATATATATATATCTCTATCAATATATACATGTACATGTGCTAGTAAATCACTGTGCAGAGGAAAAAAGAAGCATAAAGTCTAAAGTGAAAAAGTGGCTTAATAAGACAAAGTCTATAAAAACTGAAACAATGAACAGTATGTACCAGGATCAGATGCTTTTGAACCATTTGCCTGATGAACAACTTTATGACATTATGAATATTCATTAGGTGAATTAACTGAGTTTTCATGTCTATATTATGTGAACACTGGCATTTTGAGCCATGACAGAAACTGTAGAATCAAACCTACATGTCAAAAGCAAACACAGCAGAGCTTGATAAGATGGCTCCTTTAAGAACTGGTCTTGGTCTGCTCTGTTTGTAAATGTGTAAAAAAGCATCTCTATCAAGTAAAGGGTTAAAAGTTTGAAAGATATCAAGAGCTGCAGTCTTCCTCTTATTAGCTTTCACTGCACGTCAAATGCAAACTATGGGGACACGAAAAAAGCATTTTCTTGTACACCATATTCCTCCAAATATGTCATCCGCATATTTGGTATTTAATATTACATTTTTCATTGAAGAGAGATTTCTATTTGACCCTTTACCTGATAAATATTCATGTTTGAAATAATGACTTTATGAATATCAATTAGCTGAATTTTATTTAATTATGACATATTGGCCAGGTCAAGTTTTGGCCAGGGAAGAAACTAGAATCAGATCTGTATTATTTCATAAGCAAACAGAGCATACCCTAATCTGGCATCTGACCTGGGTCTACTCCATTTGAAAAGGTGTGGTAAAGATTTCTATCAAGTCAAGGATTAATAAGAGCATGTAAAATGGATGTATAGGTTGTAAAAATCTGACTAATGCAGAAAAATCTCAACAACTACACTAGCAGCTAGAAACACCACAACAATACGAACTCCCGGTCTGAGTGACAACCATATTGAATCCTATTCCCAAGATTACATCTGATGTAATTAAGCAAGTTATTTACTAACAACTTACACACAGCTCACCACTATAAAGCATTTGATATAGAGCTACAAATACTAAAATTGTCATTTCTCCACCAAACCCTATACCGTGACCACTCTTTAGGAATTGCTTTCATTCTGCATTTACCCATTACCTCATATTAAAGCTACTTTTAGACACAGCCTCTTTGAATAAATCTGGCTCTTAACTCCATAAATATGCCTATACGAGCCGTCTGATCAGGGTCTGCTCTGTTTGCTTTTGGAATAATATAGATCCGATTCTATAGTTCCTAATTTGGCAAAATTTTCATCTGTTAATATGCCATTTTAAAAAAATAATTTAATTAATATTCATGTCATTATTTCTTGCATGAATATTCATGGAGTAAAGGGTTAAATGCAGGTGTTAGCTTCTTACAGGAGCAAAGTTATGCAAGCCTCTCCAGCAGCAACATTCTGAATGGCTTTCATTCTGCATTTTCCCATTACCTCAAGCTACTTTTAGGCCCAACCCCTTTGAATAAATCTATTGGAAAGAAACATTTACTAGCAAAAAGGTAAATTTTAGAATTGTGCAGTTTTGAAACCATTGTGATAAATAGAGCATTTACTCCTATGGAGCAAATGCTCGATTTCTCACAGTGGTTTCAAAAAGTGACCTTTATAAAGGTGTCAATATGAGGGAATGGATTAACTAGCCTAAAATGTCTGGTTTACCTCCATTAGTAGTAAAGACCCCTTCCTTACACCAATAGTTTAACCTTTAACTCCATAAATATGCCTTTCTACACCTTTGCAAACGGAGTAGACCCAGATCAGACGGCTCCTATAGGAGCCGTCTCATTAGGGTCTGCTCTGTTTGCTTATGATACCATATAGATCTGATTCTTCAGTTCCTGATATGGCAAAAAATTTGTGTGATCATATGCCATTATATTATTTCATCCAATTAATATCCTCTGCTTCATTTGCTTATGAAATAATAAAGATCTGTTTCAACAGTTCTGTCATGGCCAAAAAATCTGGAGTCCATGTCATAAATAGATAACTAATTAATATGTCATAATTTCTCACAAGAGTATTCAAGGAGAAAACGGTTGATTGCATGAAATCATCATTACAACTTATTCATATTGCTGTATGTGTAGACACATATCCATATATTCTTTCGCTGATATTAATTAGCTCTATATGTTAAAAGACCCAACATGACAAATTACATCAAGTTCTTCCACAAACACACACCATTTTTTTTTTATCTTTCGGAACACATAATGAAGTGTCTTAACCTTTTACTCCATAAATACGCCTTTTCAAACAGAGTAGACTCAGTTCAGATAGCTAATTAATATTCATGATATTATTTCTTACATGAATATTCATGGAGTAAAGGGTTAACATATAAACTTGTGGCCTGCACATCACTTCCACATAATCTACTTCACATCATCAACCAATGAACATTTTTTTTAAACAATACAAGAGTAATATTGTTTCCAATATAAAAGATTAATCAATATCAAATGTTTAACTCAGCAAAATAAATGCCCCTTTCAGAATTCAACATCACAGGATTAAGAGGTTCGATATTTAACACTTTGAATACTCAATTTTCAAAATTAGAATGTTCTATCAGAGAGTCCATTCAGTATTTAAGCATTAAATTTGCTACAGGATTTTGATTCAATGAATGACAAACAGTGCAGACCCTGACAAGAGGGCTCCACCTGGAGCCTTCTGATATGGGTCTACATTGTTTGAAAATTTCAGTACACTTGTTTCCTGCATTCAAAGGATAAACCTACATAACAACTCAAACATCTACCTGTCAAGTAAAACAAAAATACCAGTTTTCTGACTAGGCGTCCGATTTCTTTTCAAAAACATGATTAGTGACAAATTGTTTAGATCCCGACAGATATCTAACAGTTTTACATATCATCTGAAAATCAGACTTCTAAGCGATATTCAGCTTTTTGAATAATAAATTTCTTCACTCTTTTTCCCCGTTTATTATTACATCTAAATCATAATAAGAGTGTAAAACATTTCGTATTGTCATGAGAAGCCAACATATTTAGCATTTCAATGAATTCTGAACTACCCTAAGTAAAGAACAGATAAACTAAAGACAAAAAGTGCAAGCCAAGATCAAACTGCTTCAGGTCTACACAATCTGGTACGATGTCAGTCCAACTTAAAGGCATCAAAATAGTACAAATTTTGACTTATCCATGGAATACTTGGTCAAGTTGGTATCTGAAAAAGTAGGAGCTGTCTGAACAGGTTCTACTCAGTTTGCTTATTAACCCATTCCCACTAAGGCTATTTTAGACCCAACCTCTTTAAATAAATCTACCGAAAAGGAGCATAAAACTAGAGAAAAGATTTTTTTTTAAATTTTTGTAGTTTGAAACCACTGTGATAAATAGAGCATTTGCTCCACAAGAGCAAATGCTCTATTTATCACAATGGTTTCACAAAGTGACTTTTACAAAAGCGTCAAAAGGCGTCAATATGCGGGAATGGGTAAAATTTATAAAGATTTGATTCTACAGTTTCTGTCCAAGTCCATGAGTAAAATAAACAAAATAAACCATGTCCATGAGGCAGACTTTCTATCTTTGCAAGCAAGCTGCCAATTTGTGATTAACTTTGAAAATAGTTTGGATGCAGATGAGACACAGAGTAACTCAGCATTTCATCAGGATTCAAATCAATCAATCAACTCTATTTTTTAATTTAAGAAACATTAATTAGGAGAATTGCAGCACAACTTTTTTCAAAACTCAAGCAAAATAATTTACAGGAGATTTTGAGAAACTTGGCAGCTTATACAGATCCAAGTTATTTGAAACTCAATCAAGACCTTCTCAAAAGCTTAATAGAATCGGAATTCACCCTTTCCCTCTGAATATGAATTCGAGAATTCATTATTGCATGAAAATTCGAGATCTGAATTTTTATAATTACGCATTTACAAGGTGTGACTGAAACTTCAAAAAAATATGTATATTATTCCATAAGCATATGTATATTATTCCATAAGCAAACAGAGCAGACCCTGATCAGATGGCACCTTTGCAAACAGTAGACCCAGATCAGACAGTTCCTGTAGTGTAGGAGCTACCGATCTGGGTCTACAGTTTGCAAAGGTGCCAAAAGTTTCCTATTTGAGAGAAAGGGTTAAGTAAACAATGCAGATGATAATTTCATCATTTCTAGAGCAGGAAAAGGGTTAAGTTTCGAATGGAAACTTGAATAACCAGAGAATTAAAGTACACAAGGTAACTCAGAATTCAAAGGATCCCTTGACAAGGTAATGTTAATGTTAATTGCAGAGACATGTCCTCTCAGATATCTCAATTTACTCATATACAAATCAGTTATATATATACCTGTAATTGTATTTCAAATCTTTACATCAACAAAAAAATCTGGTACAAATGAAACAATAGAAAACATCAAAATGTACAAAAAAATACAGTAACAATGGGACTTCATAATTAGTTCTATAATGACACATGAAATATTACACACGATAATCAACATTAATACGAACAGAAAATTTCTCATTTTGAGACCGTGGCGCAAACTACTGTAATATCTTCTTTAACTCTTCATTAGCCAGAGGACAGCCATCGTCTATCTAACCCATTCCCTCATAGGCTATTTTTAGATCCAACCACCTTGAATAAATCTACCGAAAAGGAGCATCAACTAGAGAAAAAGAAACTTAGAATTTTGTAGTTTGAAACCATTGTGATAAATAGAGCATTTGTTCCTGACGGAGCAAATGCTCTATTTATCAAAATGGTTTCAACAGGTGACTTTTACAGAGGCGTAGAAAGGCGTATTTATGGAGGAAAGGGTTGAAGCAGATTTTTCTTCTGATTTTGCCAAGAAACAAAAATGAAATAAGATCCTAATGAAATTCTTTGGGTCTCCCAATCTGACCTAAACTGTTAGTAATGATTAACATAGTGGGATGCTTTTCCATGTACATGTATACATTTTTGCCCATTCTTGCTTACTTATACAGTAGAATCTCTCTTTAGGGACGTCTAAACCCTCGGATTGTTGAATTGTCAGTGGAATGGTCCATCATTAAATGTTGTCTACTATAATTTGCAAGAAAAATTTGAATGTCAGTGCAGACCCTAATCAGAGGACTTCTCTTGGAGTCCTCTAATCTGGGTCTACACTGTTGGCAAATGTCAGTACTACCATTTCTTGCATTCAAAAGGCTATAAATGATAAATAAGGTTGTCTTTGAAAGCAGTTGACTGCATAATACATTAAAGCTTTAAGTGGCAATTATAGAGGGGGTTTACTGTATATTGCCAAGCTAAGAACACCTTCCGGTTTTACCTGTAATGTTATCAGATCAACATAACACACATTTAACCTTTTACTCCATGAATAATAATTAGCTTTTCAAATTGGCAGAAATTGTTGAATCATAATCTATATTATTTCATTAGCAAACAGAGCAGATCCTGAACAGGAGCCATCTGATGTGGGTCTACTCAGTTTGCAAAGTTGCAGAAAGGCATATTTACAGAGTAAAGGGTTAAGCATGCCCAGAGACCTGACCTTTGATATCAGTCAAAGAAAACAAATTATGTCTACATCATCATTTTAAAATATTCTACATCATATTTATATATCCTCTTTTACTTCAGTTTTTCATTGAACTTAATACTGAACATTCGGAGTTGCTTACACCTTTACTCCATAAATACAACTTTCAATGCCCTTGGAAACAGAGAAGACGCAGATCAGATAGCCCCTCTGCTCAGTTTTGCTCTATTATCTCCGCTCAGTTTTGCTCATGATACAATAGATGTGATTTTCTTCCATGGGCAAATATTCCTGTGTCCAGGTGCTTTTTTAACAATCTAATATTCATGATGTCATTACATAAATATTCATGGAGTAAAGGGTTAACAATAAGAAATACTCAAGCCGACTCCTTAGAAATACAAGCCTTATACATGAACACATAAATTACAACTATTGTACTCTTCTTCAATTCAACAGAGCGATGTACACATACCTTACGAGATTACCCCAAGTATTAAGACAGACAAAAGAGGCACGAAGTGCAGATCCTGATTTAACGGCTCCTAAACGAGTCGTTTGATCAGTCTACACTATTTCCTACTATGTCGGTCTAATCTAAAGTTATCTTTAACGTTACAAACAGATAGAGAGGTAATGACCGACTGTCCATATACTATGGGTAATATTCCACTTTACAAATTGATACAGGTGTAACGAATGACTGCCCCCATACTATGGGGAATATTCAAACTTCACACACTGACAGAGAGGTAAGACTGAATGTCCTAAAACTAAGAGATAGTCTTCAATTAAAAATCACCAGAACACATGACAAATCAAAATTATGCCATTTTTGTCAGATTAAGGTATAGAACATGAGCTGTTTCATGATAAAACCAGTAAAAGTGCACTGAAATCAGTTTCAAGCCAGATCAGCTACCACAAATCAGAGACAGTGCATCATCAGGGATCTACACCTACATTCATCACAGTACCCTGTTTACCCCAAGTACATTGATTTGCCAAGCTGAATATGTCAATGTGACAATAGTTTGATACCGGTAACTTTCAATCAGACTGACACAGGAGCAAATAGTGCAGATTCTGATCAACTACTGCTTCAGGAGCAGTTCTATCTGGGTATGCACTAATAGCCAGTTTGAATAGGGGTACAAGCCTTAAAAGGGTAGTTGTGCTTTGTCTGCAATATCAGAAAACAGTGGAAATCCAGATCAGTCCCCATGTATATCACTTGGAGGTTGGTCTGGGTCCACATCATTGGCAATGCACTAATAAGACTGAAGATAAGATTTACTTAGTACTGATCTATCAAGATATCTTATTTCTTAGCCGAGCCCCATCTTGATTAGAATTCATTAGTATTGCCTCTTCCAGACCATTCTATTGTGTGGCAACAAGATGGTGTTTGGCGGAGAAATATAAAGTTATCAACAGATTTCCTAATTATGCTCCTTGGCACTAATACTGATTTTCTCATAACACAACACAGCTCAATTCTGTTTCCAGTAATGGCACATACTATTTGTATGTGATATAACAAACATGATTTTTATTTTTTATTCTTTGAACAGTAATTGTCATCTGCCATTTCCAAAGCCCCCCCCCCCCCTCTCTTCAAACAGTTTGGATTCTGATTAGATGTGTTGTTACTACTCCTCATCTTTATCAAAACTCTTTATAATGCCCACCATTAACCCTTTCCCTGTTTAATATTCATGTAAGAAATAATGACATCACAAACATTTATTAACTGCATTTTTATAATGGCACATGTACACAGGATACTTTTGGATCAGGCTGAAAACTATAGAATTGGGTCTAAATTATACCATATGCAAACAGAACAGACCCTGATCAGACAGTTCCTGTAGAAGCCATTTGATCTAGGTCTACTCTGTTTGCAAATGTGCAAAAAGGCGTTTATATGAAGGAAAGGGTTAATAACTCCATACAAAGATGAAAGCTAATACATACATATATATATATCGCTATATATCACGAATACTTTGATTATCACATTATCATACAGAGACATGGTAACTCATATCTTACAAAAAGAAGCAATTTTTAGGTCTTTCTTATTCTTTAAAAGTTTTTTTTCTTCTTTTTTTTTTTTACACTGCACATCCAAACACTGATGTTTGCCAATTTTCTTTATCTCAGTCTGGCATAAAACAAAAAATCCCCAAAATGAAAGCAAAACTCTATGTCCAGATAAAATATAAGGAATATAGATATCAACCTACATGATTTACCTAGTAGAATGAAGTGTGTACTTTTTGTTCTATACAAACCCATATTTACAATATCAAGCAATGCAAACATAATTTTCAGAACACATCAATAGTACAAAAATAGCATAGGAGATAGCATTATGATGCACTGAGCCCTACATGAGAGGAGTACATGGGAAATACTTCTTACATTACTCCACCAAACCCCAGCTTTCTGCTACTTTTTAGAACTGCTTTTCAACAGAGTACCAATAAGATTGGGGTTGGCTAAAAAATAAGAGATAAGATTGATACCCCCATTATGTACAGCTTTACAAATCCTAAATATTATAGCACTATTATATTTATATTTAATATTATATTTAATTAATTTCCACATGGCCTATAACCAAGTTTAAGGTATTACAAATTGAAACACAACTTTGCAACATGATGTAATGTAAGATCAACTAAGAGAGAAAAGGTTAGGTGTGGCATTTTGAATACACAGAATTTTAGAGTGTCAACCAATCAGATGCCAGTCTAGGTTCATGCCGTTTGGCAAGCATAAAATAACTTTTCTCAAGAAATGGCTTCAACATATACATAATGTATGACTGCAAGAATGCTTTAATGAAATGAGGAAAATCTGTGGAAAAAGAATTTTTGTTTTAGTTCTGACACATCAAATGAAAAAATGAGAAAAATATTTTAATGAGCAGAGCTACAGATGTGTAGTGTGTACTCAAAGACTAAATTCATCCTTTCTCCACCAAACCATATGTTGTGACCACTGTTTAGAATCATCTCTCTGAGACGATTCTAAAGAGTGGTTACAACATATGGTTTGCGATTGTGGAGAATTCTTAGAAATGTTTTAATTTACGCATCTTACCTGGACCACTGATGAGTATGTATATGTATGTGAATATTTTTTTTCTCAGCAGTTTCAAATTCAGTATTTCTTCTTTTTTTTTTATCAATTTATCAAATAAGGAATTGGATGATAAAAATACAATATAACAAATTGCACATGCATTACACTTCAAGCTGCATCACTCAGGTGGAGGTGGGGGTACTTCAGGGAAATGGGGATGTTTAGGTAGTGGGGGCGGGGCTTCAGGGGGTAGAGGCGGTGGGTCTGACGCACCACTGCTCCACATCATACCCTCTAAATCAAACCCTGATTGCTGTCTGTCAATGACAGCAGGTCTTCTTGACTGCTGTGAGTTAGATACTGATCTGTGAGGCTTTTTATGCTGCTGCTGCTGTTGCAGAGCTAACACATTTCGTTTAGTCTGATCTATCATTTGCTGTAGGCTCTCTTGAAGCTGGTTTACCACACGAGGCTGATCTATTACACCTTCATTACCATGGCCTTCCTCTCCATCTGACATCTCCATGCTTACAACTGAATGCGATGACGAAGATCGCCGCAACCTGTGACTGTGAGTGTCTGTTTTGGCAGCTTTGGGATGAGAGATATCATTGTTCACTTCAACATTGGGGGTCCTGCGTCTTTTCCTAGCAGGAGAAGTTCCTTGACCTGCCGCAGACTTAGACAACAGGTCGGTCATTGACCAAGGCTGCTGTCTTTCTGCTTCTGAATTAACATTTCGATTCAAAGCTGGGTCAGACACTGAAGCTTTATGCCTATGCTTGTCTTTGTGTTTGATAGTCCAGGATTCATTACTTGAGCTACTATGACCCTGTATATCAGACAGCTTGATGCTCATTTTAAGTGGATGTCCATTGGTCCCACTAGATCCACTTCCGTGTTTATCACGATGTTTTTCTCTGTGTTTTTCACGATCTCGGGAATGCTTATGAGATTTATGCTTGTCTTTGTGTTTGTGGTGTCTGTGAGGTGATCTGTGCTTTTCTGGATTGAGTTCTGGATCCTGGGGTAGAACTTTGGTGCTTATTTTCAATTTCAAAGGTGAGTTCTCAGCAGGTGATGGAATAACTATTTTGTGCCTTATTGGAGTGTTAGAGCCACTGCCCGATTCAGATTTGACCTGATTTACCACTGGCGTGCTTCTTCCACTCCCCCCATGCTCTTGTTTGATAGACATTTTAAGGCTACCCGGTGTATCACTATTGCCATTATGGGGATCATGTCCCAGTTCTTTGATCTTAAACATTGGTGCTGCAGAGTGCTCAGGATTCAAGTCAATATCCGCTTCTTGGGAATTCAGGGGCTCCTGCTTCACTCTTACCTCACTCTTGTCTCGTTTTATTTTCAAAGTATGATCAGTTGGCTCAGTTTTAACCTTATGTCTAGGGGATTCCACTGACTCATGACTAGATCCTTTCACATTGGACACACCTGGCTCTTGTTTGATACCGGTATTTTCAATGATTTTCTTAATTGGGACCGAGTTAATATTTACACTACATGTATCACCTCCATCTTTATCAGGAGCTAAGTGAACTTTGGTTATTTCTAGTCTTGGCCGTTTTAAATCAGAACTTTTAATTGGACTTTTCACTGTTATGTTATAGTGAGGCTTTACTGGGCTCTTAATATTTACCTCATAGGGTCTCTCATTATGGTCCCTATCAGATGACCTGTGCTCGCCACTTGAACCTGGAAGTGGCAAACTAATATCTAACTTTGGTGGACGATGTTTTCTTTCCCTGTCTGAACCTTCAGTAAATGTTTTATTAAGAACTTCGTTTTCTATCTTTTGTTTCAGTATATTATCCCTTTCTTGTTTTTCACGTCTTTCTTTTTCTATTCTCTCTTTCTCTACTCGTTCTCTTTCGAGTTTTTCTTGTTCTTTTCTTTTAAGATAGTCTTTGTAATTTATTGATAGATCTGATTTCACTTTACGCATTTCACCACTCTGAATGGCTGCACTTGACACAACATGGGCTGGATGAGGTATTATTTGGCTTGATTCTTTTCTCACACTAGCATCAATGCTATCAGAACCAATTTCGAATTCGACTTTAGGCTTTTGAGAATCTGTTTGTAAAACATTTGAGCTAGTTTGAGATCTGACTTCTGTATTAGACTCTTTCTTGACAGGAGCAGAATCTCTGTGGTCAAAGTGGGCTGGTTTCTTCTCTGTATGCTCTCGTCTTTCAGGGTGTGGTTCCTTTCTCTGTTGAAACTGTGGATCTTTCCTCTCACTATGACCATCCTTTCTGTGCAACTTCTCTGCTCCCTCACCATGAAGTTCTTTCCTATCTACTCTAGCCGAGGTCCCACTTGTATCTTTTCTCTCCCCAGCCCCTGGCTTTCTGTCAGTGTTCATGTCTTTTCTCTCATGTCCCATATTATGCTTTCTATGGTCGTGAGCCAGTTTGGTGTCTGAGCGAGAATCTTTTGGATTTTGTGCGTCTTTCCGGTCATGATTAGTATGCTTGTGTTGTGTTGAAGAGGGAGGTGGACGGCTTGAATCTTGAGATGAACTTGAAAGGGTGGATAAGGCTTCCAGTCGAAGTTTCTTTGGATGCTGTTCTAGGGTAAGCACACATTCCTCTTCTCGAACGTTTCCATCTTTGTCACCCTGTAACAAGAGCATAACGTTAACTCTTTGAATGGTTAATCATCCTCCATCATTGTTTATCCAATTACATGATAGAGACACCATTACACATCTTTGCAAACAGAGGACATCCAGATTTATTAGACTGCTCCTGTAGGAGCTGTCTGATCAGGGTCTGCTCTGTTTGCTTATGATAAAATATATATCTTATTTCAGCCACAGCTGAAATTTGTGTTCATATGCCATATGTAGAAATTCAGCTAATTTATATAATTATTCATGATATTATTTCTTACATGAATATTCAGGTGGTAATGGGTTAAGGTAGAGTCCAACTAATTGGGTTTTAAACGACATACCCTGGTCTTGGTCTATATATGCTTTTTTTCACATGCCATTTATCTAATTCTTGTTCTAGCAGTATGCAAAAACATGTGGCAGAACAAAACTAGAAAGGAATTCTTGCCATTTTTTTCACCTCACACAAACTAACAATTAAAAACACTCTCTATCAGTACGGCTGGTTATATGTGCCACTAACAGCTTCTCTGTTCTGGGCCAGTTTCAGATTGCAGGTGTCTTTTAAATCAGATTTAGATACAGTGTCCGACAAATTTATTTTTTTGGTGGTAGCCCACTACCAGATTTTTTTTGTACTAGCCCAGTGACTACCAGAAAAAAATCTAGTAGCCCAGATATTTTTTATTCACTTTCCAGATGGTAAGACCGTGCATCTGTGTATGGTGTATGTACTCATTCAGACCTAATATCCCTTAAGAATAATGACAACACGGTCATGAAACTAGATCTATATTACATTTTTCTTAAATTTAATTATTTTATTTTAAATTGCCATTCATCCGCTTGATTTAACTGCGAGGGGCGCTAGCTAGGACAGATTTTAAAGCGACTCTGACAAAATGTGTTCCATCAGATGATGAATTTGCACTGTCAGACTGTGAATATATGTTATACTAACATTCCACTAGATGTTGAAATGAGTAAATAAACTCAAATTTTAAATGGCAATTTATTACTATTTTGTCTAATACTCATTATTTGTCATTACCTTTGTCATTAATTAAATAAAATTTCATACTGACAGGTCTGGTCATATCATGTTTTAAATGGCTTGAAATAGAAAATCGACTTTCACCATTCTAAGTAATGCAGAATTAAATGATTGAATTCAGAACATTGATTTTAGGGCATTTGCACTTAATTTAACCTTTCAGTGTGTGTCAGATGTTAATAAGACATTTTCAAATACAAATGTAGTGTAGCCCTTTTATCTGCGTACCGGTATGCACTGTAAGTCATACAAGAAGATATTGTGGAAGTCATCCTTTTACCTGGTAGAAAATCGGGTCTAAATAGATCGAGGTTTCATTCTTGTTTTACCCCATATGATATTGTGTTATCATGTAACGTGAGTTAACAGAGCCAAACATCGTCAATCTTGAATAAATAATGACGAGGTGAAAAAAAATCAAGTATTTCAAATTGAGTAGCGAGAGAAAAATTGTAGATTTTCGCCGAGATTCGATCCGCGAAAACCCATTATTTTTTGGTTTTGTTCATGATATGAGCGACCGGAAGTTAATTACATAAGCGAGTTTGGTTCCAAATCTCACACTATTGAAGCGGTAATTGATCCAATTTATTAGTCAACTGAAACTGTCACACACGATGGGCGGAGCTTAAATCTAGATTACCTATGGAATATTCTTGCTCTGCGGGATTCGGAGATTAAATATTTCAACCAACAAGTGTCAGTCATGCATCACTTGGGCGGAGATTTAAATGACTTGATAGCCAATACATGACCAGCGTCAGTGGTTGTCACGCTGGTTTCACGCGTCAGAAAACACACTCCAGATTAATTGTATGTATACCGACCCTAACTCAGGGAAATTAACATGTCATCATTAATTGCCCTACGTTCTAGATTATCTATTATAGCCGGGCTATTGATCTTTGCTTTTACTCTTAGCCCGGCGGGCTTGTTTTGAAATTCTTTGATGGCCCGACAAGATGTTCTGGTAGCCCGCGGGCTCCGGGCAGTGGATTTGTCGGACACTGAGATAACATTGAATCAAGGCTCAATTTCAGATTGTGAACATGTGTAAGAAGTTTCACATGGCTAACTTTTAACATTTTACTCAATGAATATCAGAAATAATGACAGGATGAATATTAATTAGCTGAATTTTTATAATGGCATACGAACACAGGAATTTTACACCAATGGCAGAAATTGTAGAATCAGATCTACAGTTGACTCTCGTGATCAGAGGAGCCCATAACAAATTTCAACTCGAAAAACTGACACATAATGTACTAAAAACCCTGATTCAAACTTTACATTCATCATCCAGGTCCAGATAAGATGCGTTAATTGAAACATTTTCAAGAATAGTTCCTTTATTTCTCATCTAAACCCTATACTGTGACCACTCTTGAGAATCGTCTCATCGAGACAATTCTAAAGAGTGGTCACAGTATAGGGTTTAGATGAGAAATGGAGATTTAAGTATTTAGGTACGCACATTTATCTATAGCTCTGATCATCTTAAACAAGGTGTTCATATTGCAGTCATACGTGTGATTGTATACTTTACTACATCACAATCTTCACACTGTGTATAAGAATTTAACACTGTGTACCAGAATTGTACATCATAACATGTATTTTTGCGAGTAAAAAATGTGTTTTATATACAGAGGTCACAGTGCTCTAGCTAGACCCTTTCAGCAGGGTGTCACACAAACTTTGGGGACAGAAAATGACTTACCGAAAAGGAAGTCAGTTTAGGCACTGTATATTATTTTATAAGCAAACAGAGCAGACCCTGATCAGATGGCTCCAAAAGGATCTACTCCATTTGCAAAGGCATATCTATGGAGTATAGGGTTAATGCTCTTAAACTGTTAACAATCTACACTTTTGCAACCACTGACACAAGCCTATGATATCACATTTACTTTAATTATTAACCCATTCCATCATAGGCTAATTTTAGTCCGAATCTCTTTGAATAAATCTACCAAAAAGGAGCAAAAAGTTAAAGTTAAAGTTTAGAATTGTGTAGTACTGAAACCACTGATAAATAGAGCATTTTCTCCATAGGGCGAGTTGGGTTTTACGTTCAACCAACAGTATTTCAGTTATTTGCAGACTGTACCCGCATGAGACAAGTTATAGTGGTGTCTCACTGGAATGCCCCTGCCGCGGGCACATGGCAAGGGCACCCCACCCAGTCACATTATTCTGACACCGGGCCGACCAGTCCTAGAACTACACCTATAAAGTCGAGCGTAGACAAGGGAGCTACTAGTACCAACTAACGACTTTTGGTCTGTCGCGGCCGGGGATCAAACCCACGACCTTCCGTACAGCAGGCGGGCGCTCTACCACTGAGCAACACGGCCGGTTTGCTCCATAAGAGCAAATGCTCTATTTATCACAACAGTATCAAAAAGTGACTTTAACAGAGGCTTAGAAAGGCGTATTTATGGAGGAAAGGGTAAATACAAGCGAAAATCCACCTACCTTCCATCCCATTATTTTCTTCCTGAGCTTGTGAGGATATTTTTCCAGAATGGCTATAAATTCCGTGTACAAATCTGAAAATAAAAGTCATAAATGTAGCATATGGAAAGTTGTGAATGCTCATGCAGATGTTCAAACAACTAAGAAAGATCATTTCTAAATGTCTAATTTGTAGCAGCTAGATGGGAGTTTGTTCTCTCACTTTAAATAATAAAGCAGCTACAAGACGCAAAGTGACTGTTATACACTAAATTGTACATTTAATCATAGAAGGGTTTGTTTGGCATGGACTAACAAGAGTGCCAGTGGGCACAATATATGCCCATCGAGGTCTTGTTCAACATAAACTGAGGTTAACATATTTGCAAAACGCAAATTCTAAGTCCAATTGTGCGACCTTGACCTTGGATATACATCCTGGGACACACCCATGCTACTGTGGCATGTCTAGATAAACATTGTGGTGTAATTTGAGAAAGATCCACCAAGGGCTGTTCCAGGAAAAAAGGCCTTTGGGTAGGAACACCGATGAATTAAAAGTTTGTGGGTGGGGGATGATAAAGAGTTAAATTTGTGTTGGTGGGGGGGGGCGATTTTTTCAACTGTAATTGTGTTGTATTGGGGGTTATTACATATTCCAGTTGTGTGTGTGTGGTGGTGGTGTGTGTGTGTGTGTTGGGGGTGGGGTGGGGGGGGGGGAATGCAGGAAATGCTGCACAAAATAAAACAGCCTGGCTAAAGCACAATACTAAACCCTTGTTTACACACAGTGGGTTACCCAGAGATTAGATCAGCGAAAATTCTAAAGACATAGGGGCACTGACTTTGAAAATGTTTCATTGATATCTAAATGAGACTGTCTGATCAAGATTAGTGTATTTTAATAAAATTTAAATCTAATGGAGACTGTTTTTATTGCAGTTCTGACAAATGGCATTAGTTGTCTCATTGACAGAAAATTCTTCCATATCTTGCACACAGCCAAAACTTTGGTCCTGCCGAGGCTCCTCGAGTATTGGAAACACTGGAACTTTACAATAAATAACTTTGTCATCAAATTACATACAACAGAATAACAATATATGCTGTCAATATGATTTGCATGCAGAAAACAATTTAATTGCAAATGCTATATGCATAAATAGAGGATCTTACATGAGTGTTCTTGATTAGGGCTATTCCAGGGAAATCTCCCCCCCCCCCCCCCCCCCCGGGGGGGACGGACGAAAGTCTAAAATTAGGGGTATAGAATTTTAATTATTTTTGCCCCACCACCGAGAGAATAAAAATTCATAATATACCCCCCACCTAGAAAATTAAAATTACCCCCCCCCCCCCCCCTTCCAAAAAATAAATACATATATTTTTACATTTATGCAATTACTTTTTGTCAAGCCGACTTGCAAACCCAAATGACAGCCCAGTGTATTGCCACATTTGTGCATTAGACTGACAGTCTTTCATTTCATCCTGCTGACACCATACATGCTTCCGTGGTTCTGTTATTGCAAGTAGTTTTCTCTTCGCCGACCTCGGATTCACTACATCTACCTGTGTTACTGCTAGGACTCTGTGTTTTATTTAAAGAATCCTGTCAATATCTTTTGGTTGTTATTTAGGTCTATTTTCGGTTTATTTATTTTGTTTTGTTCATCCGGGCTTTTACATTGAGAAGCAAGAGCAGTGATTGGTTGAGACTACCGGTGTCTTAGTACTTTTTTCACGGTCTAGTCTGAATCAATCAGCCGCTCATTATGGAAGTGTGATTAGATAAGCGTCTAGATGATCAGGACTAAAAATTGCATGCGTCCACAATATTCACACAACGGAATTTTGTGGGAGTTTGTGTCAGAAAAAGGTTTTCCGTTAATTTTCATTATTGTCGGAAAAAAACGCTTGCATGAAGCGTTTAACTTGACAAACCACCCCATAAATTTAATTTCTGATGTTGAAATACCCCCAATTTCCACCCCCACCAACAGAATTAAAATTTCTTTTGCAACCCCCACCAAGGTAATTTTAATAGGCTGTGATACCTACCCTTGTGAAATGGGTTCCCCTTGTGATAGTTAATATGTATACCAAAGATGAACCAAATATCTTGGACAGTTTCTGAGACATGGACCTGAACATAAAACTTAACCAACAATGAAAATTCTAAGTCGAAAAAGGGGCATAACTAAGGCAAAATTAATTTTAGGGTTACCTATCCTTGTGAAATGGGTTCCCCTTGTGATAGTAAACATACATACCAAATATCTTAGATGGTTTCTGAGAAAAGAACCTTAACAAAAAGGTTAACCAACGCCGACACCGACGAGAGGGTCATGACAATAGCTCCACTTTTTGAAAAAGTGGAGCTAAAAAGAGGAATTTAATAAATCCAATAATCATGAACACGAATGCAAGATTCTATTTATAACATAACAAACACATGTTTTTTTCAGCCAATATTTCAGCAGTAACTCGGATTGTTATTAATTCTCCTTACATATAGAAATAATGAATGAAATGTGTTATTAGGTTTGCTTAGCAACTGGGACAAAGTAGGTCCAAAATTTCCAACTGTTTATTGACTTACGGTCATATCAATCAGGATCTAATTTAGATCTCTCTTAATATTCAATTTAACTGTGATAGTTTATGATAAAAAATCCTACAGAAACACGTCAAAATAAACTTTGAGTTACACTTTCGACATACAAACACCTCACATTATGACGTCACTGTACACAACATGTGTCTGTGTAAAGTGCACCATTTGCTCATAGTTTAAATGAAGACACACAGTATACAGTTCGCCTACACGTAACTCACTGTCAATGGGATTCAAAATGCGCCTTCGTTTGTTGGTTTGGGTCAGAGTAGCTGGTATGTCTTTATTTGGCACATATTTTGTAGATATTTACTGGACAATGATCATGATTTGAATTGTTTTATCGAAATTAAGACGCAAGTGCCAACAGTCCTTTGCCATCTATAGTGACTCAATGGTTGACAGATAGGTCATCGCCCACCAGTTTGTTTGTTTTGACATCGCGTATGAATACAGTTAGGTCGTTCGAATGTTATTCACTAGTGAATATATGCCCGTGAATATCAAAATATATATGATAGCGTTACGTCACGCTGGTGCCACGAGTTATGTTATACAAGAGGGCCATGATGGCCCTTAATCGCTCACCTGTTTGTAACAGATTAATGATTTCAATGACAGATTGCATAATTTGAAAAATCTTGGTAGAAAACCATCAGATGATGCTACATACTAAATATAAAGAGTCTAGACCTTAAAGCTTTTCCTATGAAAAACTGTTAAGCCCCAGGGCCGGGTCAATTTTGATCTGGGGTTCATAATTTGAAAATCTTGGTAGAGGACTATTAGATAATGCAACATACCAAATATCTAAGGTCTATGCCTTACAAGTTCAGAGAAGACTTTTAAAGATTTTTAAGAGAAGATTTTTAAAAACTTTCCTATACAAGAGATGTCACAGTCATGTGACAAATGCCCCCAAAAATTGTACCCTGTGACCTTGACCTTTTACCCATGGACCAGGGAGTTGACACATCGTCTTTGTGTGGTGAACATTTGTGCCAGGTTCCTTTGAAGTTCATTCACAGATAAACAAGTAATTGTACCCTGTGACCTTGACCTTTGGCATATGGACCAGGGAGCTGAACGCGACACGTCTTTGTCTGGTGAACATCTGTGTCAAGTTATATTGAAATCCATTGATAGATAAAGATGTTACAGACTGGACAGGAAATTTGTGACAAAGTAATTGTATTCTGTGACCTTGACCTTTGACCCATGGACCAGGGAGTTGAAAACGACACATCATCTTTGTCTGGTGAACATTTGTGTCAAATCATATTGAAATCCATTGATATATAAAGAAGTTACAGACCGGACACAAAATTTGTGACAAAGTAATTGTACCCTGTGACCTTGACCTTTGACCTATGGACCTGGGAGTTGAAAGCGCCACATCGTCTTTGTGTGGTGAACATTTGTGCCAAGTTATATTGAAATCCATTGATAGATAAAGAAGTTACAGACCGGACACGAAATTTGTTACAAAGTTATTTTACCCTCTGACCTTGACCTTTGACCCATGGACCTGGGAGTTGAACATGACACATCGTCTTTGTGTGGTGAACATTTGTGGCAAGTTATATTGAAATCTATTGATAGATAAAGAAGTTACAGACCGGACACGAAATTTGTGACAAAGTAATTGTACCCTGTGACCTTGACCTTTGACCCATGGACCAGGGAGTTGAACGCGACACATCGTCTTTGTGTGGTGAACATTTGTGGCAAGTTATATTGAAATCCATTGATAGATGAAGAAGTTACAGACCGGACACGAATTTGGGACGGATGGAAGGACAGACCGGACACAAAATTTGTGACAAAGTAATTGTACCCTGTGACCTTGACCTTTGACCTATGGACCTGGGAGTTGAAAGCGCCACATCGTCTTTGTGTGTTGAACATTTGTGCCAAGTTATATTGAAATCCATTGATAGATAAAGAAGTTACAGACCGGACACGAAATTTGTTACAAAGTTATTTTACCCTCTGACCTTGACCTTTGACCCATGGACCTGGGAGTTGAACACGACACATCGTCTTTGTGTGGTGAACATTTGTGGCAAGTTATATTGAAATCTATTGATAGATAAAGAAGTTACAGACCGGACACGAAATTTGTGACAAAGTAATTGTACCCTGTGACCTTGACCTTTGACCCATGGACCAGGGAGTTGAACGCGACACATCGTCTTTGTGTGGTGAACATTTGTGGCAAGTTATATTGAAATCCATTGATAGATGAAGAAGTTACAGACCGGACACGAATTTGGGACGGATGGAAGGACAGACCGGACACAAAATTTGTGACAAAGTAATTGTACCCTGTGACCTTGACCTTTGACCTATGGACCTGGGAGTTGAAAGCGACACATCGTCTTTGTGTGGTGAACATTTGTGCCAAGTTATATTGAAATCCATTGATAGATAAAGAAGTTACAGACCGGACACAAAATTTGTTACAAAGTTATTTTACCCTCTGACCTTGACCTTTGACCCATGGACCTGGGAGTTGAACACGACACATCGTCTTTGTGTGGTGAACATTTGTGGCAAGTTATATTGAAATCTATTGATAGATAAAGAAGTTACAGACCGGACACGAAATTTGTGACAAAGTAATTGTACCCTGTGACCTTGACCTTTGACCCATGGACCAGGGAGTTGAACGTGACACATCGTCTTTGTGTGGTGAACATTTGTGGCAAGTTATATTGAAATCCATTGATAGATGAAGAAGTTACAGACCGGACACGAATTTGGGACGGATGGAAGGACAGACCGGACACAAAATTTGTGACAAAGTAATTGTACCCTGTGACCTTGACCTTTGACCTATGGACCTGGGAGTTGAAAGCGACACATCGTCTTTGTGTGGTGAACATTTGTGCCAAGTTATATTGAAATCCATTGATAGATAAAGAAGTTACAGACCGGACACAAAATTTGTTACAAAGTTATTTTACCCTCTGACCTTGACCTTTGACCCATGGACCTGGGAGTTGAACACGACACATCGTCTTTGTGTGGTGAACATTTGTGGCAAGTTATATTGAAATCTATTGATAGATAAAGAAGTTACAGACCGGACACGAAATTTGTGACAAAGTAATTGTACCCTGTGACCTTGACCTTTGACCCATGGACCAGGGAGTTGAACGCGACACATCGTCTTTGTGTGGTGAACATTTGTGGCAAGTTATATTGAAATCCATTGATAGATGAAGAAGTTACAGACCGGACACGAATTTGGGACGGATGGAAGGACAGACCGGACACAAAATTTGTGACAAAGTAATTGTACCCTGTGACCTTGACCTTTGACCTATGGACCTGGGAGTTGAAAGCGACACATCGTCTTTGTGTGGTGAACATTTGTGCCAAGTTATTGAAATCCATTGATAGATAAAGAAGTTACAGACCGGACACAAAATTTGTTACAAAGTTATTTTACCCTCTGACCTTGACCTTTGACCCATGGACCTGGGAGTTGAACACGACACATCGTCTTTGTGTGGTGAACATTTGTGGCAAGTTATATTGAAATCTATTGATAGATAAAGAAGTTACAGACCGGACACAAAATTTGTGACAAAGTAATTGTACCCTGTGACCTTGACCTTTGACCCATGGACCAGGGAGTTGAACGCGACACATCGTCTTTGTGTGGTGAACATTTGTGGCAAGTAATATTGAAATCCATTGATAGATGAAGAAGTTACAGACCAGACACGAAATTTGTGACAAAGTAATTGTACCCTGTGACCTTGACATTTGACCCATGGACCAGGGAGTTGAACGCGACACATCGTCTCTGTCCGGTGAACATTTGTGGCAAGTTATATTGAAATCCATTGATAGATGAAGAAGTTACAGACCGGACACGAATTTGGGACGGATGGAAGGACAGACGGACGGACAGACGGACAATGCGATTACTATATGCCCGCCTTTGGGGGCATAAAAAAACTGATATGCCCCTGGGCGGGAAAGTTTTCAACCCAGGGGACATAATTTGAAAAATCTTGGTAGAAAACTATTAGATAGCGCTACATACCAAATATTAAAAGTCTCTGCCTTACAGTTTTGGAGAAGAAGATTCTTAAAGCTTTTCATATGAAAAACTGATAAGCCCAAGGGCGGGGCCATTTTTGACCCAGGGGTAATAATTTGAATAATCTTGGTAGAAAACCATTAGATGATGCTACATACCAAATATCAAGGGCCTAGACCTTACAGTTCTGGAGGAGAAGATTTTTAAAGATTTTCCTATGAAAAACTGATAAGCCCTTGGGCGGGGCCATTTTTGGTCTGGGGGTCATATTTTGATTAATCTTAGTAGAGGACGATTAAATAATGCTACATACCAAATATCAAAGGTCTATACCTTATAATTTTAGAGAAGAATATATTTAAAGATTTTCCTATGAAAAACTGATAAGCCCCGGGGCGGGGCCATATTTGGCCCAGGGGTCATAATTTGAACAATCTTAGTAGAGGACCATTAGATGATGCTACATACCAAATATCAAAGGTCTATGTCTTACAGTTTCAGAGAAGAAGATTTTTAAAGATTTTCCTATGAAAAACTGATAAGCCCTGGGGCGGGGCCATTTTTGTCCTGGGGTAATAATTTGAACAATCTTAGTAGAGGACCATTAGATGATGCTACATACCAAATATCAAAGGTCTATGCCCTATATTTTCAGAGAAGAAGATTTTTAAGGATTTTCCTATGAAAAACTGATAAGCCCCAGGCGGGGCCATTTTTGGCCCAGGGGTCATAATTTGAACAATCTTAGTAGAGGACCATTAGATGATGCTATATACATGTACCAAATACCAAAGGTCTATGCCTGACAGTTTCAGAGAAGAAGATTTTTAAAGATTTTCCTATGAAAAACTGATAAGCCCCGGGGATGGGCCATTTTTGGCCCAGGGGTCATAATTTGAACAATCTTAGTAGAGGACCATTAGATCATGCTACACACCAAATATCAATGGTCTATGCCTTACAGTTTCAGAGAAGAAGATTTTTAAAGATTTTCCTATGAAAAACTGATAAGCCCTGGGGCGGGGCCATTTTTGGCCCGGGGGACATAATTTGAACAATCTTTGTAGAGGACCATTACATCATACTACATACCAAATATCAAAGCTCTTGGCTTTGTAGTTCCAGAGAAGAAGATGTTTAAGTAAATTGTTGACGCCCGCACGTACGCACGACGCCGGACATAGGATCATCCCAATAGCTCACCTTGGCACTTTGTGCCAGGTGAGCTAAAAACAGCATATTCATATTTATAGTAAAACTGGTCAAAGTTTGAGAGGAAAAAAACAACTAGAAAGTACTATTAAACCAGAAATTTCAGTTTTCTTTGTGGTGGGTGGCAAGTTGAATATAAATCTTGTGGTTGTGGGTATCCGACTTACTTTAATTCTCTCGTTTAGGGGGGTTAAAAAAAATAAAATTGTGTTGGTGGTATCCCTATTTTTGGCCGGCGTTCCTACCCCTTAGGCCTTTTTTCCTGCAACAGCCCCAAGCAGAATGTGAGTAAGAGATGTTACAGACAGCGCCATTCCATAATACGTCCTGTTTTTTTCTCTCAAAAAGATGAAGCTTGTCATTGTTGACTTGTGTTTCAAGTCTTTATCCCAAAGGGTTATGTAAATAGGTGTACTTAAAAAAATCCTTAACCAAAAATTCTAAATTAAACATGGCTATAATTCTGTCTAAATGCATGACAGAGTTATTTACTCTTGCCTACAGATGAAGATTC
The DNA here is from genome assembly GCA_963576725.1 of Azorinus chamasolen. Lineage (NCBI taxonomy): Eukaryota > Metazoa > Mollusca > Bivalvia > Cardiida > Solecurtidae > Azorinus > Azorinus chamasolen. The sequence goes on along the minus strand of OY755248.1, from coordinate 9,760,346 downwards.
TGATGGTGAACAAGTGTTCCAAGTTTCGCAACTTTATCTCAAAGAGTTATGTAAATAAATGGACTTTAACAAAAACCTTAACCAAAAAAATTCTAAGTAAAAAGGGCTATGATTATGTCAAATGCTGGACAGAGTTATGTACTCTTGCCTACAGGTGGAGGTTGTGATGGTGAACAAGTGTTCCAACTTGCAAAGCCTCATCACAAAGGGTTATGTAAATAAGTGGACTTACAACAAGAGCTGTCACAGGACAGCGCGCTCGACTATTCTCAGAATTTTTAATGTAAAAATGCTTGATAGTGGACTAAAATAGTGCCCCATGATACTAGAAGCATGTAATCAGTCTCTGTAAAATATCTTTTATAGTATTCTGGATGTAGGATCTCTTTGAACTCTTTAACCCTTTCCCTGTTCTATGTTTATTCCAAATTTCAATACCTACTGAATATTCATTAACAAAATAGCTATAATGAAATCTGGAATCTGGATTATTGTAGTCATTTTAGAAAGTAAATAAACAGATCTATCAAATTCTATAAGCAAACAGAGCAGACCCTGATCAGACGGCTCCTCTAGGAGCCGTCTGATCTGGGTCTACTCTGTTTGCAGATGCGTGAAAACACGTGTATATGAGGGAAAGGGTTAATGAAAGAGAAAAACGTGAGTAAAAAAGGGCAATAATTTCTGTTAAAATGCTTGATAGAGTAATGTACTCTTGTCTACAAATGAAGCTTGAGGTGGTGAACAACTGTTCCAAGCTTCAAAGCTTTATCTCAAAGGGTTATGTAAAAACCTAAACCAAAAGTTCTAAGTTAAAAAGGGCCATAATTCTGTAAAATGCTTGACAGAGTTATGTACTCTTGCCTACAGATGAAGATTTTGATGGTGAACAAGTATTCCAAGTTTTTAAGCTTTATTTCAAAGGGTTATGTAAATAAGTGGACTTTAACAAAAACCTTAACCAAAAGTTCTAAGTCAAAAAGGGCCATAATTCTGTCAAAATGCTTGATAGAGGTATGTACTCTTGCCTACAGATGAAGATTGTGGTGGTGAACAAGTGTTATAAGTTTCAAAGCTTTATTCCAAATGTAGGAGGCAAAAAGTGGACTTTAACAAAAACCTTAACCAAACATTCTACGCGTAAAAAGGGCCATAATTCTGTCAAAATGTTTGACAGAGTTATGTAACTTTGCCTACAGACGAATATTGTAGTGAACAAGTGTTCCAATTTTCAAAGCTTTATTCCAAAGGTAAGAGGCAAAAAGTGGACTTTAACAAAAACCTTAACCAAAAATTCTACGTTAAAAAGGGCCATAATTCTGTAAAAATGCTTGACAGAGTTATGTACTCTTGCCTACAGATATAGTTTGTGATGATGAACACGTGTTCAAAGTTATAAAGCTTTATCTCAAAGGGTTATGTAAATAAAAGGACTTTAACAAAAGTCTTAACCAAAATTTTTAAGTTAAAAAGGGCCATAAATCTATCAAAATGCTTGACAGAGTAATGTACTCTTGCCTACATATGAAGATTGTGGTGGTTAACAAGTGTTCCAAGTTTCAAAGCTTTATCTCAACGGTAAGAGGCAAAACGTGGACTTAAACAAAAACCTTAACCAAAAATTTGAAGTTAAAAGGGCCATAATTCTGTCAAAATGCTTGACAGAGTTATGTACTCTTGCATACAGATGAAGATTCTGATGGTGAACAACTGTTCCAAGTTTTATAGCTTTATTTCAAAGGGTTATGTAAATAAGTGGACTTTAACAAAAACCTTAACCAAAATTTCTAAGCTAAAAAGGGCCATAATTTTGTCAAAATGCTTGACAGAGTTATGTACTCTTACCTACAGATGACGTTTGTGATGGTGAACAAGTGTTCCAAGTTTAAAGCTTTATCTCAAAGGGTTATGTAAATAAGTAGACTTTAACAAAAACCTTAACCAAAAGTTCTAAGTCAAAAAGGGCCATAATTGTGTCAAAATGCTTGATAGAGTTATGTACTCTTGCCTACAGATGAAGATTGAGGTGGTGAACAAGTGTTATAAGTTTCAAAGCTTTATTCCAAATGTAGGAGGCAAAAAGTGGACTTTAACAAAAACCTTAACCAAAATTTCTAAGTTAAAAAGGGCCATAATTCTGTCAAAATGCTTGACAGAGTTATGTACTCTTACCTACAGATGCAGTTTGTGGTAGTGAACAAGTGTTCCAAGTTTCAAAACATTATTCCAAAGGCTAGAGGCAAAAACTGGACTTTAACAAAAACCTTAACCAAAGTGTGACGCGGACGCGGACGCCGGGGTGAGTAGGATAGCTCCACTATTCTTTGAATAGTCGAGCTAAAAATGTGTTCCACATAAATTGAGGGTAACATTTGCTTAACGCAAATGCTAAATGCAAATTCTAAGTCCAATTGTGGGACCTTGACCTTGGATATATATACTGGGACACACCCATGCTACTGTAGCATGTCCAGATAAACACTGTGGTGAAATTTGAGAAGGATCCACCCAGCAGAACTCGAGTTAGAGATGTCACAGACAGGTTACAGGGGTGAGAATGGGCAGCGGTGAAAAAAGAGGAAAATTGGCAGGGGTCAAGGGGACCGCCTAGGCCCCTTGCGGGACATGGGCAGCGCCCATGTGGGGGGACGCAAAATGAAATATAGCTTTCCTGAGCACTTCAGGAGCCTTCTCCTGCATTTTCACTTGGGTCTGTCATTCATGTGTTTTTGTTACAATTATACTTGATTTGCATGTCATACATGATGAGCTGTGTTTACATGTCCATACAATTTACATTCAGTTTATTCAACATTGCCAGATTAATTTCTTGTCAAACACAAGCAATTAAAACTCTTACGTTTTAAAAATGAAATCAAATGGAACTCGGTGATCACAGATAATGATGCAAAATTTGATTTTTAAAGTTGGCATGGTATTGTAACAGTTAACTTTCTAGACAAGATTCACCAAAGTTCACATTACAGTCACAATTTCTAGTCAAAGTTCACATTCAAACTTTGATTCTGATTACTTTTTTATGCCAATAAACCACCTTCTAATTCATTAAACTGGTTTATTAAAAACAAAACATAAGTTTTCTGAATCGATACATCTTGACCAGTTCCTTTAACATTACCTATGAATAGCTATTGACAGACAACTTTCTGGTGAATACTTGACATTACAGGTTTTTACCTGTGAATGGAAATCCGCTGTTTCAACAACTGGACATGTTTAATGCTTTTCAGAAGGTTCTTATATGCTACGCAGTCGCGTTTTCCGTAATTCATTTGTTTGGAACAAAGTTTACACAAGGTTCCCTCGTCCTAAGTTTACTTTCAGTTTCACGAAATCGTCGCCAATCATCACTGTTCTTGTTTCTTTACCGAATGTCAACGTAATTTCTTTCTCTAGCCATCTTGGGTAGAACTTGTTTTCCACACTGTTATCGTAATCTCTGTCTATGCTTCTCATTTTTGTCTTAAATTCAGATTAATTGACAGTACAGATACAGAATTTCATATCATGGACGCCATCTTGGAAATGTTGAACGAACACTGCATAATACGAGCGTTTTGATTGGCTGTAGGACAAGAGTCTCGTTATTCGATTAGCTGAACCAAAATCTCGCTGTTAACGTGATATAAACATTGTTAACGCGGATTTACTTGGAATAGTGAAAGAATATATCGGCAAATAATAATTTCCTGAATTAATCGCCATAACCCCCCCCCTCTACAAATTTCTCATCGGATTTACATCGATCTCAAAAACGGCCCTGAGTGAAATGAAATCTGCGGAATTTCTCACCCCTGAGGTTAACATTTTTGCTAAACACAAATTCTAAGTCCAATTGTGTGACCTGACTTTGGATATACGTACTGGGACACACCCATGCTACTGTAGCATGTCCAGATAAACATTGTGGTTAAATTTGAGAATGATCCACCAAGCAGAACTTGATGTTACTGACAGACGGATGGACGGACAGACAGACAGTGCCATTCCATAATACGCCCTGTTTTTTCAAACAGGCTTATAAAAAGACTGATTTGCGAATTTCATTCTCACCTTCGAGTAATTCAGATGTAACAGATCTGTCCACATATTGAAACCATTCTCTGCCCTCATTTGAACGTGGAATCTGCAATCACATAAAAACATCACCATAACTGAATTGTAAACTAGAGACCAAGAAATATCTCCAATGCCCTCTTATTCTACTGTACTCAATTACATATCTGGACAACCACCATATTCAATCTTATTCCAAAATTTGGTTGTGGGCGAATAATTAGAACATCTTTAGAGCAGTTATCAACTGAGATTTTTATAATCAAGATGGTGTTCATGCAGAATGCTTTGAACGGACCAAAAATTGTATATAAGAATTTTTATTTTTTTTGGGTACCTTTGAAATTCAGATTCGGGACCACCAACATTTTTTTTTTTGTAGGAACAAGAATTGACTGTACTTACCTTCCAGTTGGACCATTTACAGGCGAGGTATATACACACACATGCCACGATGGTTGGTCTGTATTGCAGGCAGAATGTGGTCATATGTAAGCTGTGAGACAAAACAAACCATACATAAGTGGTCAACAAGCATAACAACTACTCTAAGCATTCAGACATCAATCTCCCCTTCCCCTCTCTATGGGTTTGTAAAGCCGAACAAGTCAATTTTGCACCAACCTGTTAACTTTAATAGCATACTATCAAATAGTGCAGACTGATCAAACTACCCCATGGGAACAGTTTGATCTAGGTCAACACTATTTGCCTAAGTTTGTCTGAATTCTTAGGTAAACCTCAGCTGATATCTGAAATAACATACTAGACAGGAATTTGCAAAGAGAGGAATCAGCTGACACCATCACCAAGCAGTCAATTAAGAGATTGTCAAAATGTCAAAAGCAAAAGCATTCATATAAATTTAAGAGTCAAAGTCACCCTAAATAATTGGAACTTCGCCACAGTAATTAAATTTTAACCAGAAACACTGTTTGCAAAAACTTGTGCTACTAAACTAGTAACAAAAGTCTATGGATTTAGCTTTGAATAAGGAATAAAAAACAAAGTACAATAGTATGGTAATAAAATGGATTAAGCCAGTTGAGCGTGATTACACACTTAACAAACTGGAATACAACTAGAAACAATCTGCATTTTCACTACTTTTTTTGTAAAAAAAATAGAACTAGAGGGCCACAATGTCCCTGCATTGCTCATCTGGTCAATAGACGAAGTATATGTTTAACTGTTAAAATTGTTCAGGATGCTGTATATCACTGAAAAAACAGGCTGAAGCTTTTGCAACATTAGACTGTCAATTGATTTACCCTTTCCCTCATATATTAAACAACTTTTCACGCATTTGCAAACAGAGAAGACCAAGATCAGACAGCTCCTATCTGATAAAGGTCTGCTCTATTTGCTTATGGTGTAATATAGATCTGATTCTACAAAATGTCTTGTGTACATATGCCAATATGAAAAATAATCTAATTAATATTAATGATGTGAAAGTAATTACTTAGAGTGCAATACGTTGGCTAGGACCATATCAGACTTTAGAAATGGCATATGATTGAGCCCCAGATAAAATGTCTTATTGACGTACAGTAGAACCCTTCTTAAGCAGCCATCAAAAAGGTCTAATTATGGATCTGTAAGGCAGGTGAAAAGTAATGCATAAAGCTCCTATAGGAGGTTTCTGCATTACTTTTGATATGCATTAAGCAACCACCTGCTTTTTAAGACTCTTATGTTCAATAAATGAATGGCTGCTTAAGACAGGTTCTACTGTATTAAAATGTGTTTTTCAAACAAAATTGAAACTGTTGGTACTCATAAAAAATCCCAGTAAGTGCTTGTTTGATGTGTTAATATACAAAACATCAATCATAGATCTAAATAGAGTAGAACCAGTCTACAGCTACCACATGATGAATAAACATGAAATCTATAAGAGCAGGTGGTTGCCTAATGCTGGATGAAAGTAATGTAGAAAGCTCCTACAGGAGATTTCTGTATAGCTTTTGTCCTGCATTAAGCTACCACCTGTCTTAAAGATTTGTTTTTGGTGGTCGCTGTAAAAAGATTTTACTGTATACCTCTGGTTATTAGGCTAACAAACTTGAGACATGTTTGAACACACAAAGAACTACTAAGCACCTGTTGGTGGCCAGAAAGTAGCTGGTCTGTGCTAAATCCTTACTAGCTGTTACCAGTCATGCAGCGTTCAGCGTTGTATAAGGAAAACCGGCACCAACCCAAAGGTGGCAGCAGCAAAGAGAACAAAAAACAACAAAGTATTAGAACTCAGAATTTAAGTAGACTATGTAGCACTGAAAATTTCCTTTTAACCCATTACCTCACGAATATTACACAATAATTCATGGTTTCAGGAATATTAATTAGAATAACTTTTATACAAGCAAACGAGTACAGGAATTTTTAGTCATGGCAGTAGCTGTAGAATTAGATCTATACAATTCCATAAGCAAACAAGAGTAAACCCTGTTCAAACAGCTCTTACAGGAGCCATCTGATCTGGGTCTACTCTGTATTCAAAGGCATTTCTATGAGGTAAAAGGTTAACCCTAGTCCTTTAATTCATGATTTAATTTAAAGCAAGGTCCCATGTCAGAGTTAGCGGGATATCAATTTTGAATTATTCGGAATAAAATTACCTTTACGGCAGTGATTAACTTAACCCTTTCCCAGTTTTATATTCATGTAAGGAATAGTGACATTATTAATATAAATTAGATTAATTTTTATAATTGCATATGAACATGGCACATTTTAGTAAAGGCAGAAACTGTAGAATGTGATCTATATTACACCATAAGCAAACAGAGCAGATCCTGATCAGATGGCTCCTATAGGGTGTCTGATCTGGGTCTACTTTGTTTGCAAATGCATGATAAAGTGTTTATAAGAGGGAAAGAGTTACAGCAGCCACTCAAAGCCATTGTGGAGTATCAGTGATCTCCCTTGGCTGTTTTATATATGTCAGAGAACATTTTAAACTGTCAGGTGGTAACAGAGCTCTATATGTCAGAGGAATTTTTAAGAAATATTGGTACAATTATTTTCTGCATCTCTTAGTCCTAAAACCTATTTGTTAGTACTCGTTAGAATCACGCAAGAGTTGATTCTAATAAGTGCAGACAAAAATTGTTTGGCTGTGAAATAAGATTTCAATTGATCAGTTAAGTCTCTTTAGAAGGTTTTCAATCTACTACATAAAATACATGTTTCAATATTCTTCTTGAAATCAATCAACCAATAATCCATGAATATGAAGGTGAGAAATAATGACTAATGACTAATGACTATTAATTAGCACAATTTTCATATTGAAATGAACACTGGAATTTTGGCCATGACAGAAACTGTATACTTAGATCTGCTATGCATATTATTCCATAAGCAAACAGAGTAGACCATGATCAGAGAACAGTTACAGGAGTCCTCTCATCTGGGTCTACTTTGTTTGCAAAAGCAGAAAGCATATCTATGGAGTGAAGAGTGAAATAGTTATGCAAAAGTTTTGAAATAATACACATACATTTAACCTTCCACCATGGTTGAAATCAGAGCAATAAAAGTGTATTCAAATAGTAAAATCGTGCTATCCCCACCCAACCCTACGGTGTGACCAAAATCACCTCGTAGAGACGATTCTAAAGAATGTTCAAAGCATAGGGTTGGTTGGAGGAATAAGGAGTCATTCTTGTAAAACGTTTTACTTTATGCATCTGATCTAGGCCTCAGGTTGAAATAGTGATAATTTTACAAACACTCTGAATCTATATTACACATCAGTATCTTATCACAATCCAAAACTTCTTTTATACTAAGTACTTTTTTACAAACCCTTTCAATTCTATACTATGACATTGGTTGTTTACTTCTGTTTTCATCCTAAATTTTCTTTCCATTAATTAAACAAGAGGGCCATGATGGCCCTGATATCGCTCACCAGACAATCGTAGGAGAAGATTTTCAAAGTTTTCACTATATGTTTCTATAGAAAACTGGCCATCCCTGGAGCGGAGCCAATTTTGACCCCAGGGGTATAACTTATACAACTTTTGTAGAGGATCTGAACATGATGCTTTGTGCCAAATATGAGAGCTGAGAACCTTCTAGTTTCAGGAGATTTTCAAAGTTTTCACTATATACATGTTTTTAGTCAAAACTGACCACCCTAGGACGGGCCATTTTTGACCCCAGGGGTATAATTTATATAACTTTTGTAGAGAACCTGAACATGATGTTAACAGTTATGTGCCAAATATGAAAGCTGAGAACTTTCCTGTTTCAGGAGAAGATTTTCAAAGTTTTCACTATATGTTTCTACAGAAAACTGGCCACCCCTGGGGCAGGGCCAATTTTGACAGGCCAGGTTCAACAAGGTTGCCACAAACCAGAGGAAACAAAATTCCCTGACAATTCCCGGACATAATTTCAAATTTCCCTGACACATTTCATCGCGAAATTTGGTCTTTCTGTCATAATTTCTGTAATATGTTTTAGAATAATATGGATGTAATGGATGTTTTAGAATATATAACATTCATTCTCATGTTTTCAAAATTCCCTGACAATTCCCTGACATTTGCCTATATTTTAAAATTTCCCTGACAGTTCTCAAAATTCCATGACCTTGAATTTTTTTTAATTCAACCCCCCCCCCCTTTGGGGCTTGGATACTTATGAGACATTTGGAGTTAATCAGTCTCTCATCTGGATCCAAACTGTTTGCAAATAAGATATCTTTGATTCTTCATTGGCAATGAGAGTTAAAGAGAGACAAAAGCAAGAGTTCACGCTTTCCCTCATGACTATTAATGTAAGAAATAATGACATCATGATTATTTATAAGCTGATTTCTCATAATGGTTAAGAATACAGGATGTTTTGTTTTGGCAGAAACTGTATAATCATATCTATACATACTTACACATCAGCAAGCAGGGCAGACACCGATCAGACAGCTCCTACTGGAGATATCCCCAGAGTCTACTGTTTACGTAAGTGTCAAAAAGCATCTCTATCAGGGAAAAGGTTAAAAAGTTATTTTTCAAATTGAAGCAGACAGCCATATTTTGCATTCACTTAAGTATTTAAGGGTGAGGAGAAGAAAACATACAACCTTACCTTTGACAAGATTTGTGGCTTTTACTATATGTGTGTGAGGATGATCCACTGTGACTTCAAAGCCTGTAAGAAAATCACAGAGGTACTCCACAGACCAGCTATGAGAAATGGTAAATTGGAGAGAAAATCTAAGCATAAGGCTGTGCCAAGTGTTTATCCAGATAAGACATTTGCATTAGGGGTGTGTTGCAACCTGTAGGGTCTCATCCAACTCTTCAGGATTTTATAGATCCCAGATTAATACTTTAACTATCATACTGGATGATCTGAGTAAACACTGTTCAAAATACCAAACCTCTACAGATGCCAATCAGATCTATTATATTTCATAAGCAAATAGAGCAGACCCTGTCCAGATGGCTCCTATAGGGCTGTCTAATATGAGATTACTCTTATTTGCAAAGGTGTGAAAAGGCGTATATTTGGAGTAACATGTTAAAACTGTAATAATTGCTTTTAGTAATACCTTTTGATGGATACACTGGCCTAGCAATGCTTGAAATATTAATATATTAAACTAGAACTATCACTAAAGGTGATTAATACCCCCACTAACACAGAGATGGGGTTATAGAAATAAAGCTCCTGACCGCTAAATTTTCATTTGTTCAATTACGAAAAGGGAGATCATTCATTCATGCACAATGCGACAAATCAAAACCTTTATCATAGGTGCAGAACTTCAGGTGGTGTTCAACAATACTACAAAATTTAAAAAAGTTCTGTTTCGGTATGACAGAGAAAAGCTCCGAAAAAAAATAAAATCATTTATTAAAACAAGCCTGATTTTGACAAAAATAACAAAGGACAATAACTCAATAAATACTGATGACAGAGTTATGGACCTTGTGCACTGCACTTGTGGTCAATGTGGTCTATCTGTATATGAAGTTTGAAGTAAATAGCTTTTATACTTTGAAAGTTATGATCTGGACATGTCAGATTTTGAGAAAAAATGACAAAGGGCAATAACTCAAAAAATACTGAAGACAGAGTTATGAACCTTGTGCACTGCACTTGTGGTCAATGTGATCTGTCTGTATATGAAGTTTGAAGTCAATAACTTTTATATGTTGAAGTTATGATCCGGACAAACCAAATTTTGACCCAAAAAAGGGGGAAATAACTCCAAAAATACTGAAGACAGAGTTATGGACATTGAGCACTGCACTTGTAGTCAATGTGTTCTACCTTTATATGAAGTTTGAAGTTAATAGCTTTTACACTTTGAAAGTTACGATCCGGAGAAACCAGATTTTGAGAAAAATAACAAAGGGCAATAACTCAAAAAAATACTGAAGACAGAAAACTTTACGAACATTGTGCACTGCACTTGCGGTCAATCTGTATATGAAGTTTGAAGTCAATAGCTTTTATACTTTGGAAGTTATGATCCAGACAAGCCGGACAGACAAACAAACGGCCATGGTGACTCCAGTATACTTCCTTCCCCCAAAAATTCGTTTGTGGGGGTGTATATATATATATACACGAGACTTCCTGCCAATTGGCAATAATTTAAAGTAACTCTTAGTATGCAAAACCTTTCATGAAAACTTGATTAAAATGCTTATCACATTACATTAAATTTCCCTAAAAGGTTTTGATACAAAGCATGCTTTATCTTTGTGTACTCTCTTTTGCCCAAAAGGAACTGATTAGATACTCACCTAAAGTTTGTAAAAGAATGTTCTCATTGATGACTAACTGTTGAGCTTGCTCCAAGTATGCCTGAAAGAAACGATCACAATTGAAGTAATGATAATGTGGAACACTCATTACAGCCACCTTACAGCTAATGGGGTTCCATATTTATGCATTCAGCAAATATAACTAGATCTATCATTCCCCCCAACCCACCCCACCCCACCCCGACAACACAGCTAAGATTGCAAATCCAAGTTTGTGACATCAACTACCCATGTAACAGGACCAAAACACAAAAAGCGTTGCAGGCGCTACAGTATTCTTTGCATGGCAACAATGTTTTGAAAATCAAACTTTTCATATTTAGCATAAAATAGTGGGTCTAGAAGGAAAAGGATTAACACTTTCATTCGCAGAATACATTGGGAACAAACAAATGAGCCTAAAGCTACTGAATCCAAATTGGTTAAAATATCTGCTTGCATTTTTTACCATTGATAGAAACTAGAGTCAGATCTATTAAATTAAAGTATCATATAAATTATTTCCATCATTTTTTAAATTTTCATGGTATAATAACAGTTTGTCCTAGGACATCTGTACCAGGTACTAGTAGAATCGCAGATTGTACTAGAATAAATTGTGATTGGAGACACCATTTCCTCACGTTTCAAGCCAAAATGACCAAAACATTTTCCAACATTCAAGAAGAGATAATTCTGCAATGCCTAGTGGTAAACAGATGAAAATTGCGCATTGCACATCTACTACTATTCATGGTTGTTGTGTGTACCAAATATAAACTGAACACCTTTCAAATTGAAGGAGGAGTTCGCGAAACTAACTCCCCATATTTCATGCAAAAATGACAAACAATACTAAAAAGTTCAAGGGGAGATAATTCTGCTATGCTCAGCGGTAAACATCTACCATTCATGGATTTATGCATACCAAATATAAATCGCACAACTTAAGGAGGAGTTCACAACACCAACTACCATTGTTCAATTGTGGACGGACGGACCAATTGCCCGACAGGAAGATTCCAGTGGTTACCCCTCAAACAAGTTTGCTGGGGTATAATAAAAGGCAGCAGGCTATGAAACTCAACCCTGCCCCTATTTAAGTGTGTTTTACTATTGATTACAATTAATTATTATTAACACCCCATCTCATTAAAATTTATACTAGAGAAGTCATGAATATTCATTAACTGATTTTTTATAACTGCATAAGAACAAGTGAATATTTGGGCCATTTCATAAACTGGAGAATCAGATCTTACTTATTCCATAACCATGATTCTCTAATTATTCCATTACCAAACAGAATTTTATTTTTTCTACAACCTGCTTCTTTCCATTAACTCTTTACTCTATTGATACACCTTTTAACACCTTTGCAAACAGAGTGAACCACGATCAGCTGGCTCATGTAGAAGCTGCCTGCTTATAAAGTTATATTGATCTGATCCTACAAGTATCATTTGAAACTGCGAAAAAACTTTCTTGTTCATATGCCATTTTATTTCAGGTAATTGATCTTTACATGCCATTTATAGACACGTTCCCTTTAACAAACACTTTGAACTTTTTTGGCGCCAAAATATTTTTGTCTGCAAACTATGTCATCTGCCGTAAGTTTCCGAGTTACTCGGTGTCTCATCTGGATCAAAACTGTTTGCAAGGGTTATTACAGATTCACTCTTTGCAAAATATCCTGAGTCACATTCTGGGGAGTTTGACAGTGAAAGAATGAGTTTTTGTCATCTCAACACGACTCACCTCACTGCGTGTATCGGGTGCTGGGGTTTTGTCTCTACAAAGACAAGAGTGAGCCACTTTGATAACATGCTCCAGTTTGCGGGGCTGTTCTTCCACCTTGGCCGCCAAAAACAAAGCTGCTGTTGCCATCTCCTGCAAGAAATATTATACATACAGTAAAGTCAGTCTACAGCAACCACCCAAATAATAGATGTTCTTTTCAACCCATTCCCTGTTCTATGTTCATTTCAAATTTCAATACCTACTGAATATTTATGGACAAAATAATTACAATGAAATATGGAATCAGGAACATTGTAGCCATTTTAGAAAGTAAAGAAACACATCTATCAAATTTCATTAGCAAACAGAGCAGATCCTGATCCTAGAGGAGCCGTCTGATCTGGGTCTACTCTGCAAAGATGTGAAAAGGTGTTTATATGAAGGAAAGGGTTAACTCATTCTCTCCTAGACTAGTTTTAGATCCTAACTCTTTGAATTAATCTACCGAAAAGGAGCATAAACTATAGAAAGGGAGAATTTTAGATTTGCATAATTTTTAAACCATTGTGATAAATAGACTAGAGCATTTGCTCCATAGGAGAAAGAATGAGTTTTACAGAGGTGGAAAAAGGTGACAGTAGGAGAGACTGAGTTAAACAGCAGCCATCAGTTCTTATACCCCAAGGTTTATATGGTTGCTAATTAGCTATAGGCAGGCTCTACTGCATGGTGTATACAGATTCTCAATAAGCTAAGTAACCTCTGAAAATGCTCCACATTAAGACCAAGAAACTTGCTGTGCAAAATCAAGTTTGGATTTGACACTCCAACTGTATCTTAACAAGATGTTTGTAAAACATGTATACCACCCAGACCCCCTGACCTTTGATCTACTGACCTCAACTATAGAGGTCACCAAGTGGTCATGACTAATCAACACAGCAACTTTAAAGATCCTAAGCCAAACCACTGATCATTTATTGATCTGAAAATATTTCACAAGTTAAGGTTATGGTGACCTTGACCTTTGACCTAGTGACCTCAACAACTATAGGGGTCAAGTTGTCACAACCAACAATCACAGCAAGTTTGAAGATCCCAAACCAAACCATTGAGCAGTTGTTAATCAGAAACCATTTCATCAGTTAAGGTCATAGTGACCTTGACCTTTGACCTAGTGACCTCAAAAACAATAGGGGTCATCAAGTTGTCATGACCAACCACCACAGCAAGTTTGAAGATCCTAAGTCAAACCCTTGAGCAGTTATTGATTGGAAACCATTTCACCAGTTAAGGTCATGGTGACCTTGACCTTTGACCTAGTGACCTCAAAAACAATAGGGGCCATCTAGTAGTCATGACCAACCACCACAGCAAGTTTGAAGATCCTATGCCAAACCCTTGAGCAGTTATTGATCGGAAACCATTTCACCACTTAAGGTCATGGTGACCTTGACCTTTGACCTAGTGACCCCCAAAACAATAGGGGTCATGACCAACTACCACAGCAAGTTTGAAGATTCTAAGCCAAACCCTTGAGCAGTTATTGATCGGAAACCATTTAACCAGTAAAGGTCATAGTGACCTTGACCTTTGACCTCAAAAACAATAGGGGTCATCTAGTGGTCATGACCAACCAACACAGCAAGTTTGAAGATCCCAAGTCAAACCCTTGAGCAGTTATTGATCGAAACTATTTCACCAGTTAATTAACGCTTTCCCTGTTCTATGTTTATTTCAAATGTCAATACCTACTGAATATTCATGGACACAATCGATATAATGAAATATTGAAGGTGGACCATTGTAGCCATTTTAGAAAATAAAGGTACAGATCTTTTAAATTCTAGTAGCAAACAGAGCAGACCCTGATCAGACAGCTCCTCTAGGAGCCGTCTGATCTGGGTCTACTCTATTTGCAGATGCGTGAAAACACATTTATATGAGGGAAAGGGTTAAGGTCATTGTGACCTTGACCTTTGACCTAGTGACCTCAAAAACAATAGGGGTCTTCTAGTTGTTATGACCAACAACCACAGCAAGTTTGAAGATTCTAAGTTGTTTATTAGTTATCATTCAGAAACCATCGATCTACCGACAGACAGACTGACCGACATGTGCAAAGCAATATAACCCCATTTTTTCAAAAGCGGGGTATAAAAAGGAATTGTAGCAGATGACAGTTTTAGCAGATGACCATTTTAGCATGCAAAGATTTAATCAGCACCAGTAGAAAACTTGCAAGGTCCAGACCTCTAAAATGTTTTCAAATTTAGTGAGCTTCAAAATTTTTTTTTACAAAGAGTAAAACAAGAGCTGTGTGCTGCGTGTCCAGCTAAATTAACAAGAGGACCATAAGCAGTGGTTCTGCAGAACACGATTTTCAAAGAATTAGAATATTGATTTTATCAAGACGATCATTCTGACCAATGAAGATTGGGCTAAAAATGTGCCCTCCAGAGTGATTTTTCTAAGATTTGACCTAGTGACCTACTTTTTGATTCCATCCTACCCATGATCAATCTCAACCTTGATATCACCAAGACAAACATTCTGGCCAAGTTTAAGGAAGATTGGGCTAAAAATGTGGCCGCTGGAGTGTAAACAAACCTTTTCTAAGATATGATCCAGTGACATACTTTTTGACCCCACATCACCCACTTTCAAACTCGTCCAAGATTTTAATAGAACAATCATTCTGACCAAGTTTCATGAAGATTGGAGAAAATATTGTGACCACAAGATTGTTTTCAAAGTTCTATTGTTTAATCTAGTGACCTAATTTTAATCCCATGTGACCCACTTTCAAACTTGACCAAGATTTTATCAAAACAATCATTCTGATAAAGTTTCATGAAAAGTTGGCTAAAAATATTACCTCTAGAGTTTTCACAAGGTTTTTCTACTATTTGACCTAGTGACCTACTTTTTGACCCAACCTGACCCACTTTCAAACTAATCCGAGAATTTATAAAGACAATCATTCTGACCAAGTTTCATGAAGATTGGACAAAAAAAATGTGAGTGTTGAGTGTTCACAAGTTTTTTCTGCTGTTTGAACTTGTGACATAGTTTTTCATTCCATGTGACCCACTTTTGAACTCCTCCGAGACTTTATCAAAACAATCCTTCTGATAAAGTTTCATGAAGATTATGCCACAAATGTGACCTCTAGAGTGTTTACAATGTTTTTCGACTATTTGACCTAGTAACCTAGTTTTTTAATGCACAAGACCCACTTTCAAACTCATCCGAGATTTTAATAGGACAATCATTCTGACCAAGATTCATGAAGATTGGGCTAAAATGTGACCACAAGGTTTTCCTACTATTTGACCTAGTGACCTAGTTTTTAACCCCACTTAAACCACTTTCGAACTCGTCCGAGATTTTATCAAGACAATCATTCTGACCAAGTTTCATGAAGATTGCACTAAAATTGTGACCACTTGAGTGTTCACATGCAAATTGTTGAAGACGGACGATGCACGCCGGACATTCAAGTATCCCAAAAGCTCACTTTGAGCTTTGCTCAGGTGAGTTTTAAAAAAAAAAACATGAAAAAAATAACTCCAAAATTTGAAATCAAGAATTATGGTTCTTATGTAGGGACCCTCTCCTCTACCCACCTATGAAGTTTCATGCTGATACCTCTTATACTTTTCGAGTAATGAGCTACATTAAAGTTTTTGCACGCCGACAATGACAATGCCTACGGCCAAGTGATCACAATAGCTCAACCTTTCTTCGAAACAGATGAGCTAAAAAGAGCCGTGTGCAGCACCAACGCTTGTCTGATTTGGTGCTTGTCCAGCTAAAAGATCTTTTTTTAAAAACAATAAACGGCAATAACTCCAAAATTTTGGAATCAAGAATTATGGTTCTTATGTAGGGGCCTTCTCCTCAATGAGATCTACTATCCTATGAAGTTTCATGTTGATACCTCTTATACTTTTCCAGTAATGAGCTACATTAAAGTTTTTGCATGCCGACAAAGACGCTTACGACCCAGTGTTCACAGTAGGGCTAAGGCTAGCTTGACTTTTCTTCAAAACAGATGAGCTAACAAGAGCACTGCAAGCGGGTGCTAACACTAGTCTGTCGGCATTGTCAAGATGAACATGCATACCAAAAATGAAGGTTGTATATGAAAAATTGAAGAAGTTCTGGTCAATGTTAAGATTTCGGACGACAACAACGATGATGCGGACGGCGGAGTTATGACGATAGCTCGTGATTTCTTCGAAAACAGACGAGCTAAAAATGGTTGTATAATGACGAAAGTATACACTTCAATCTCCTATAGAATAGAAAATTATAATCTGATCTAAATCAACCGTTTGCAAAGACATTCATGAACTTGTTAATAAATAGTAGACTAATATCTAATACAGTACAACCTCTCTAAACTGGACATTTAAATCAGTCATAACACTGGTCTGTAAGGCAGGTGGCAACTTAATACAGGGTAAAAGGCATTGAGAAAGCTCCCAAAGGAGCTGTTTGCATAATTTTCATCCTGCATTAAGCAGCCAACTGCCTAAAAGGTCTAAAATAAAGTTCTGCTTTAGTGAGGTTTTACGGATTATATACTTACATTTCTCTGGAATCTTGTAAATGACTGAAACATGTAAAACCTATGCAAGTAGACTATGGCAGTGTTGATGCACAGCTGTGTACTGAGGCAAAGTTAAGGAATCAAGAATTCATACAGATCAACACAAATGAGAACAACTGCAAATTAGTGGTGTAACAATAGGTCAACTATCAAGGTATCGCAATAGTTGAGCTTCCAATATGAATAGTTTGATAACTATCGCCAATAGTTAATTCAACGACTGATAGTTTCAAAAGTTTTCTTAAGTACAGTGGAAACATTTAAAATCTTATCATATGAAAAAGAAAACATCCGTCTCTATATTAGAGTC
This sequence comes from Azorinus chamasolen, assembly GCA_963576725.1. Lineage (NCBI taxonomy): Eukaryota > Metazoa > Mollusca > Bivalvia > Cardiida > Solecurtidae > Azorinus > Azorinus chamasolen. The sequence goes on along the minus strand of OY755248.1, from coordinate 9,742,825 downwards.
TACTCCGTTTCCAAAGATACGAAGACATGTTTGTTTATACCATTTAAAGGGTTGAATGATCAGGGCTCAAACAAGAGGGCGATTTGGGAGAAATAGTCTCCCTAACCCTGCTGACTTCTCCCTGTTTTGAGCTGAGGGAGAAGTTTTATTATATAGAACATACATGTATAGGGAAATACAAAATCAGGACCAAACTTCTCCCCCAATATCACTAAACTTCTCCCGAATTAAGAACTCCAGATTGAGCTCTGATGACATGCATATGTATTTGTGTTGCTTTGTATGCTGTTATTGTGTTAAAATTATACAGACAAGAAGGCTGATCTTAAGTTTGAGAAGAAAACTATCGTCATAGTATTACAATAGTTTCTAAACTACTGCAATAGTATTGTAATAGTATTTTGACTATCTTGATGCAATACTATCGCGAGTGATTTTGGCCTCAATATTCACCCCTACTGCAAATACATCACATGAACCATCATATTTTCATCTAATAAGTTCGTAATTTATAGTTTCATCCTTCAATATTCAAATCTGAACAGTTGTCAATCCTTTCCCTGTTGAATATTCATGTAAGAAACAGTATCATGAATATCTGTATCTGTTCACTGTATTTTGGAATTAGTACAAACTGTGGCGTCAAATCTATTATAATTTTATACGAAAACAGAGCAGACCCTGACCAGGTTCTTGAACTGTCTTTACAAAATAAATACTTGTAAGCCCCCATGCTGTTCAACAAAAAAAAAAAATTGTTTAAGCAACATGGTAAATGTCATCTAAGCAACATAATTGCAGACATATTAAAATTCGCTGTGGGCACCTTTCATATATATATTCAACCACTTAAAAACATTGGTAGGTTACCTCAGGAACATTATTACAGATCAATGTTACAATCCTGTCTGCATTTTTGTCACAAATGAAGGATCTATAGGTTGAACAATATTGATAGAGCCTAAGGGTCACCCAAGGAATTATTAAAATCTCGAAAATGGTTTCAGGACAAAAAATTCCCTATACAATATTGCGTATATATATTGAAAATGGCCCAGTCTGACTGCTGCCACCCAATTCACAAATCAAAACAGGGTAACCAAAAAATAACTGGTATACATACTGAAATCTTGCATGTTTAATTTTCGCTATGGCCATGTATAGAAAGTTAGCTCCGCCCTTTGTAGTCATGATTTTCGAGTATTGATCAAAATGACATAACCCTTGACCCAATGAATACCTATACAAACAAGAGATGTTTGTAAAACATGTATACCCCCCCCAGTCCCCCTGACCTTTGATCTAGTGACCTCAACTATAGAGGTCATCTAGCGGTCATGACTAATCACCACAGCAACTTTGAAAATCCTAAGCCAAACCACTGATCATTTATTGATCTGAAAACATTACACAAGTTAAGGTCATGGTGACCTTGACCTTTGACCTAGTGACCTCAACAACTATAGGGGTCATTTAGGTCATGACCAACTACCACAGCAAGTTTGAAGATCCCGAACCAAACCATTGAGCAGTTATTAATTGGAAACCATTTCATCAGTTAAGGTCATGGTGACCTTGACCTTTGACCTAGTGACCTAAAAATCAATAGGGGTCATCTAGTTGTCATGACCAACCACCACAGCAAGTTTGAAGATCCTAAGCCAAACCCTTGAGCAGTTATTGATATGTAACTACTTCACCATTTAAGGTCATGGTGACCTTGACCTTTGACCTGGTGACCTAAAAAACAACAGGGCTCATCTAGTTGTCATGACCAACCACCTAAGCAAATTTGAAGGTCCTAAGCCAAACCCTTGAGCAGTTATTGATCAGAAACCATTTTACAAATTAAGGTCATGGTGACCTTGACCTTTGACCTAGTGACCTCAAAAACAATAGGGGTCATCCACTTGTCATGACCAACTACTGCAGCAAGGTTGAAGATCCTAAGCCGAACCCTTGAGCAGTTACTGATCGGAAACCATTTAACCAGTTAAGAGCATGGTGACCTTGACCTTTGACCTAGTGACCTAAAAAACGATAGGGGTCATCTAGTGGTCATTACCAACCACCACTGCAAATTTGAAGATCCTAAGCCAAACCCTTGAGCAGTTATTTATCGCAAACCATTTCACCAGTTAAGGTCATGGTGACCTTGATCTTTGACCTAGTGACCTAAATCGCAATAGGACTCGTCTAGTTGTCAAGACCAACCACCTAAGCAAATTTGACAATCCTAAGTCAAACCCTTGAGCAGTTATTGATCAGAAACCATTTTACCAGTTAAGGTCATGGTGACCTTTACCTTTGACCTAAAAAACAATAGGGGTCATCAGTGATCTGCCAAGAATTTTGGACAGGTGGGACAATTGCCCACCTGTCCAAAAAAAGGTGGGACATTTTCAAATTTCATGGGTCACTATTTTTTTCAATCAAAAACACTGTAAACTTACCTGTTTATATGTTTCTATGGGACAAGTTGATGGTCATTAAGTTTCTACATTCAGATGTCAGTGTGTTATGTTTTCTATGTTTCAAACACAAAGTACAGGTCATAGAGTTTGTTTTTTCATCATACAGTAGCCATTTGTATTCACCGCACCATTTTTGGTTGAATAATCGAGCCTTGCATTTAACTGTCTTTATTTGGACCTTATTGCCACTCTTACTGCATGCCGATTCCGAAGTTTCTTCGACACGCGAACTAGAGGGGATGCTTTCAGAACTCGAGACCGAGCTGATAGGTTCAGCGCTTTTTTGGGTCGTGGTCGGTTCACTAGCACTCTCTGTCACTAAGTCGGATACAGAATTATTGTTAACATCACTCGACTTTGATTTTTTGGCCGGAGAAAGAAAGAACGAATATCTGTGGTGTTTTTACGTTTGTCTGCCATCGTAAGTATCGAAGGTAAATAACAGAGACGTTCCGAATGAACGGGAATAGCGTTTCGGCCCAATAACTTTCGTACCCAGGGCCGAAATTCGGACGCGCCATGTCCGCGGCGCTGGTATTTTCAATGCGGGATTTGAAATTTTAGTGCGCCCAGGACGCAAAAACGCAGCCTTGGCAGATCACTGGGGGTCATCCAGTGGTCATGAACAACTACCACAGCAAGTTTGAAGATTCTAAGATAAACCCTTGATCAGTTATTGATCGGAAACCATTTAACCAGTTAAGGTCATGCTGACCTTGACCTTTGACCTAGTGACCTCAAAATCAATAGGGGTCATCTAGTGGTCATGACCAACCACCACAGCAAGTTTGAAGATCCTAAGCCAAACCCTTGAGCAGTTATTGATCGGAAACTATTTTACCATTTTAGGTCATGGTGACCTTGACCTTTGACCTAGTGACCTCAAAAACAAAAGGGGTCATCTACTTGTCATGACCAACCACCACAGCAAGTTTGAAGATTCTAGGCCAAGTCGTTTATTAGATATCGTTCGGAAACCATTGATCTACCGACAGACCGACCGACCGACATGTGCAAAGCAATATACCCCCATTTTTTCAAAAGGGGGGTATAATAATACCATGATGAATATTCAGTAGATTTTTTATTTATGGATTATCAACAAGGGACATTGGTGTTTTACACAATCTCTACCTGGCTACACCCAAGAACAACTTCTGCATTTTTTTATTATTAAAAATTGAAAAAAATAAGTATCAACTTTTTTTCCATTTGGTTACTATGGCAGTCTGAACTATTCTTATAACTTTGGTAGTGTATAATTCCTGTGAAAATTTGTCAGCATTCATTTGTTTCCAATAAATGGTTTCAGACATTACTTGTTTTCCAATGGTAATTTTTTTTTATTTAATACTGGTGTTATGAACAGTATATATACATATCTTCTCATTTACGAAATGTTATGATTATTGTGACCCATTTAACAAAAATTTAGTGTTTTTGCAAAAGTGCATTTCTTACACGAGAGTTCATATGCCACTAGAAATTCAGCCATTAATTAATTTTCCATAAAGTAACTAATTATTCATAATTGCACAAATATTTATAAGGTAAAAGGTAAACAGGTTTAACATTTTTGAGTCATATTTTAATTTTCTTCTTTGATAACTTGCAAATGCTCTATTTAGAAGCATAGTTTTAATGATTATCATACTGTCATACTTTAATTTCAAACGATCCCCACATTTTAATTCAGATGGTCAGTTATCCTCTAAAATATCAGACTTGCACAAACACTTTCATATGTAAACAAGTTGTGTTTGTGAAACACTATGCCCCCGCTAATTTGACCTTTGACCCAGACTGATGACTTTGACACCCCTAAAAATGTGCAGTTTCATGATATGCGCATGCCAAATATCTCTACTGGTTCAAAAGTTATGGCCAATGTTAACGTCAGTGATTTGACCTATATACAGTTGAACTTCTGATAACTCGAACTGCAAGGGACCGTACAAATTAGTTCGAGATAAGAGGAGTTCGAGTCATCCGATTTCTAATCTGAACACTTTCTCAAGGCCACAGCTTAATACAGGTCTAAAGTAATGCTGAAAGCTCCTGTAGGAGTTTTCAGCACAACTTTAGATCTGTATTAAGCTGCCACATGTGTTTCTAGATATCTGTAACAATACATTTTAGAGCAATTCTGTATTGTAAGTTTTGGAAGGACTGAACTTTTTGTTTGAGTGTCCCAAAGTTCGAGATATCGAAGTTCAACTGTATTTGACCTGACCTCGACATGTCACCCCTCAAAATGTGCGATTTTATGAGATACATATATGCATGCCAAATATCAAGTCTCAATCTGTACTAGCTCAAAAATTATGAACGGACCCGTTCCCAATGACAGGAAAGTGTTTCCTAAGCGTCAGAATTAACTACCAGCAACAGTGGTGATTCCTTACTATGTCTGTTAAGAAAATAACTGCGGAGGTGAGTCGGACAGAGTTTCACACGTCCACATCAACACCACGGAAGTTTCCCAACAGGAGAACTTTTGACGCTGGCAAGTACCATAAAGACTATCCATGGTTGTACTACAATGGTTATGTCTGTGGGGTACATGTCCAGTCTTTTGTGCATGTTTCAGAAAAATCCATAAACTGATAGAACTAAAGTGCATCAGCACAGCAGCAGTTGAGAGGGTGTTTAATGCCATGAACACAACCACGCTCCCGTTTATCTGACAGAACTTCTCGTAAAGCCAGCATCAACACGCTGTCTGAGATCGGCAGACAAAGCCCAAGAGATGTATGCTGTGCCATTCAACAAGAGAAAGACCTTTAGTGATAGAAGTTTTGGGACAGTAAGTCCCAGACTTTGGAACGGGCTTCCTAGCGATATTAAAAGAGCAGAAAATGTTGAATCTTTTAAAAGAAGGTTAAAAACGCATTATTTCAGACAATTTGATTCACTTTTTAATATTTCGTAGAAACTGTCAGTGTGTTTTAGATGCAACAAGTACTTTATATAAAGTCTGGGTTTTAGTATATCATAACAGTTTTGTAACCATCGTTTTATGGATTTTAGTTTTTATGCTTTCTTAAATGTATATTTGTGTATTGAATATCCTCTATCGATTTTTATTTGTCTCTGATTTTATTTATGTCAATGTACAACGCCATTGAATGCATTATTTGCAAAACTAGGCGTTTAACCAAGTGATTAAGTTTCAAGTTTCTTTGTGTTCTCCTAAAAGGAGCACACTTTTGCAAACCAAACTGTCTTCCCTCATAATGATTAACTTGGAGGGACCGTAAGAACTTTTTGAAGGGTATCTAGAGAAGATTTGTAATAACTTGCAAAATCCAGAAAGCTTCCACTTTAATAAGACACAGTCTATGTACAGTGCAAATATTGCTTCAATAAAAATTTAGCAAAATTGTTGTTTTTGTTGTTTAATTATGCATTTATAAATTTTTTTAGACATTTTATATGCACAAATTATACAGTTGTTTGGAAAATATTTCTCAAATTAACGGTTTGTCGATAACTTTTTTCCCAATTTGTCCAATTTTACGATGTGAAAATTCCCAATTTCACAAGGTACTCTTTTCCCAAAATGGTAAGAAAAAGGGCTGTCCTAGAATATTCAGTAGGTTTTGATATTAGGACTAAATCTAGAACAGGGAAAGGGTTAACGATTAAAACATTTAAGGAAAACAAGCATGATGTGGATGAGAATGAAAGTTGATATTCAAGTGTCTGATGAAAGCATGCTTTCAATGGATCACACATCCAATGCATAACTTTAGATTATTGAAAATAGTCAGATTGCCTATTGACATACAACTCTGTAAAGTTTGATAGGTCTTGTAAAAGTTTAGGCAAGCAGGGCTGGAAAAATCCTAAAACTTTTACTCGTCCTGCCAGCTGCTTTTGTCTTATTTTAAATACTTAAAATTCATTGTTAAAAATTCTGAAATTCTACTTGACCTGCAAGAAAGTTACTCGTCATGGCGAGCTGACGAGTGGAATTTTCCAGGCCTGGCAAGGCAATGATTAAAAATTTAGAAAGTACCATAGATCAAAACCTCAACTTTGAAACAGAAAACTCCAATTGAATTTGTCTATCAGAACTTTTCAGTTATTATCTCCTTAGTTTCTCTAATCTGGACATTCTTACACATTTCACAAAAGGATGCTGAATATACGAGACATTGAGAAAGCAGAAGTATAATCCATTTCAGACAAGCTTTAAATGTTTTGAGAAACCCCCTTGAAAAATTAAGGCCTTTGTGTAGAAAGTAAGGAAATGAAAGTGGAATGCTGAACAAACAGCAATACAGCTGTGCAATTAGATGTGTTTTGTGTTGTGTAAAGAAACTAACATTTCTTAATTCGAAATGATGTTTTTATTGTGTCATTTCATAACTCGTGGTTCGCGACATGTTTAGAAACATGTATTGAAACGGTCTACATCGCGGTTAACTAATTCTCGGTGCTTCAGTTCACTCAGCAGGAGTGTAAACGTAAGTGCGGCAAACTCCTTTCAACTATAATACTCCGTTTACTATACTCAGGCGTTGGAGAACGCAACTTCTTTCGCTTTCCGACACCGTTTTCTCGGAAAACTAGCGTGGCTGAAGTTGCTTTCTCCGCAGACTGAATAGCCGGACAGAGAGGATACACAGAGAGACGTTGGCCCATATCTTGTATGAGATTCGCCCCCTGCTGTCGATATGACAATTCCTTGTCGGCATCCATCCCACTTTTCCGACTGGGAGTATTCTGAAGTTGTTCTTTCGTAAACGTCCATCTTGAAGCCGCCATTCCCCAGCACCGAGATCAAAATTCTTGTCAATGCGCATGCGCATAACCTAAATTTGGGACCGCAGCGAAAATAAGGACGCATTTGTTTGAAGAAAAATTGAAATTCAATTACAAAACAATCCCCCAAAATTATATGATTTGATTTTATTCGCGTCTGATATTTTTTTAAGATTCAAGCTTCAATCGGTATTGCATTTCGATTTTTGTAAAAATGACATCCTTCTAAGCTCATAGGCACTCATCGACCTACATATGAGTAACATGTCGAACGGTAGGGATGATGTAAACACGCTCGGATATATAATCGTGTGAGGTAGGTAATTGAAGGTCATATAGTCTCAGAATGCATTGGAATTTTGCTTGAAATAGAGTTTAGTAGCATCAGAATGAATTGAAAATGCTTACTGATCACGTTCTTTTTGTCTAGACAGTCGTTTCTATTAGCATCGATTTTCTGTAAGTGGACAAGGCAAAATGGATGCTTTCGCAGTACGAATGATAGGGCTCGTTTCAAAACATTTGAGACAGAAGTGCAGTGTGATACATTAGTACTGTTTTGGAAGAGGGGTGGTATGGTGATAGATACAGTCAGGTTTAAAGTGGCATTTAGGAATCTTACTGATAGAATAATTTTATTTATTGTCAATTTCATTATCCTGTCACCGTGACCAGCCCAGTAGCAGTGCCTGCTGGGCCAGCATCTGTAACTATCTATCTATCTCTGTATACTGGCAACCCCTCTCTCGAGTGTTACAGCCAGGAAAATGTGCACGTCAGAACTGTTAGTGAAGTGAAAGATAAAAAGAAAAAAAAAACCACTATAAATATTTTAGGGTATAGTGAGACTCACAGGGGGCCAGAGCGTAGGGCATAAATTGACCAAAAAACCCCCCAAAATGACCCCCGAAAAAAAAAAATATATATGAGTATATATTATAGACAAGGGTTTGAACTGTCAACAATGCCATTTCACTACCTCCCGTAATAAACACGTCATATTTTTTTCACGTATTGATCAAATCGACTAGATCCGACTTTTCCAAATACCTAAATAGTCACACTAATGATAACCATTAACACTTATCGTGTATTTTTTCTTGATCTCGAAAACGAAATAAAAATCCGAGCAAAATGTTGCTCATTTTACTAGGTTGTCAAAGTTCTTGCAATCGTCAATTTCAAGACTGAACAGCAACATAACGCCATGCAGGGGAGAAACGGCAGCATGCAACCAATAAACGAAAGCCAGCCTTAATCACCCGCGAATCGCTCTCGGGTCCACCGATTTCGCAATCTTTCTGTTCAAACCGTCAAATTTCAAGCTGGCTTTCCATGTTGAATCACGTGACTGCAGATGTAAGAGCGTTTGTAAGCTGCCGTTTCATTGGATGTCATGTGGACCCGGCGCTGTGTACACAAGTTGGATCTAGTCGATTTGATCAATACGTGAAAAAAATATGACGTGTTTATTACGGGAGGTAGTGAAATGGCATTGTTGACAGTTCGAACCCTTGTCTATAATATATACTCATATATATTATTTTTTTTCGGGGGTCATTTTTTGGGGTTTTTTGGTCAATTTATGCCCTACGCTCTGGCCCCCTGTGGTGAGACTTAAAGGAAGAAATCAGTTGGTTAAAATTTGGGTGAGGTGAGATAAAAGAAAAGAATAAAAACACTGAACAGGGACTAATACTGCAACTTTACCACTGCCCTCTTAAACTGGCCTAGATCAGGCAGGGTAGCGGTATCCATAGGGAGTTGGTTCCAGAGAGCGATACTGTGGGGAAAGAAAGAAAACTTCTGGTAATCAGTGTGGACTTGAATCTGTCTGAGGGAGAGGGGATGCATGTGTCTAGTGAATCTGCTGGGTGTTTGTATGTATGATGGAAGTGGTATTGCGACTAGGTTGTGGTAGATCTTGTAAAGCATAATTAACCTGGAGTCATATCTGCGATGTTCCAGAGACCTCCACCCAAGACTATTTTGCATGGCTGTTACACTCGCAAGAGGGGAGTAGTTGTGTGTGACCCATCTAATGGCACGACGTTGGACATTCTCAATCTTCTGAATATAAGTTTTGGTGTAAGGGGACCAGATAGTAGAAGCGTATTCCAACTGCGGCCGGACCAGAGACTTATAGGCTATCTCTCGCACTTTCTGATTACGAGTAGTAATATTCCTTTTAATAAAACCAAGAGATTTGTTTGCATTGGATGTAATTCGAGAAATATGAGAGTTGAAATTTAGATCAGAAGAGATATCAAGTCCTAGATATTTAGTAACTGTGTAAGTACAAAGTAGAGTCACAAGTTTTGTGATTGTTGAGCACTAAGGTATTCACGTTTACACACGGTACCATTTAGGTTACAAACAGTAAATGTTTACAACTGTGTACAGGGTCCCTCGAACAACTTGTCACCATTAGGGCTGAAATGAGTACCCGGGGGTCGGGTAGAAACTGGCGGTGTCGGGTCGTTTCGGACCCAATCTGTTTCGGTCCTTAGTCCTTTCGGACCCAATACGTTTCGGCCTTGGTCGTTTCGGCCACATTATAAAATTGCATTCAAAGGTATACATGGCACTTGTGATATGATACCTTTAGCCTGCTGATGAATGATTATTTCTGCAAACCACAATAATTCCCTTGGAAACTGAATCAGGCCTGTTTTAACTAGCGAGTACCGGTAAAGCTTTCAATTCATATCGAATCTGAACCGGATGTTTGTCAACTGTCATATATAGGTAAGGCTAAAACGCGGTTCGGTACAGTAACTTGGCTATCATATTCTATGGGACCTCGGCAATTCCAGATATGTGAACAGTTGTCTGTCCGAGATCTACAGTTTTTTGTGACTACTTTGTTAATTAATTGTGCTTATGATAAAACAATAAAACATCACTCACAACTGATAATTTATAACTCGTTCAGTAAAGTAATTTTTGCCTGTCTCGGTCCGACTTTTAGTCTATGCCCGTAACCTATATAATCAAATGAAAACAGTAAAAACGTAAAAAAATCAGCGACTACTTTGGGGTAGGTACCCTTCCTATAACCAAATTCAGCCCAAATTCAAGTGTCAAAGATACGTAACCGAGTTATTCATCTTCTACGAGTCACAAACAGATTAGTCCTGTAGAAAGCGACGAAATCGACCGTGTCGAACCCATTTGCATTGATATTGTTGTGAAATAAAAATCCGCCCTCCTATTTTGAACAAATCGCCCCTAATTTTCAAAGGGAGGGGGGAAAATCGCCCCTATTTTTAAAATCCTGGCTGCAACACTGAGCCAAGTATTCTCAATTATGTTCAAATCCCCGTGACTGTGCAGACCAAGAATTGTCAACGATTCCTTTCTTCATTTTTAATATTGGACGATTTATATATTTCCCATGACAGCCGTAAATAATTTTTAATTCCTTCATTAGAAGGCTTAACCTTTTTTATTTTGCACAGGTAAATATATCTTTTTACTTCTAAAAATAAAACATCTAATTTGTGATCTTTTTGACATGATCCCAGCAATATACTCATGCTGTCAATTTTTATCTCAGGATCATATTGCAGCACTTTATTTGAAATGAAATTTAGCACTGGTTTGACTTCACAACATTCCCAGAATAGGTGAACTATGGTTTCTTCTTGAGATCTGCAAAAAGTACATAAATTGTTTTCTACTAGTTTCATTTTAAATAACAATGAATTTGTTGGTAATATTCTATGCATTATTCTTGTTTGTAGCCATTGAATAGACGTATCCCGTGTACATTTAAACACATACATGTAGCTGTATACAAATTTCCAGTTTATATCTCTATTTTCAAACATGGATATCCACTTTATTTTACTTGTAGGAACCTCATCATTTTTAGATAGAGTGTTATATACAAACTTATTCACATCCTTTCTTGTTAATATTGGATACATGTAACAATTTATAGTTGTAAAGCCGACAACAGAACCATGATCTTCTTTTATAGTGAAACCGTATTTATCAATAAAATATTTGATAACATTCTTCAAGCTATTATAATCAAGAAAATTCATTTTTCTTCCATTAATATTTTCTAAGTGTGTTAAACTTACGAACTTTCCTTCGTTGTCTATAATATCTTTTACATATCTAATACCTCTATCATACAATGTTGAAAAAAATATTGGTTTCTTACCAATAAGAAAATGTTCATTATAAAATATTGGCCATCCCGTACGTCTGTCCTGTAAAATGTTCGTCAAAGATTTCTTGGCTTGTGTATGTTGGAATGATTTGATATTTGGTCTGAAGCATGATCCTAGTGAGTTGTACCGTGTCTCCCCTTTTCAGACCTGTGTGTTTTCCATCTACTTGTACTTCCTGTTTGCTGACACTTTGATTGAATTTGGGTGATTGTTTAATGACAAAAAATTTCGTCAGAGATTTCTTGGCTTGTGTATGCTGGAAAGATTTGATATTTAGTCTGAAGCATAATCTCACTATGTTGTATCGTGTCTCCCCTTTTCAGGTTTTTCGTTCATCTACTTCCTGTTTGCCAACACTTTGATTGAATTTGGGTGATTGTTTAATGACAAAAACAATTTGCAAAACATTTTGTCAAATATTTCTAGGCTTGTGTATGCTGGAATGATTTGATACTTATTAGGAAGCATAATCATAGTGAGTTGTACCATGTCTCCCCTTTTCAGGTCTGTCGTTCATCCACTTCCTGTTTGCCGACACTTTAATTGAATTTTAACGATTGTTTAATGACCAAATTTTCGTAAAATATATCTATGCTTGTGTATACTGGAATGATTTGATATTTGGTCTGAAGCATAATCATGGTGAGTTGTACCATGTCTTTCCTTTTCAGGTCTGTTGTTCATCTACTTCCTGTTTGCCGAAACTTTGATTGAATTATAACGATAATTGATTGTTTAATGACAAAATTTTCGTCTAATATTTCTTGGCTTGTTTATACTGGAATCAATTTTAATGCAATTTAGAAAAAAACTGGTGGGGGCATCAGTGTCCCATGGACACATTTTCTTTTACTTTTTATATAAGTTCAAATGGACAATCTTCGTGATATATTATTAATTTAATGTCTTTTACCTTATTATTTATATATAATTTATTAACATTTATAACTTGTTTGTTGCAGGTATGTTAAAATCAAATAAGTCACAGTTATTGAATAATGGCAAGCCAAAGCAGCCTTTGGAAGGACTTTTCTGTACATACAGCCACAGAGTGTGTATGCAAAACAGACTTGAGGGCTATGAGTTCTGCTTGAAGCATATTTTGGAAGACAAAAATGCCCCCTTCAAACAGTGTAGCTACACATCGAGCAAGACGGCCAAAAGATGTACAAATGCATCACCAAAGTCAGACAGAAAAGAAGGGTTTGTTTTAACATTCTTTAATCTGTATTGAATGATATTCTATGTATGAATGTTTGAGTCTTAACCCTCTACTCCATAGATGTGCATTTTGATGTCTTTGCAAAATGGTAATATAGATCAGACAGCTCCTGTAGGAATTGTGTGATCCGGGTCTGCTCTGTTTGCATATGAGGTAAAAAATTCTAAAATTTGTGTATTGGTCCAAACTTTCCAGTATTCATGAGCCATTATAAACATTTTTGCACTTGATATTGAGGATGTCCTTATGTCTTGCATAATATTCATGAAGCAGTATTCAGTCTAGGCTGCACCATTGCGCAATTGGCCCCCTTTCTCACCAAATGGTGCATAATTAGTACCATCATGTCACATTCATGTGAACAGATGGGCACATTCGAAAATCCATTTGCTGTTCTTAGTGTCCTTTTCGTATCAGACTGATACATGTAGCCTATTTTGCTTTGTCTTTTTGTACAGTAGTAAAATTTCATCCGCAATGATCTCATGCTAATAATTCCAATGTCCCTAGTAAATAGCTGAGAAATGTATTGTCACTATATAGATCCTAAAAAGCATGTGACTGCAAGTGCGAGGAAGTTTCAGTCAAAATGGTTTAGTGATGATCTTTCAAAAAAATATTGGACAGTTTGTACTAACTTCATAGACTGTTCCAGTCATCATGTACAAATGTAGTCATGTACAGTTATTATAAAAATGAAAATCAAACATTGTGTTACAGTCTGACAAGGGTAAACAAAATTGAGAAAAAACAGTCATACGTAACGGGGAGTACCATACACAGAAAGGCATGTCACCCAAACACCACCAAACAGGAAACTTCACAGCTACAGACAAACTGCGATTAAAGTCACAAAACGACATTATAAAACATGTTTTATTCAGATTTCTCAGTAGCCTGTCCTCCATTTCTTTGAAGTTATAAATGTCAGACAGTTTGGATCCGGACAAGATGCATATCCAAATACTTGAATACTAAATTTGTCACTACTCCACTGAATCCTATGTCGTGGAATTTGGTGGAGAGGCTCAGAAGTGAAAGTTTTAGTACATGTATTTGAATATGCATCTGATTGATTCTGGTTAATTATTGAATTTCAGATATTGCATAGAGCATGCTAGGAGAGCATTATTAATACGCCAAAGAGCATGTCGCAAGAAACGGCCAAAGGAGACTCCCGAGCTGTTACTGGAGGGTTTAGATGCGTACAATAGCTTTGGCAAGAAGGACTATGGTGGATATGGAGATGGCCATGACAACAGGCGGATCCAGAGTATAGCTAGCAAGGCACTTGGTTAGTTAGCTTTTGATTTCAAATTAAACCCTTTACGTTATGAATATGCTTGTAAGATATGACTATGAATCTTAATGAACCAGTTTTTCACAGTTGCATGTAAACAAGGGATTTGTTAGCCCTGGCAAAATTGTAAAATCCGATCTATGATATTACAAAAGCAAACAGTAGACCCTAATCAGAAAGCTCCTACAGGAGCTCTCTATTCTTTGTCTTCTCTGTTTACAAAGATGTAAATGAAATAAAGGATCGTGTAACTTATGGCTCTGCAGGGCAAATTTTTGGCAATAGAAAACATGAATTTCTTCAGATTGGTCAGCAGCCTTTCCTCAATTTCTTTTTGGAGAAGTAACAAAAGTCAAAACAGTTTGGATCCTGACAGTATGTCAATTTTCTCTCTTTTTCTAATTTGTGGGGGGGGGGGGGTGGCTCTAACCCTTTCCTTCATTTAAAGTAAAATGCTTTTTGGGGCATTTGCAAACAGAGTAGACCCAGATAAGAGGACTCCTATGTTATGCTATGGAATTTGATAGATCTGTTTAGTTTCTAAAGTAGCTACAATATTCCACCTTCCATATTTCATTATAACTATTTTGTCCATGAATATTCAGTACTTAAAATTATATTGAACTTTGGAATAAATACAGAACAGGGAAAGGGTTAAATAAATAATTATTCATATTAGGCAGTCTTGCATGAATATTCCTGAACAAAAGTTTCAGCATGCATGATGAAAGTGCTTTCTATTGTTACACTAGAGACAAAAAAGGGCCACAAATTAACATTCGAGATTGAGGTTTCCATTTTGTTTCAGAATATGCCAGTTCAAGTGACTCAGATGCAGAGACTCCAGTGGTGGACCAGGCATGGCGAGGTGACGGTGATAGTGATGCTGAGAGCGTGGACAGTGAGCAAGAGGATCCCTTGAAGTGAGTTCACTTGGTATTACAGTATAACCCATCTGTACTGGATGTTAAATTTAGAATAAATATCTGTCTTTGAGACAGGTGGCAGCTTAATGCAGGGGAAAGTCATGCAGAAAGCTCCTAGAGGAGCTTTCTGCATGACTTTCACCCTGCATTAAGCAGCCACCTGCCTTAAAGTATCTAAATTCTTCTTTACAAGAATTCCAGTTGAGGGGTTTTACTGTACTGACATTCATGGGAGATTTGTTGACCTGTAAACTGATGAATACTCGTGTAAGAAATAGTAAACATATGAATATTAAATTATTAATTAACTGAATTTTTGTAATGGCATGATGATCAGGGGCATGTTTGAAGGGGACAGGCTGTAGAATCAGATGTGTTATTTTGTAAGCAAACAGCAGACTCTGATCAGATGGCTCGTACAGGCGCTATTTAATCTGGATCTCATCTATTTGCAAAAGCATCAAACGGTATCTATGAGGTAAAATGGTTAAGCATTGTAGAGTCATACCAGGTCTTAACTTGCTGGGGTTTTAGGCTTTTAGTAGACAGTGTTTGTACATCCTAAAAGGCGGGACGGATACTTGTACACAGTGAAGATATATGTAATTATATAACAGGCCATGAGTAAAGAAGGAGAAATGTATTTTAAAATTCAGCAAGCGAAGGGTTAACACTTTTTCCAAACGGAAAAGACCGAGATCAGATGACTGCTTTAGGAGCCTCCTGATCAGTCTGCTTTGTTTGCCTATAAAATAATCAATTTTACTGTTTCTGGCATAGCCAAAATTTCTGGTTTTCGTATATTATAAATTTTCAGCTAATTAATATTCATGATGTCACTATCTTTTACTTGAATATTCATAGAGTGAAGGGTAACATGGTCCAGTTTTATCCTATACAGATAACTTTTGAATTCAAACCTTTTTGTCTGTTTCTGAAATGCATTTTAACTTTATTTCTTAAAATAACATGATTAGAATGTTAACAGTTTAGATCCTGCTGAGACATAAGAATTACTATGCTAGTAGTTTTGAAGTTCAGCTGTATTTTGACGAGTTAGAAAAGCTACTTTTCTGACGAGCCAAAATACAGATTAACTTCAAAACTACTAGCATAGTAATTCTTTTATCATGCAACACCAAGAAAAATGGAGAAAATGAAGAAAAAGAAAGATTGCTAAAGCGGTTTCGTCCCCTGAATGCCCCGGCCGCGACAGACCAAAAGTCGTTAAAAGTTGGTACTAGTAGCTCCCCTGTCTACGCTCGACATTAAAGGGGTAGTTCTAGGACTGGTCGGCCCGGTGTCAGGATAATGTGACTGGGTGGGGTGCCCTTGCCATGTGCCCGCGGCAGGGGCATTCCAGTGAGGCAGCACTATAACTTGTCTCATACGGGTACAGTCTGCAAATAACTGAAATACTGTTGGTCGGACGTAAAACCCAACTCACTCACTCACTCGTCCCCTGAATGAAAATACATGCAAGTGCGTTATAGGTGACATATCGGCGTGCAGTGACATCATCAACATTTACAACATAAACAAACTTGATTAAATCCTTTTATATGGACAAATAGTTGAGACTAAGGTGAGCAAATGTGTTAAATTTGATGTTTATGTTTAATCATGCCTTTTTCGTCCTTCTGTTTTCCTCCTATTGGCTGAACCAAACTTGCATCCCAGTGGGGTCAGTACACATGCACTATACCTCACAAAATAGAGCGTCGACGTGGAAAATATTATGCTAGTAGGAAGTGACTGTATTTGGTGACGCTGTATGATAAATGGAGTTACACAGCATCTCATCTGGATCCAAACTGTTAGCAAAAGTTACTACAAATGGACCTATAATGTTGAATAATTTAACCCTTTACTCCATATATACAACTTTTAACACCCTTTCAAACAAAGTAGACTCAGTTCAGATGGCTTCTGTAGGAGCAGTCTGATCAGGGTTGCCCTGCTTACAATGAAATTATGTAGATCTGACACTACAGTTTCTGCCATTGCCATACATTTCTGTGCCATACATTTCTGTGTCCATGTGCCATTATAAACATTAAATTAAACTAATCAAAATTCTTGAAGTCATTATTTCTTGCATGAATATTCATGTAGTAAAGAATTAACAGCTTTAAAGTTTATTGTCCACTTTGTGAAAGATATTCAATATTATTGTTTCAGACATGCTGGGGTACACACTGCTGAGGAGGTGGCCCTTATAATGAGGGACAAGTTGATCAGGTTACAGTCCCTCTACATAGACCAGTTTAAACGCTTGCAACATGTCATGAGAGAGAAGAGAAGAAAATACTTGCATACGGTGAAGAGGGAAAAAGAATCTTTTGGTATGTAAATTTGAAAACTGCATCCATGACTAGTATATAAAAGACATGTGGTTCTGTCAAACAGGGATGTGATTGCTCTTTGGGTTCAAGGGTCATTTCTGTGAAGTACATGTACATAGGTTTGGTGAGAAGATGAGGGCATACTGTTACTCTTAACCATATCTGGAGGACTATCTTTGAGTCATCTAATTGGTCAGTTTTTCACACCTA
Organism: Azorinus chamasolen; assembly: GCA_963576725.1. Taxonomy (NCBI): domain Eukaryota; kingdom Metazoa; phylum Mollusca; class Bivalvia; order Cardiida; family Solecurtidae; genus Azorinus; species Azorinus chamasolen. Next base: position 9,725,394 of record OY755248.1, on the reverse strand, counting down.
GGTGCATTTTACTTTGAATGTTACATACAGGGCATTTGTATACAATAATACGGGCAAATTTGATGTTTGTATTTACTCCATAAAGGTATATACATGCACATCGAAATTTACTGGGGTGAACATTTTCAAATAATGCTGCTTTCACATCATTTAAATAATAGATTTATCCAATTTACTCAGCATTGGATTTTTTTTCATCATTCCTTCATATGAACACTTTTTCACGCCTTTGCAAACAGAAAACCCAGATCAGTAGGCTCCTGTAGGAACTATCTGATCAGGGTGTGCTCTGTTTGCTTATGAAATTATAATGGATCAGACTGCCATTTCTACCAATAACAAAAAATCCTGTGTACATATTCAGCTCATAAATATTCATAATGGCATTATTTCTTACATGAATATTCAACAGGGAAATGGTTAATGATAATTGTCAAACATTACTATTTTCTGGAGTTTACCAAATAAGCATTACCCATTCACTTGACCCCCCCCCCCCCCCCCCCCCCCCCCCCCCCCCATGCTCAAAGGGCACTAACCAGTATCTGATTTGATTTGGGAACCAGTCATAGTACAGCAACTACAGTAAAACCTGTCTATAATGACCACTAAACTGTGTTAATTAATTAGTATTTTGGGCAGGTGGTTGCTTAACCCTTTACCCAATAGCCAAACCTCCAAACCCTTATCTTACACCGATATAGGTAAGCCTTATCCGATAATCAATAACCAATATCCATGTGGTAAGCGTAACACACTCTCACCAATACAGTTTATTGGAAATATTGGAAAATTAGTTTGAATCTGACACCTGTTCTTTTCAATCCCATATAAATGCATTTATGTTTACCATTATCATTATAGTGTAAATAAAAAGTTTTTAGGGAATTAAATTCTCTTTTTGATGGTGTATTTTTCATGCAATTTGAAGTATGTATAAGCATAATACACGGGGATAAAACGAGGGAAGTCAATATATTTTCAGAACTTTATTATAATTGACCTTAAAATCTCAGCTAAATATGTTCGGAACAGTAACCTATCGCCTGCTATTCAAAATAAAATATCATTTCCAAACAGGCTTGATCCAGATCAGAGCTGAGTAAATAATTCCTATATTCATTCAGCGCGGACCCAGATCATACAGCGAGTAACTCAGCGCCGGTTCGGGATCCACGCTTGGATCGATATCAGACGCCGAGAGACTCATTTCAGCCATTAAGGTTAGATCCAGATCAGTAGTTGAGTATGATGTCTGATCTGGATCTAGATCCAAACATTGATTTAGATCAGATACTGAGTAACTCGGCTCCGGACCTGGGTCCAAAATTTATCTAAATTAGATTCTGGGTAACTGTGTGTCTGATCTGAATCCAATTGTAGATCCAGATTAGATGTTGAGTTATCCGGTGCCTGATCTGGATCTTAAGTATTGAACCCGTCCAGGTTAGGGCCTGGCTCCAAAACGAATGCCGCCACCTGAAAAAATAATAATCGGAAGACAAATTTCATCTGCATGTTCACTGAACTAAATGAAATCATGAAATTCCGACACATATAAATTATGCTATTTATTGTTCTTTGAAACATTTTCCGTTTTTATAATGCATTATAATACATGTATTTTTAATACATGAATTAAAGAATATTCATTATCATGGAGTTTTTCATGTAAATAGTTTTTATAATGCATTTGAGTCGGGCACAAGGAAAATGGAGAATGCGTTGCATTTCAAACAGTGTAGACTCAGATCAGCTGCATCTCACACGCAGCATCTGCTTCACACTGTTTGAAAATCACCAGAATATATGCATTATTTATTCATGTGGCCCAGCAAACAGTGTAGATCCTGATCAGATGCCGCATGGGAAAAGCGGCTGCTGATCTGGGACTACACTGTTTACAATCTCCCAACCCACTTTTCCTGATATCTGTCTTATTTGCATTCATAATGCATTAATCGAGATTTAGAATAGTTCCTGATCTGAGTCTACACAAATTCAGTTTTTTTGCATTATGGTATCTATATTTATTAAATTAATTTTGATGTAGATGAGACGCCACGTAGCTTGTCATTTCATCCAGATCTAAACTGAATGGCGCTTATGAACGAATTATTCGTTTTATATCAATTCAGACAGTTTGGATCTCGATAAAAAATATCGGCGTCCACACGAGATCCTAACTGTTTGACATTTATGAATGAATTCCCAGACAGGATTCGTTTGAATGGTTAAATTGGTTGATTAGCTAAGTTATTTGATTGATATTGCTATCTACCCTCTAATCGGATTATACTTACGAAAGTTTTATTGCCCAATTTCCGCCGGTGTGTTTTGAGGTTGACAACGGGTTCCCCATGTGTTATTTTAGCCCCAAGGCAAGTCGCGCGTGATTTATGGAGTTCCGAATAGTCATTGGTCAATTATATTTAACATATTTATATTTAGAAATTGACCTTGGCGACAGTGGAAAATTTTCGTGTAATCATTTATCGGCAAAGTTCGTACTTTCCGAATAATGACGAATAGTATTATACCCATGTCTTACGATGATCACCGAACATATAAAAAGAATATACCACTCGACTTCAGCCTCGTTTTTTGCAATATTTTTCCGTAGTAACACTATTATTAGATTTGTGATTTCAGAAGATATATTATCACACTTTAAATGTGTAGACATCCAGATAAAGAAATTTAACAAGAAAATTGAGATATTAGCAGGTAAACATTGGACTCGCTCAAACCCGCTTATACACGGTAATGGATAGACCCGTGCTTAGCCGCTTCTATCAGGGAATAAGCAAAGTCGCGTTATCTCGCTTCTATCAGGTGATAAGCAAACTCGCGCTTTCTCGCGCGTATAAGGTAAAGGGTTAAAGCAAGGTGAAAGTAAAACAGAACGCTCCAATAGGAGCGTTCTGTTTTACTTTCACCTTGATTTAAGCATCCACCTGCCTTTAACATAAAATGCTTGATGTATTTTAGTGGTCGTTATAGAGAGGTTTTACTGTACACAGAACAGCTTCCAAGTTACAAAGTGGCTGTGGGCTCACGGCTCATGGGTAACTGCAGAAGGTGTAGTCATTTATATGGAACTCAATGGTGATCTTACAACCATCTGAGACTCGTAATTTTCTGATAACATTAAAAAAAAAAATGGATTTGAGTCGTATTGACATGTACATGTATTAACCCTTTACTCCTTATATACGCTATTCTACGCCTTTGCAAACAGAGTAGACCCAGATCAGACGGTTCCTATAGGAGCCATCTGATCAGGGTCTGCTCTGTTTGCTTATGGAATAATGTAAATCTAATTGTACAGGTTTTGCTACTAGGTACCTGGCAAAAATTTCAAGTGTTAATATGTAGTGTTAAAAATTAATCTAATTAGTATTCTTCATCATTTATTTCATGAATATTCATGGAGTAAAGGGTTAAGTGGATAAGATTAATAACCATTATGAAGTTTCATCCAATATGGCAAAAATGGAAATGGCTTTGAATCATAGAAAAAGCAGTACATTGTTATCATGCATCCTGAAAGTAGATCATTACAGAAAAACAAAGCATTCAGTGTGTAACAGATTCATGAAGTAGGAAACTTTTGGCCATGGAAAAACTGTAAAATCAGATCTTATTATTTCATAAGCCAACAGAGAGGACTGTGATCAGACAGATCCTACAGGGGTGTCTGGTCTTGGTTTAAAATGTATCACACGGTGTTTGTATTGTTTTCTATTAGACCCTAATGGGGATGGGATTTGTCATGAAGTAGTATTTCTCTTGGAGCAACTCATATCTCTTTACCCATTAAACATGAAATGACTTTCTTCAGTAAAACTTGTCTGCTTGTGTTCTAAGCAAACATTTTTTTTAAAAAAACTAGGACTGTACATGTATCATAGTGTCAACAGTTTTCATTTATGAAATGCCAAATCACTTGACTTCTTTACAACGGTCATCAAAAAGTGGATCATGTGCTTGTCAAACTGAATGTACGAGTCCTGCAGGAAACGCCACAAGCAAAACACACAGTCGCCCAAACAGCTCCATGACAAAAAAAAAGAACAGAAAATGTATAAGCCCGTCTATAGACAAAAAGAGACTCACAAAGACATAACGAACAAAAATTAGGGAGAAGATTGAAGTACTGCCTTGGAACTGTCAGTGACAAGTGTTACTGGGGGTTTAAACCAGTTCAGGTGCACCCAACCTCATACTTACTCCATCCTCAAAAGTAATAAAGGTGTGACAAAAACCAGATAGTACAAGGATCCGACGTTCTCCTTCCACTTCTGAAATTTAGAGGGCGTCTTCATAGAGTACTAAGGCTTCCTGTCGGCGTACATGAAAAGAGCGCTGTGTGATTGCCAACTATAAAAGGGTTGACAACCAGACTTGCAGTATGATATAATACAGTAGAATCAATTTCAATATCAATATAATAAGATAAAGAGTTGTTTTAATTGTAGGTGGGCTTGGTCAATACGCTAAGGACCAGGACAGTCAGGAGAACTGGGCCAGATATACAGCCATGAAACGCTACCACAGGAGATTTGGAATTGTAAGTGTGGAGGATGTTTTCAAACATTTTTCATTTATACAAATTGACCTCTCTATAATGACCTTAATGACTAAATGTTGCTGTCAATACTAGCAGGATAGTTTCTTAATGCATAGAAAGCCTTTACTGGAGCTTCTGCGTTGTCCAAACCATTAAACTTTCAAAAGTGCCCAAGGAACGCCAAATTTGTTCTTTGAATGAGTCTTGGGACTGCAGAGTGTCACATGCCATCTTCAGAATTCTGTGATCTTGACCTTGACTTCTGACCTTAATCTTAAAAAAAACTTTGTATGAAACATTACTTGTTTCCGATTTGCCCAAGGAATGCCAGATTTGTTCTTTGGATGCATCTTGGGACTGTGAAATGTCACCATTTTTGCACTACCTTGAAGGAAACTTTGTCTGAAGCATTACTCTTTTCCAGTTTGCCCAAGGAAAGCCAAATTTGTACTATTGCTGATCTTGTGGGAGTTGTCTGATCTGACTGCTGAGCTTGTACAATCATAAATCAGTCAGTCAGAATCCTGGAGTCTGAGATGTCCTTTTTATACGCCCACCTAATAAAGGTGGTCGTATATTGTCGTGGCCCTGTCTGTCCGTCCGTCCGTTCGTTCGTTCGTTCGTTCGTTCGTTCGTCCGTCAACATTTTGTTTGTCCTCAGTTTTCTGGGAAAACTGTTTGACAGATATTAATGAAACTTCACACAAATGTTAAATGCATCAAGATCTGAAGCTGAATTGATTCTGAGGTTCATTTGATTTTTCATTTCAGAGTTATGGCCCTTGTCCTTAAAAAATATGCAAATAGTTTGTCCGCCGTTTTCTGGGAAAACTATTTGAGAGATATTAATGAAACTTCACACAAATGTTTAATGCATCAAAATCTGAAGCTGAGTCGATTCTGAGGTTCATTTGATTTGTCGTTTCGGAGTTATGGCCCTTTTACTTAAAAAATAATGCAAATACATGCAAATAGTTTTCCGCTGTTTTCTGGGAAAACTATTGGACAGGTATTAATGAAACTTCACACAAATGTTTAATGCATCAAGATCTGAAGGTGAGTTGATTCTGAGGTTTATTTGATTTTTCATTTCAGAGTTATGGCCCTTGTCCTTAAAAAATATGCAAATAGTTTGTCAGCTGTTTTCTGGGAAAACTATTTGAGAGATATTAATGAAACTTCACACAAATGTTTAATGCATCAAGATCTGAAGCTGAGTCGATTCTGAGGTTCATTTGATTTGTCGTTCGGAGTTATGGCCCTTGTCCTTAAAAAATAGTGCAAATAGTTTGTCCGCTGTTTTCTGGGAAAACTATTTGACAGGTATTAATGAAACTTCACAAAAATGTTTAATGCATCAAGATCTGAAGCTGAGTTGATTCTGAGGTTCATTTGATTTTTCATTTCAGAGTTATGGCCCTTGTCCTTAAAAAATAGGCAAATAGTTTGTCCGATGTTTTCTGGGAAAACTATTTGAGAGATATTAATGAAACTTCACACAAATGTTTAATGCATCAAGATATGAAGCTGAGTCGATTCTGAGGTTCATTTGATTTGTTGTTTCGGAGTTATGGCCCTTTTACTTAAAAAATAATGCAAATACATGCAAATAGTTTGTCCGCTGTTTTCTGGGAAAACTATTTGAGAGATATTAATGAAACTTCACACAAATGTTTAATGCACCAAGATCTGAAGCTGAGTTGATTCTGAGATTCATTTGATTTTTCATTTCAGAGTTATGGCCCTTGTCCTTAAAAAATATGCAAATAGTTTGTCCGCTGTTTTCTGGGAAAACTATTTGAGAGATATTAATGAAACTTCACACAAATGTTTAATGCATCAAGATCTGAAACTGAATTGATTCTGAGGATCATTTGATTTTTCGTTTCAGAGTTATGGCCCTTTTACTTAAAAAATAATGCAAATAGTTTGTCCGCTGTTTTCTGGGATGTTGTATGTATGTATGTGGGTGCGACCAGATACTGAGACAGAATGCTGACTGACCATATGTTTGGATGTCAATATGAATGATGTAGTGCAGACAGAGTAGACCAGTTCAAAGAACAAGCCATATTTGATTTAATTATTGTCATTGACAGAAGGTGTGGGTGCTAAGCTAGAATGTCTGTGAGACCCGGATATTGTGGTTTAACCCCGACCCTTACTTGTTATTACAAAGGTGTTCCTGACAGGTCCCCATTAATTTGATTCCTTTGAACTGGGAAACTCTGGAGACTGGGAGTGTATATGAGAGTTATGCAGAGAGTTGGACCATTCCATTGTATGGTCAGTTCTTATTAGATCGTTGAACTGTTAACATCGAAATATCTTCTGCTCTTAATAAAAGTTAATTGTTATAATAAAATAGTATTACACAGAAGTGACTATATTTTTCATTTACTCTCAAGCCAAGCGAGCAACATTATTACAGGGAAAACTATTTGAGAGATATTAATGAAACTTCACACAAATGTTTAATGCATCAAGATCTGATGCCGAGTCGATTTTGAGGTTTATTTGATTTTTCGTTTCGGAGTTATTGCCCTTTTACTTAAAAAAAATGCAAATATATGCAAATAGTTTGTCCGCTGTTTTCTGGCAAAACTGTTTGACAGATATTAATAAAACTTCATACACATGTTTAATGCATCAAGACCTGAAGCTAAGTCGATTCTGCGGATCATTTAATTTGTTGTTTCGGAGTTATGGCCCTTGCACTTAAAAAAATAATTCAAATCTATGCAAATATGAGGATGGCCATAACCTTTTCATTTGAAATGATATTTACTTCAATTTTTTGGTTAAACCTTAATGTGAATTTTCACATATATTGCGGGGGTTTTGATATGTCATTTTATTCTAAAGTTATGGTCCTTGAATTTCGTGTGTTCGTTGCTTTGTTAGTCGGTAAACTTTTAGTTTGTCTGTTGTTTTCTGGGAAAACTATTAAAATGATATAAACGAAACTTAACACAAATGTTTTAAGCAACAAAATTTGAAGCTGAGTTTATTTTGAGGTTAATTCAGTTTGTCTTTACAGTGTTATGGCCGTTGCACTTTACAAAAATCTGCAAAAATGAGGATTAGCTGTAACTTTTTTATTAGCTCACCTGAGCCAAAGGCTCAAGGTGAGCTATTGTGACCGCCTGTCGTCCGTCGTCCGTCTGTCCGTCTGTCCGTCCGTCTGTCCGTTCACTTTTATTTCAAATGACTTCTTCTCCTAAACCACTGGGAGGATTTCAACCAAATTTCACAGAAATGTACCTTAGGATGTCCTCTATCAGTTTTGTTAAAATCATGACCCCCGGGCAAAAAATGGCCCCGCCCCACTACTTTTACAGGTTTTTTTTTTAAATCTTTAAAAATCTTCTTCTCTGAAACCACAATTTCTAGAGCTTTGATATTTGGTATATAGCATCATCTGATGGTCCTTTACCAAGTTTGTTAAAATGATGACCCCCGGGCCAAAAATGGCCCTGCCCTGGGGCTTGTAGTTTTTACATAGACTTATATAAGGAAACCTTTAAAAATCTTTGTCTGAAACCACATAATCTAGAGCTAAGATATTTGGTATGAAGCATCACCTAATATACCACTACCAGGTGTGTTCAAATAATGACCCCTGGGCCATAAATGGTCTCACCCTGGGGTTTTATGCTACTTAACATCAGAATCTGTAACACTTAAAAGGTAATTTCCTCACAGTTATTTCCCTTGTCCCATCAGCATAGCCATAAGGGACAAAGGGAGATAACTGCATTGGAGTGCTAGTATCATTCTATTTATAACTATTTATAGTAAAATGTTGAAGGTGAATCAGTGTAGCTGTTTTAGAAGGCATAGAAACATCTATCAAATTCCATTAGCAAATAACAGACCTTGATCCTATAGGAGCCACCTTATCTGGGTCTACTCTGTTTGCAGATGCATGAAAACAAGTTTATATGAGGGAAATTAAGGGTTAAATAGGCTCTACTGCAGTTAAAGGGTTATAGCTCTGGGCAGTAAAATCTCTCCTGGTCAGTGCATGACTCTTAACTCTTTGCATGCTAGTGGTGAAACTGTGATTACCTATGCCAACAGTTTGGATCCAGATGAGAGGCCGCATACTGCGGCATCTCATCAGGATCCAAACTGTTTGTCATCTTAACCATATTTTTGCAAAAAAATGAAAGTAAGTTTATTTTAAGAATTGAAGCAGATGACAATAACTTTTTGTTGCAGACAAAACATTAAAGGCATTTTGACCCATTCACCCCAGTGTGTAGTGTGAGTGATGTTACATGGTGTCTTCCAATGTCTCTCAAATTAGATGTGAGAGATATAGGAAAGTAACAATTCAGCCAATCAAGGAAAATGATCACCATCTAGACTTTTGATCTGGGTCCAAACCCAACTGATGTAAGTGATGGTAATGTTTAAGAAAACTGTGAAAACATGATTATGCAATGGCCCAACTGATATAAGTCATGGTAGTTCTTAAGAAAACATGATAATCCCCCCCCCCCCCCCCCCCCCCCCCCCCCCCCCCCCAAACAATGATAGGTGTTAAACTTACTACTGTGGATTAAGTCTGCTGCCCCAAAAAGCATCGTAAATATAACTTTTTTTTATAAAATTTGATGACAACACATTAAAAAGTCCTAAAATGTCTGAATCTTGTATGATATTAATGAAATAACTGAGTAAATATAACTTAATTATAACAGTAGACGTAACTCTTCTCAATTTCAATTGTTAAAAATACTAATGACCCATTTAATTGAATTATCATCAGATATTCACACCTAGAGCTAGACTTATTTCTAAACACCTACTAAAGACTACTTTTGTTTGCTAATGCTTAAAAAAATTGTTAATGCCATAAATAGAAGTTTTAGCTTTGAAAAAAACTGTAAAATCAAATCTATATCTTGTCAAATGTAAAAAGAGCAGACCCTGATCAGACAGCTTCTATAGCAGCCGTCTGATCTAATCTACTCTTATTTTTAATGTGTAAAACACATTATTTCTCTGAAGAGAAGTTTTTGCTTTGACAAAAACTGTAGAATCCGATCTATATTGTGTCAAAAGAAACAGAGAAGACCCAGATCAGACAGCTTCCATAGGAGTCGTCTGATCTGAGTCTACTCTGTTTGCTAATGCATAAAAACAGCTTTATATGAGGGAAAGGGTTAAACGATTTTTAAAGATATTCTTATTGGTCATTTCACACAAAAACTGGCATTATGTACTGCCTAGCACTCTATTTGCCTATATACCTGGGTCAAGGTATAATTGCATAGCTTTATTGAAGTCATTTGAATTTCTCAAAGACCAGTTTTAGGCATTTTGAGCTAAGGCAAAAATGGCACAAGTTGTAAACAGTTTAGATCTTGGTCAACTAGTCACTTGGTATTAGTTCTGAATTCAGTTCAAGTTTATTCAGCAGTGAAAGGGTGAAAGCAGTGCACTAAGCTTATTTCATCTGCTAGAAATGTTGTCCACTGAAAAATTAACATGTCAATATACATGTATTACTGTAACTCAGGTGAGCGATATAGGGCCAATGGCCCTCTTGTTTAATAAGATATTCACTTCATTTTTTTTAAAAAATAGTATCACCTTAATTTGGAAATCAAAATCTGAAGCACAGATTAGAAAATGTCAACACTTATAAGGCATGTTGAATCAGAGAAAGTTTGCAAGTGGGCATATTATGTACCGTATGCGGTACTCTTGTTCTCTATGTCTCATCTAGATCACAACTTTGTTTTCAAAGTGTCATCCAGAATTTAAATGTAGTTACAACAGTTCTTGCATGAGGTGCACAGAATATTATATAACCGTCTACTTTAATGGGTTTCAGGTGAAAACTTTTTCATCAGTAAAAACATTTCAATTACTTTCTTACAGGAAGCCTTACTGCATCGCCAGTCCAAAGAGCGCCGTATAGCTGCCTCTGAGGGCTTGAACTATAAACCTCCAGCCTACCCTAGGTGTGTCCACAGCCATGTGGGTGAGAAATGCTCCAACAGAGTCCTGCCACTGTCCAAATACTGCCAGGAACGTATCCTTGACATCAAGTGTTTATTGGTGAATTTAACTTTTAAGCCTTTCTTAAATTCTTTATGACCTGCAATGGTTTGGGGTAACTTGGCATCTCATTTGGATTGAATCTGATGGACACTGATCATTATATCTCGGCAAACAAACTTTGAGAGTGTATACTGGAATCAGCCTGTCGTTAGGGTGTTTGGTCAGTTGGGTGGTCAGTCCATCGATCTGACTGCAAATTGTGATCAAGGCTGCTGTGCAGGGGTATTCATCACCTTAGTGATATTTCTAGTTGTATGTGGAACATGTCATTTGGGTCCAGACCATCGGATCTGGGTCTACGTTGTTTGCAAAAAAATAGCCAAAAGTCGTCTATATGAGGGAAAGGGTTAAATTAGATTAATCGTATAGTTGCAAATAGTTTAGACCCATACTCCTTAGGAGCAGTTTGATTTGCACCTGCAGTTTGTCTAAGTTGTTTTCTTTCGAATAGTTCTAATTTTTGGAGGTTTGCATCCACATCCTACTGAACCTTGACTTGGTATTAGACATTCTCAATGACAGTCATCAAGTCCTCTACCGCCAGTGTAGCTTTGGTGACGGGGAATGTGTGATGCCAGTGGCCAGCCATGAAGATGTGCCATACTGTAGCCTCCATACAAGGCTCCAGCCGGGCGGGCTGAACTATGGATCAGATAGTAAAGTTAGTATCACAAGATGTTTTTACATTGATTTCCACTGACCGAATGTTGATTATACCCCCACAAACTTGTAATATATTTCACAAATGACAGGTCTATATTTGCTTTAAATTAAGAAATTCTGACAGATTTTATATTTTTGACATCCATCTTTAATATTGCAATTTCCTTGTAGAACAAACTAGCTTCACTGCTTTTTCTTAAAAGTTCAAAAAGTGATCAAAATGTTGAGGCCCAATGTGTGACATAATTTCTTTTCTGATAATTTCTTTTCTGATTGGTTTCAAGATAGTAGACGGGCAGCTATCTCTGTTTTCTTTTGCTGCATTATCATGGAACTTTATCTGAGTCTCAACAAGGTGTTGTGAGATGCACATATGTACAAGGTGTACATACTAATAACCCTCCGTTATAGCCAAATTTCTGACTACTGCTATTGGAGTATTGCATGTATATTTTTCTGAATGGTCTTAGTAATTAATACCATGGGATCCTGTGCACCTGTAGTAGTTGGGAGATATGGTTGTTGTTATGGTTCACAGTTCTAGTTGCAGCTGGTGCGTTTAGTAGGACTGTTTGGGGGTCATATACGACCATCTTCAGATGGGATGTATCATCTTTTCACCCATGGCCAGCTGGTGTGTGGTAGTGTTGAGAGTTAGACCAAAACATTTTTACTTGATCATAGGCCAGGGTTACAGATAAGGGGAGTATTGGAGTATTTACCCAATTAAAATTGTGGAAAAAGCAATTGTTTTTCAAAACAATGAGTAACAGAAAGCAAATAAATATAGCAAAAAGCAATCAAAATTTAGAATACCTATTAAGAATATGAATAATACCCAATTACAAAAATTGTCAATACCCAATAAAAATTGCAAAAACCCAATTCTGTAAAAAATCAAGGAGTAAATACCCAATTGCATCAAAACCTTATCTGTAACCCTGATAGGCACATGTTTGTGATTGATCATCGATTAAAGTCATGAAAAAACTCTAACATGGCGGACTTACTTGAGTTTGGGTAAAGACCGTAAAGGGTAAATATGGGTTGCAACATGCAGGTTTTTAATCAATGTATATCCAGAACAGTCTCTTTGACATTTGATTAGGGTAACCTCTGTTTTAAATCTTAGATTACAAAATGATTCTTTCTAACAATGTGACAAACAATGTGTAAAAACCTAATCAGATGTTTGGCCTTGTCTGGCTTTACTGTTTGCTAAACTTGTATGTCTCTATAAGGTTATGTATAAATCGTCGACCATGGCCTGTCCTTAGTTGATCATCACGTCGGAACCCTTATGACGTGATCGCCGAGTACTGGGATTAATCGGCACATCATTAGTGTGCGGCTTTCTTTAAAGGTGTCCACTCTCTTACATATAAAGCAGCTTTTGTCCAATCTTCACTGAACTGATGGCTTATGGCCAAATATTTCAGTCAAGTTTGATAACTGGTTATATTGCTGTAGTCACTTAGAAATGGTGGTGTTCATTCACAGAAAGGTGTTCATTCACAGAAATACTTACTATGGAATTGTGCCATGGATGGAGGTATTTTGTGTCAGTTTGGTACTTTTGGTTTGTTTTGCAACTGCATAAAGTTATTATTAAGACTGGCTCCCTAGTTTCAGGATAATGTAAATGCATCTCAGGCATAGACTGCCCTTTTCTCTTTGCACATTAGAGTGATTGTCATCTGGAAATTTGTTGTCAGCTGCAAATACTTACAGTGGATTTTTTTCCATTTTTGTCAAAGAGCATGATTATTGTCAAACAGTTTAGATGATGAGATGCCAAGCTGTTTGCATAGGTATTTACAAATTTTAACACAAGGGTGCAAAGAGTTTAGTGTTTTCATGTGAGGAAGCCTAGTGTTTATCACATGAGGAAACCTTCCAGCTGGCTTGCCGTAGGTCGGTGGTTCTACCTGGATGTTCTTCTGTGCATGGAACAAATTGCAGTTTCGTGGGGTCTGGGGTCTTCCTACTTGTAATTAGCTGGACGTCATGATATGATTGAAATACTGTTAAAATGACGTAAAATCCCATATAAACCAAATCAAACCAAAGAGTTTAGTGATATACATTGACTGTTCTATGATGAAGGGTGTGTTCAAAGCTTAGTGATGTAATCAAACAGTGAAGACCAGGTCCAACTATGACTTAACCATTTACTCTATGCATATTCGTGTAAGCAATAAATGATGTCATTAATATTAATTAGAATGCTTTGTGGACACATGAGTTTTTGGCCAAAGCAGAAACTGTTGATTCATATTTATATAATTCTGTAAGCAAACAGAGCAGACCCTGATCTGATGGCTCCTATAGGAGCCATCTGATCTGGGCCTACTCTGTTTGCAAAGGCATAAATTTATGGAGTAAAGGGTTAAGAAGTTAGCTACGGTCTGTATATTTTGTTGGCTCATTTGTAAACCCTCTCCCACATATAAACGCTCTTACATACCTTTACAAACAGAGTAGACCCAATTAAGATCAAGGTCTCCTCTGTTTGCTTATGAAATTAGATTTGACTCGACATTTTTTTACCAATAAAAAAAGTCATGTGTTCATATACCATTATAAACATTCACATAATAAATACATTTATTCATGTTGTCACTATGTCTTCCATGAAGGTTCATTAGGGAAAGTGTTACAAACACATTAGATACTGATGATTATCCTGCCTTTCCATGCCTTTGAAAAAAGACCCTGATCAAGGGCTGCTCTGTTTGTGCTTATCACTTTACTCCTTAAATATTCATGTACAGTAAAACACCTCTAAACTGGAATTTTAGCAGAGACATCTTTTGGGCAGGTGGCTGCTTCATGCAGGATAAAAGTCATGCAGAAAGCATCTTTCACCCTGCATTAAGCTGCCACCTGTCTCCAAGACCGATATTTGTACTAAATTGAATATCTGGTTTAGAGGGGTTTTACTGTAATAAAGAATAACATCATGAATATTTTTATAATGGCACATGGAGTTTTTAGGCTTTATAGCAAAAACCATGAAACATCTTTTTATGCCCCCGCCTTTAGGCGACGGGGGCATTAAGTTTTACCCTTGTCCACGTCTGTCTTTTTATGCCCCTGCCTTCAGGCGACGGCGGCATTAAGTTTTATCCTTGTCCATCTGTTTGTACGTCCGAAATTTTCGTCAAAGATTTCTTTGCTTGTGTAAGTAGGAATGATTTGATATTTGGTCTGAAGCATCATCATAGTGAGTTGTAACATGTCTCCCCTTTTCAGGCATGTCGTCCATCTACTTCCTGTTTGCCGCCGACGGCATCCGTGTCCCATGGACACATTTTCAAAAGTTATTTATTTCATAAGCAAATAGAACATACCCGGATCAAACAGCTCCTAAAAGAGCCATTTGATGTGGGTCTGCTCTGTTTGCAAAGGTGTAGAAAGGTGTATTTATAGAGTAAAGGGTTAAACAAATATATGGGGCAGATCTTGATTCTCGACTGTTTGCCAAGGCAATCAATTTTAATTAAAAAGTATTTTTACATTGATCAGGATGACCAAATGACTGGAGAAGATGTTATAGATGTCACAGTTGACCACATGGACACCTCAGCTACCGATGTATCCATTCACTATACCCCATCAGACCTTGCTATGCAGCAGTACCCAAGTGCTTCATTAGATCCAGAAACTGAGGAAGCCCTGATGAAGAAGGGCAAGTTACTCTTACAGCATCTGAAAAGTCTGGATGTCACGTCAGGAGGTAGTCATAGCCCAGCAACGCTGCCAGCAAAATCAGCAACAATTACATCTGATCCTAATGGATGAGAACATGAAACTATGGAGTTAAATGTGCTGAGTTTTTCATTAGGTCACATGCAGAACTGTAGATAAGAGGAGTATTGTGGAAAACTGGATCTGAGGCGATTCTAATGAGCAGCAGCAAGTTAGGGTTTGGCCGAGAATTAGTCCATTCCCTGTTCAATATTCATGTAAGAAATTATGACATCATGAATATTTATCAGCTGAAGTTTTATTATGTAAATTATTGAAGGATTTTTTTTGGATAAAAACTGTAGAACCAGTTCTATATCATGTCAAAAGCAAACAGCGCAGACTCTACTCTGTTTGCAAATGCATGAAAATGCATTTGTTAAGAGATTTTGATTGATCACTACACATCTTGTCTACAGTTCTACTGTTAAGAGATTTTGATTGACCACTACACATCTTGTCTACAGTTCTACACCTATATTCAACTGACATTATTGTTCCTTATTTTTGATAATAAAATTTACATTTTCCAAGTATTGGTTTTGTTCTTGATTTTAACCTTTTGCCTACCAAGCAAATTTTGTAGTATTTGTTCCCTATTTAAGTTTTCAATTTTTATGCCCCCAGATCAGATCTGGGGGGCATATTGTTTTTGCAGTCTGTCTGTTTGTTTGTCAGCAACTTTAACATTGATCATAACTTTTGAGCCAGTACAGATAGAGACTTGATATTTGGCAGGCATATATATCGCACATTTTGAGGGGTGACATGTCAAGGTCAAGGTCAGAGATCAAATTGTTTGTCAGTAACTTTAACATTGCTCACAACTTTTGAACCAGTACAGATAGACTTGATATTGGCATGCATATGTATCTCATAACACCCCACATTTTGAGGGGTGACATGTCAAGGTTATCCTTCAAGGTCAGAGGTCAAATATATAGGTCAAATTACCGACTTTAACATTGGCCATAACTTTTGAACCAGTAGAGATAGAGACTTTATGTTTGGCATGCATGTGTATCTCATGAAGCTGCACATTTTGAGGGGTGACATGTCAAGATCATCTTTTAGGGTCAAATTGGGCGAGGCATAGTGTTTCAGTTTTCAGATTTATCTTGCATTTGTCTTCTAAAATATGATTAGTGCTTGTCAACAGTTTGGATACTAATTAATGTTTACTTTCATTACTTTCAATTCTTAACTCTTTCCTTTTTGCATATTCATGCAAGAAAAATTGACATCCTGCATATTTATAAGCTGTATTTTTACAATGGCACATTTATGTGGGATTGTTTGGTATTTATAGAAACTGTTAATGCTCTTTTTCAGTAGATTTATTCACATTTGTATTATTTCATAAGCAAATAGCTGTCTGATCTGTGTCTACTCTGCAAAGTCATGAAAAAAAGAGTTTATTTGAAGGAAAGGAATTACCCTTTCCCTTGTAAAAAACTTTTTATGCATTTGCAAACAGAGTGGACCCAGATCATCAGATGGCTTCGATAGGATCAGGGTCTTCTCTTTTGACTTATCAAGTTATGGCACAATATAGATCTGATTCTACAGTTTCTGCCTGGACCAAAATGTGTGTTCATATATCATTATAAAAAAAGAAAAGAAAATGTGTCCATTGGACACTGATGCCCCCGCCAGGTTTTTTCTAAATTGCACTGAAATTGAGTGGATTAAGGTTTGCATGCTTGTCGGCAAACAGGAAGTAGATTAACGACTAACCCGAAAAGGGGAGGCACGGTACAACTCGCTATGATTATGCTTCAGACCAGCTATATCAAAGAAAATTTTTGTCATTAAACAATAACCCAAATTCAATCATGGTGTCGGCAAACAGGAAGTAGATGAACAACAGACCTGAATTGGGAGACACGGTACAACTCGCGATGGTTATGCTCGAGACCAAATACAGACGTACGGGACGGACGTACGGACAATGGCAAAACTTAATGCCCCCGTCGCCTAAAGGCGGGGGCATAATAATCCTATGGGAGCTGTCTGATCTGGGTCTACTCTGTGAAGGTGTAGAAAGGCTTATTTATGGAGTAAATGGTTTGGATGATTCTTGAGGGTAGCTTAATCACAGATGAAGAACTTTGATTTTTATTAAGATGCTGAGATAATTAGAGGAGAGGAGAGTATCATGCTCCGTCCATCCACTATCAGTAGTCAGATATATTACAAGATACAAGAGAAGAGCATCGTGCCCGGGTTTCTCTGTATCCTCTCCCCTTTCTCAGGGGCGTCCAATTAGCCCATAGTGAGCAGAAACGGAAGTTAACACAAACAAACAAGAGTACCAGTCCTAGCACTATCCTCATGTATACCAAGTGTTGAGGGAGGGAGCACCTAGTGCTTGTATAACTCTCTCCTTCATAAATATGCAATTTCATCCTGTAGGAGCCGTCTTATCTGGGTCTGCTCTGTCAGCTAGATACACCAGACCTTCAAGAATTGGAGGTATAAAGGCAATGTACAAGAGAGGTATAAAGGGATGGACAAGGGTTAATGTAAATGCACCTTACCTTCTAAAAGCAGAGCTAAGAAGGTGGAGCTGCCCATGGGTGCTCACTATTTGTACAGGTCATCATGAATTCACAACGTGCAAAGTTCCTGTGAAACCTTGCAATCATTAACAAGTTCAATACTCGGTCTTTAAGGTGCTGAACAAAATTAATGCAAAAAGCTCCCAAATGAGCTCTGCATTACATTTGCTCTACATACAGCAACCTGATGTGTTTTAATACTCCTATGTTTAATAACGACTTTTATCACACAGTCTGCCTTGTGGGAGTGCCCAGAGTGCCGTAAATCGCTGAAATGCACTAGACTAAAAGTGCATTTTCTAAGCAAATTAGCAATCAGTAGCAAGTTGTAGTGATCATTTAAACGTTAGCCAATCGTAGCGCTCCATGCGCGTCATCCAGTGTTACTACGCTGTTTGTAAAGACAGCTGTCAGCTATAGCCTGTTTTATTTTCTATGGCATTTTTAAGGCTTTTGTGATAAGATCCTCTATGTATGTTTAATAATTAAGTACTGGCTTACAACAGGTATAACACGGGAACAAGAAATAACACAAAAGCAGTAATTCCATGTTCAGTGACATTTATTATAAACTATATGCCTGTTTAAACCTCAACAATGTCAAGCTATCAATATCTCTATAAACAAATAACAATTTTAATATCATTGCACTAACTTGTAGTTTACACTTTCGTCAATATGTACAGGTGAATTTACACTTTACACGTAATACAGTAATACCTCTCTAAAGGAACCCCTCTGCTGTTTATATATTATACAACTGATAGCATAGGCTATTTTTAGATCAAACCTCTTGATTAAATCTACCAAAAAGGAGCATTTACTAAGAGAAAAGGAAATTTTCAGAATTGTCCAATTTTGAAACCATTGTGATAAATAGAGCATTTGCTCCTGTGAGCAAATGCTCTATTTATCACAATGGTTTCACAAAGGGACTATTACAGAAATGTCAATATGCGGGAATGGGTTAACAATAAATTTCTGTGTATATTTTCAGTACAAATCAATGAATAAAATTCATATCCATAAAGGTATGACTATTAATAAAGTAAAGGATATTAATTTAATAGATTAATTGTTACAATATCACATGGATACAGAATGTTTGGCCATGGTAGAATCTGTAAACTCGTATCAAACAGAGCAGACTCCGACTTCTGTGTTCAATTACTGAATGGTTCCTTAAAAGAGGTTCTACTGATTACAGAAAAATATTTACACATATATACTTGCCTTGTATTTTCCTAGGTGATGATATTTACAAACTACGGTGTACAAAATCTTGAACAAAGCTCACAAAATAATACTTCATTAACACAGAGATATTTAACAAACACACATTCTCATTTCAAAGAAACATTTTCCAACATCATGTACCTATAACTCTTAATGCCCTAATCAAATTTACTTTTTAATTATTTTTAGTTCATTATGAATATCAATTTAATTCTTGTATTAAAATATAGAAATTTATTGTCATGGAAAACAATAGAAAATCAGATCTGTGACATGCCAACAGGGTAGACCCTGATCAGACAGTTCCTTCTGGGTCAACTCTGTTAACCCTTTCTCTCATACAAATGCCCATAGGAGCAAATTATCTATTTATCACAATAGTTTCAAAACCACAATTCTACTATTTTCCATTTCTCTAGTTAATGCTCTTTTTCAGTAGATTTATTCAAAGAGGTCGAGTCTAAAAAATAGCATATGAGGTAATGGGTTATCCCTTTCCCTTATGTAAGCGCATTTTTACGCATCTGCAAATAGAGTACACCCAGATCAGACGGCTCCTATTGGAGCCGTCTGATCAGGGTTTGCTCTATTTGCTTATGATATAATATAGATATGACTGCTTTTGTTCCTAATAAGACAGCTTTTTTTTTTCTCTCATAATCTTGAAAGCATGCACATTATCACCACAAGCAAACTGCTATAATGGTATCAGATAACAAGATAATAGTTTCCATGGCAGAACCTGTAGACGCTGATCTATATTACTGTAGATGCTGATCTATATTACTTCATAAACAAACTGTAGATGCTGGTCTATATTACTTCATAAACAAACTGTAGATGCTGGTCTATATTACTTCATAAACAAACTGTAGATGCTGGTCTATATTACTTCATAAACAAACTGTAGATGCTGGTCTATATTACTTCATAAACAAACTGTAGATGCTGGTCTATATTACTTCATAAACAAACTGTAGATGCTGATCTATATTACTTCATAAACAAACTGTAGATGCTGGTCTATATTACTTCATAAACAAACTGTAGATGCTGGTCTATATTACTTCATAAACAAACTGTAGATGCTGGTCTATATTACTTCATAAACAAACTGTAAACAAACTGTAGATGCTAATCTATATTACTTCATAAACAAACAGAGCAGAACCTCATCAGACGGCTCCTGTAGAAAGCATCTGAACTGTGTCTACTCAGTTTGCAAGGTCAGCAGACTCTTTCAGGACCAGGGTCCTCTAATTAACCCTTTCCTTCATAAAGTCCCCTTTCTACACTTTTGCAAACAGAATACCCAGATCAGATGGCTCCTGTAGGAGCCGTCTGATCAGGGTCTGCTCTGTTTGCTTATGATATAAAATAGATATGGTTCTATAGTTTCTGCCATGGCTCAAACATCTTGTGTCCATGCCATCACTATAACAATAAATCTAATTAATATTCATTATGTCATAATTCCTAACATGAATATTCATGGAGTAAAGGATTAAGTTCTACACTGTTTGCTTCACACCAAGTTTTCCAATCTACACAGCAGTACAAATAGTTCATGCATATCATTCCTAACAATGGAAAGGGAAATTTGAAAAAGTTTCAGATCTGGTAGAGTCCACTTTACAATACAGGCATTCCAGCAAATCCTTTTATCATGTGATAGACATGCATTGAATAATTGGACCATCTCACTTAGAATGATAGGTAATTGTTTAACCCTCTGAATACTGAATATTCAAAAAGTGGACTGGCCCATAAGTGTTTAACTATACAGTAAAACCTCTCCATAACGACCACTAAATTACATCAAATATTTTGTGTTGAAGGCAGGTGGATGCTTAAAGCAAGGTGAAAGTAAAACAGAACGCTCCTATAGGAGCGTTCTGTTTTACTTTCACCTTGCTTTAAGCAACCACCTGCCCAAAATACCAACTAATTAACACAATTTAGTGGTCGTTATAGAGAGGTTTTACTGTACTGTCTATTGAGATGGGCAGCAAATGTTATAGAACAACAGCACCTCAAAGTACTTGGGTTCAATACAATTACCAGTAAAGAGTTTTTTTCTCAACTGTTTTGTTGCATTCTGGATACTAATTTCTTGTATTCATCCTTTACCTCAGGAATATTCATAGAAAAATAATGACATCATGAATATTAATCAGCTGAATTTTTTATAATGGCACATGGCCATTGGAAATTTTGGCCATACTGTAGAATCCTATCCATTTAATTCCATTAGGAAACACAGTAGACCCTGATCAGATGGATCCTAGTTGCAGAAATCAGTTTCAGCCTTTTACTCTACGTAGACGCCTTTTTACACCTTTGCAAACAGAGTAGACCAAGATCAGATAGCTCCAGTAGGAGCCATTTGGTCAGAATCTGCTTTGTTCGCTTTTGGAATAATATAGATCTGATTCTAGTTTCTTCAAAAAGATATCTATTTATTATTCGCTTTGTCATTTTTTCTTACATGAATATTCATGAAGTAAAGGCTTAAAAACACAGGAAATTTGTATTTGAGGTAATGAATTAATGGTCCCTTCTCTGTACATACCCATCCAGGCTGTCAACAATGTTACATTTCCTTCAATGCTGTGGTAATTAAACTCTATGCTGTGGTAATTAAACTCTATGCTGTGGTAATGTAACTCTATGCGGGGTAATTGAAACTCTTTGTTGTGGTAATTTAACACTAAGTTGTGGTAATTTCACTTTTCACTTTCCAGTAGATTTTTTTAAAGAGTCTGGGTCTAAAAATAGTCTATGAGGTAATGGGTTAACACTACACATGCTAACAGCCAATAAGTATAAAACATATGCAAACAGTTTTGGATCCAAATTAGACACTGTGTATGTCATCAGGATCCAAACATTTTGTCAACTTGACGGTTTGGGTATTTTTGAGGATTGTAGTACAGTAAATTTTGCCCCCACAAAACTAATTCTTAACCCTTCCTCCATAAATACACCTTTCTACTCCTCTGTAACAACCACTTCTTGAAACCATTGTGATAAATATAACATTTGCTCCTATAGGAGCAAATGCTCTATTTATCACAATGGTTTCGAACTACAAAATTCTAAAATTTTACTTTTCTCTAGTAAATACTCCTTTTGGGGAGGTTAGATCTAAAAATAGCCCATGGAGGAAAGAGATAAACATAAGCTATTACATTAACTTTATCTACATAATTATAAGCTAAGTATAACTTAATTTAAATTCTGGTGTGACATCAAGTTACTAAATAGCATCTCATCATTCTACATGCAAGATATTTGTAAAGTTAATCAAAAATTCACTTGTTAAACACTTGACTGCTTCAGTACAATTTTCATCATAATTGCTACCCTAGCATCATTGCTGACAGTACATTCATTTTTCTCCATTAGAATGGAGAGCTTAAATCATCTTAAACCAATCTTAGACCAAAACAGTAATCTACGGCTAAATACAAGATACAATCTTTCAACAGTAAACTTTGTTGAATTGTCATCATCTGATTGTTAACATTGTAAGGCATATTCATTTCATAGCACACTACTCTAACTATCTCCACTCTCCATGTGTTTATACAGCTGAAAAAGTCAACCTGGCATCATTTTGATTTTGTTCAGTTTAGACAGAAATTTAGGAATTAAATCTGGTTCCAATACCGCTTCACTGGTATATGCAACAGGGAACCAGAGTATAGGATTAAGAGTTTGTATTTAACCCTTTACTCCATGAATATTCATGTAAGAAATAAAGACATCATGAATATTCGTTTATGCATTTTATAATGGTCTTTGGCATAAGCAAACAGAAGAGAACCTGATCAGATTGCTCCTGCAGGAGCTGTCTGATGTTGGTTTACTCTATATGCTGAGTGAAGGTTTAAACGAGGAGAGTCATTAACTCTTTGCACGCTAAGTAATTTTTCATCTGCAATAACTGTCGTCTGCTTCAATTCTAAAAATAAAATTTCTCTCATTCCTTTGCAAAAATATGGTCAAAATGACAAACAGTTTGGATCATGACGAGATGCCACATTATGTTGCGTCTCATCTGGATCCAAACTGTTTGCACAGGTAATCACGGTTTCACTGCTAGCATGTAAAGAGTTAATTACTTTTGAAATGATTCTATATCCAGATTTTAAAAACTTACTGGAACCATTCCCAGTTATATATTCAATATCACAACCAACTAATAATTCATACAGGTATATAAAGTGATATGAGTAAAACTACGAGCTCCAACATGAATCAAAACATGATCTAATGTTTGTTATTTAACCCTTTCCTTCATATAAATGCCTTTTCACACATTTGCAAACAGAGTAAACCCAGATCAGACGAGCCGTCTGACTAGGGTCTGCTCTGTTTGCTAATGGACTTTGATAGATCTGTTTCTTTACTTTCTAAAGGGCTACAATGATACACCTTCCATATTTCATTATTTAACTATTTTGCCCATGAATATTCAGTAGGTATTGAAGCTTGGAATACATACGGAACTGGGAAAGGGTTAATCCACTGGCTAACATTAACTGTAAAGGATTATCAGTTATGATGACCTGTCCAAATGATGAGAAAGCAGTATATACTTTTTGAGGCTCAGATATGATGCGTCATTTAAAACATTTTTCAAGATTTGCTCCTTTATTTCCCCATCAAACCCAATAGTGTGACCACTCCTTAGAATTGTCTTTTCGAGATGATTCTAAAGACTGGTCACAACATAAAGTATGGTGAGAAATGACAATTTTAGCATTTAACTATGCATCTTTATCTATTGCTCTGTACCTCAGTCCATTCAAATCCACAAACACCCATTCCATATTCCCATAAATAATTTCTATTTTCAAAAGCATCATATTTAATTGTGATGCAACTCATTTATTTGGGCGTAATTTTCATACTAAGTATTCCTGAGAATAGCAGAGATATTTTTTCCAGACACCCTTAAATAGAATTATCAAGATGAAACAGCAAAAATATATATCTTGTATGTTACAGTATCCAACTATCAGCAAATTCTGTTGCTAGTTACTTCCCCACATCTCTCCCTCTTTCTTTCCTTCATCATCCTTAACCCATTCCCTCATAGGCTATGTTTAGATACAACCTCTTTGAATAAATCTACCGAAAAGGAGCATTAACTAGAGAAAAGGAAAGTTTTAGAATTATGTAGTTTGAAACCATTGTGATAAATACAGCATTTGCTCCTATAGGTGCAAATGCTCCATTTATCACAATGGTTTCACAAAGTGACTTTTACCGAGTCGTCAAAAGTCGTCAGTATGAGGGAATGGGTTAAATATGAGGGAAAGGGTTAACTGCGTCATCAACTCTAATCCCTGATCAGGATGTCTTTGTATACAGAGTAGACCTAGATCAGATAACTCCTGTAGGAGCCGTCTCATCATGGTCTGCTCTGTTTCCTTGTAAAATAATGTAAATCTGGTCCTATACATTCTGTTATTACCAAATATTCCTGTATTTATATGCCATTATAAAAATTCAGATAATAAATATTCATGTTGTCATTATTTCTTACATGAATAATCATTAGGTAACAGATTAGATGTAAGTATTCTTTCAGCAAATTTTATAAAAAACATTCTGCACATAGTTTAGATCCAGATGAGAGACCTTGTTACTCAGACTCTCATTAACCCGTTCCCTCATAGGCTATTTCGAGATCCAACCTTTTTGAATAAATCTACCGAAAAGGAGCATTAACTAGAGAAAAGAAAACTTTTAGAACTTGTAGTTCGAAACAATTGTGATAAATAGAGCATTTGCTCCTATAGGAGCAAATGCTCTATTTATCATAATGGTTTCAACAGGTGACTTTTGCAGAGGTGTCAAAAGGCATCAATATGAGGGAATGGATTAGACCCCAACTTTGTCACTGGTTGTCACTGAATCTGTCATAATCTTTGCAAACAGCTTGGGTCCAGAAGAAATGCCGAGTAACCAGAAGTTACAACAGGATCATAACTTTGATTAACCCTTTCCATGCTGCATATTCATGTAAGAAATAATGACATCATTAACCCTTCGCTTGCTGAATTTTAAAATACATTTCTCCTTCTTTACCCATGCCCTGTTGTATAATTACATATATCTTCACTGTGTACAAGTATTTCGCAGTGCAATTACTGCTGTGGAGTTGACTGATTGCACAATCAACTTGTAAATAGTGCAGACCCTGATGAGTCAGCTCCTGCAGGAGCTGTCTCATCAGGGTCTTCACTATTTACAGGTAGGTATATTGACGTGAATAGCAAGCGAAGGGTTAATATTAATTAGATTAATTGTTATAATTGCACATGGACACAGAAAATGCTATAATGACAGATGAACACACAACATTTTGGTCCAGGCAGAAACTGTAGAATCAGATCTATATCATATAAGCAAACAGAGCAGACTTATCAGATGGCCCCTACAGGAGCTATCTGATCTAGGTCTGTTTTGTTTGCAAATGCATTAATAGGTGTTTATATGAAGCAAAGGTTAAGTCTTTGAGCAGAAATGAGAGAAAGTCTGCTTTGAAATAGGAATTTTCTATTCAAGAAAAATTATTCAGCAAGCCAAATGTTAACCCTTTACTCCATGAATATTTATGTAAGAAATAATGACATCATGAATATTGATTAGATTATTTCTTACAATAGCACATAAACACAGAATGTTTTGGACATTGTAGAATCATATCTATATTAGGTCATAAGCAAATAGAGCAGACCCTGATCAGATGGCTCCTATAGGAGCCATCTGATCTGGGTCTACGCTGTTTGCAAAGGCATAGAAAGGCGTATCTATGGAGGAAAGGGTTTCATACAGGATTACACAAACACCTGTTGTTACAGAGTTTGTATTTCCCGATTGGCTGCTTTAGACAGGTTCATCTGTAAGTACATATACACAGAAGTCGTTACATACATAAACTCTATCAGAAATAAAAGATAAGACATCTTAATAGCAGAGGTATTTCAATAGAGATCAATTTTGTGAGATTAAAACAAAACTTGGAATGATGATGACGTATGTACCATAATGGATTAAGAATGATCCCACAGGATGATGTTGTGACAAATATGATATTTACAAAAATATACAACACATTAAAATCAAAGTTAAAAGCCTTTACCTCACCACAAGGTCCTTACAAACAAACAACACGAAGGGTTCCCTCTACTATTAGTAGGTAAGTCCTTCGTAAACACTTTAGATTCAGACGAGAAGCCGAGTTAGCATCTCATCAAGATCACATTTACCACAGGAAACTGACACTTTGAAAATTTTAACATGAGAACAATTTTGAAATTGCTCATGAATATTCACCCTTTACTCCACGAATATTCTTGTGAGAAATAATCACATCATGAATATTAATTAGATTATTTTTTATAATAGCATATTATTTCATGCGCGAAAAAAACAGACCCTGATCAGAAGGCTCTTACCGGAGCCATCTGACCTGGATCTACTTTGTTTGCAAAGGCATAGAAAGGTGTATTTATCATTATTGATCCAGATGAGATATCAAACTACTTACTGACTGATCTGGATCAAAACTACTGGCAAAGACAATCTTAAAATTTTCCTGTAGCGTGCAAAAGGATAAACTTAAGTCCGTCACATGACGGTGAGGACCTGCACTACTGTATTTGTTGTTTGAAGGACCTTGTTGTCAGATGTTAGCTCATTTGTGTATTTTCAAACGTTATCACAGTAAACAATGGCCAATAATCAGAACAAGATACATTCATAATTATCATCTCTCAACCCTTAACCCATTCCCTCATACTGAAATCTTTGACCCCTCTGTAAAAATCACTTTTTGAAACCATTGTGACAAATAGAGCATTTGCTCCATAGGAAACCATTTTGAAACCATTGTGATAAATACAGCATTTGCTCCATAGGAGCAAATGCTCTATTTATCACAATGGTTTTAAACCTACACAATAGAAACTTTTCCCCTTTTCAACTGAATTCTCCTTTTCAGTAGATTTATTCAAAGAGGTAGGATCTAAAAATAGCCTACGAGGGAATGGGTTAGACTACAATGTATATTTACATATAATGCATTAACTCTGCACACTAGCTGTGATCTGTGATATAATTTAAATAGTCTGGATCAAGATCAGATGCCTAGTAGCTCGGCGTCTCATCAGGATCAACTATTTGACACCCCGATTGAATTTTGAAGCAAAAATTGAATATAATTTTAAGAACTGTAGCTGATGACAGTTCTTGCAGATGACAATTATATTGCATGCAAATAGCTAAACCTGGTTTGGTGACTGTAAAAGAAGCTATCGATGTGTTTGAAGGTAATGAGATCTGGTCATATTCAGATATTAATGACATTGTCGTAAACAACATGAACCTTTATTTTTATATTTTTTGTGCTCAAGATTTCGATAAATTGAGCTGCTCCATGGGGAAAAAGTCCTATATGACTTTGCAAACAGTGTTATCACCAGACCAAGAAATTATTGACACATAGCCCAGAGCTTACGAATAAACATTTTCAATGATATCGCAAATTTACCATTTGATTTGTGATTTGAAATTATTCTTTCTCACAGGGCAGCGCAACTCCTTACACATTAACCCTTTCCCTCATATAAACGTGTTCATTTCTTAGGTTCATTTTTCTTCCATATAAACATGTTTTCACGCATTTGTAAACAGAGTAGACCCAGATCAGACGGCTCCTAGAGGAGCCGTCTGATCAGGGTCTGCTCTGTTTGCTAATGGAATTGAATAGATATGTTTCTATACTTTCTAAAATAGCTACAATATTGCATCTTCCATATTTCTTTATAACTATTTTGTCCATGAATATTAAGTAGGTATTGAAAGATTGAATAAACATATAACAGGAAAAGGGTTAACCCATTCCCTCCTAGACTATTTTTAGACCAAACCTCTTTGAATCAATCAACCGAAAAGTAGCATTTACTAGAGAAAAGGATTTTTCTTACAATTGTGTTGTTTTGAAACCATTGTGATAAATAAAGCACCTATGGAGCAAGTGCTCGATTTATCACAATGGTTTCAACAAGTGAGGCATCAGTGGGAGGGAATGAGTTAATTGCTATCTGCAAAAAGAAGCTGTCAGCTACAACTCTTAAAGTATGACGAGAGTGTCAAGCAGTTTGCATTCTAACAAGAAACCAAATTACTAGGCGCCTCATCTGGATCCAAGCTTTTGCTTAGGTTGTCACAAATTAGTCGCTAGCAAACAAAGAGTTTCAAAACAATCTCATTGTCTCTAATACATATATAAATCCATTTCATTTTTTCAGTATATTAAAAACAAAACAGAGTAAAGAGCCAACGAAATGTATATAGCATAACCTATAAATATGGATCATAAAAAACACTGTTAAATATTGGCCCATACCAACAAACATGCTCTTCAATTCAACAACAATAATCTAAAACACTATTAAATTTGGAAAATATTAAACGTTTCGAAACTAGTCTGAAATGAAACTTATATGACCCATGCAAATATACTGAAGAAGTCGTCTACAATTTTCACATATTCCTGACAATCTACACAAAAAGGTATCCATCACAGTTAAAATCCAACTACAAACAGGTGTGTCTATAAGAGCACATACAAGTATCACTTTTGTTTGACTGTACAGTAGAATCCCTTTAAACAGGAAATCTAGTAGAGAAGAATTGACACTTTTAGGCAGGTTGCAGCTTAATCCAGGGTGAAAGTCATGCTGGAGCTTTCTGCATGACTTTCAACCTGCAATAAGCAGCCACGTCTCCAAGACTGATATTTATATAAACT
Source organism: Azorinus chamasolen (assembly GCA_963576725.1). Lineage (NCBI taxonomy): Eukaryota > Metazoa > Mollusca > Bivalvia > Cardiida > Solecurtidae > Azorinus > Azorinus chamasolen. The sequence goes on along the minus strand of OY755248.1, from coordinate 9,696,701 downwards.
AAATTGAACATCCGGTTTAGAAGGGTTCTACTGTTTTAGAGCCAGGGCTGATTTTACCCTTTATTTGATAATCCTGCCTGTTTATGCCATTTCACAAACTGAGAAGTGCCAGACCAGACAGCTCCTTGTAGGACATGTCTAACAAAGGTCTACTCTGTTAGTCAATATGTTACAGATGTATAACTAGAGTGAATAACATTCACAAACAAGGAGTCTTTTATGAATGTTCATCAAACAGAGGGTCAAATCTGCAACTCAGAGAACATGCAATCCCCACATAATTATGACTGTGTAGTGTGTGTGTGTATCATACAGCTTATGAATATTCATCAAGCAAAAGGTCAAATCTGCAACACAGAGGGTCAAATCTGGAACTCCGGGAACATGCAATCCCCAAATAATTATGCCCGTGTAGTGTGTTGTGCATCATAGCTGTATGTCAACTATCCACACAGTATAATATATCCATTAAACCCTTTCCCTGTTCTGTATTAATACAAATCCCCTTTCAGTGGTCCATTTGATTGATCCTGTCCATTAATATCAACCCATTCCCTCATATTGACGACTTTTGGCGACTCTGTAAAAGTCACTTTGTGAAACCATTGCGATAAATAGAGCATTTGCTCCTTTAGGAGCAAATGCTCTATTTATCACAATGGTTTCAAACTACAAATATCTAAACATTTCCCTTTCTCTAGTTAATGCTCCTTTTCGGTAGATTTATTCAAAGTGGTTGGATCTAAAAATAGCCTATGAGGTAATGGGTTAATAAGGTGATTAAGTCTTGAACAAATGCTAGACAGTGAAAGAGTTCGTGAACACTTCTCCAAGGAGCAGCAGTGTCCGAGTTTGACAAGTTCCTTTACTTGATTAATGATCATACAAAACTTTGTTCATTATAAATATAAATTAAATTTGATTCTTCTTACAAAAATATAAAAAGAAGGAAATACATTGCTGTAATATACACATTGTAATCAGATCTGCTACACAAAGGCAAACAGAACAGACCCTGATCAGACAGCGCCTAGAGGAGCTGACAGATCTGGGTCAACTCTGTTTGCACAGGTATAAAACGGCAGGATTATCAAGTATACAATTAAACAAAACTGCCATAAATTAGACGTAAATTGGAAACAATTAAATTGAAACTGCCATAAATTAGATGTAAATTGGAAACAATTAAATTGAAACTGCCATAAATTAGAAGTAAATCGGAAACAATTAACTAAAACTGCCATAACTAAGATGTAAATCGGAAACTTGTATAGGAGCCGGATTAGTCTAATAATCTTTTTGAAATAAAAAAAATGTGGTGACAAATGAAGGAGACAAAAATGTGTTAGAGGCAAACTAACACCTTAACTATCACTGTACAAACATTTGATAACTTAACCCTTTCCCTGCTGAATATTCATGTAAGAAATAATGCCAGCATGAACATTTATTTGCTGATTTTTTTATAAGTGCATATGTGCACAGGATGTTTCGGTATTGGTAAAAACTGCTGAGTCTTGATCTATTATAATTTTATAAGCAAACAGAGTACACCCTGATCAGACAGCTCATATAGGAACAATCTGATCTGGGTCTACTCTATTGCAAAGGTGTGAAAAGGTGTTTATATGAAGGAAAGGGTAAACTATAACTACACAAACATTTAAGATCAAACTGCCAGCACATGTTATGTAACACTATTCTACCAGCCCCTGAAGTTTAACATCACTTGATGTTTGAATATCAAACAACTTTATCCAAATACATTGGCTAGAACAAATTAATTCTTCTCATAGGCCATAAAGTAATGGCAAGATTAACACTCTACTCCATGAATATTCATGTAAGAAATTATTAAATCATGACTATAATTATGTTATAATAATATAATGGCATATGTAGAAAGCACATTTTGGCTGTGTCAGAAACTGTAGAATTAGACCTATAGTAAACCATAAGCAACCAGAGTAGACACTGATCAGATGACTCCTACAGCAGCCGTCTGATCTAGGTCTACTGTTTGCAAAGGCATAATTATGGAGTAAAGAGCTATTGTACCAACATTTTATGGACAAATCAAGCTTTTTCTTTTATTCTTAATTCATGGACAAAATCATTCAAAATCTTAACCCATTCCCTCATAGCCTATTTTTAGACTCAACCTCTTTGAATAAATCTTCTAAAAAGGAGCATTTGCTAGAAAAAAATGACTTTTTTAGAATGATATACTTTTTAAACCTGTGATAAACATTTACCACAATGATTTCAAAGAGTAATTTTTACAGCTGTCAAAATTTCTATGTAAGATAATGATTTGAATATTAATTTATTAAACATTTTTAATGGCATATGCACATAGGACTTTTTGGTATTGGTAGAACCTTAAGTCAGGTCGGTTATGATTTCATGAGCAAACCCTGATCAGACAGCTCCTAGGGGAGCTGTCTGATCTGGGTCTACTCTGTTTGCAGAGGTATATAAAATAGTTTTTTATGAGGGAAAGGCTTAAGCATTGTATATATAGGTCCAGAAATTAGGAAACTCATATATCTCATCAATATCCAAACTGTTTGACACTTCTATCATAATTAGGAATGAGAGAAAAGTCTTTCAAACATTAATTAAAGCAGACAATTTTATACTTGCTTAAAAAGTTGAACAATTGCTGACACAAAATGTCTTGCACTCAGCACTCATTTATTCATTTGTGTATTTCATTTGTTTCTACTCGTAGCACAATTTCTGTTCTCATTTCATTAACAACAATTCAATAACAAAATTAAAATATTACTAATGCACTATTGTTTCTCTCCAGCTTCTTGCTCCACACTTCTACCTGAAAAATATTTTCACTTTTTGTTGGTAGTTTTCTTTCAGTCAAATTTTTCACCAACAAGTATGAACATTTTAAGTATTGTTTAATTCAGTTTTATGTCGCTGCTCAATCATTTGATTGGTTGTTGCCAGAGTGGGTGGAATCATTCTTACTCCCAGCATTCCCTGCATCGACAGGCTGACTTCCTCCCTCTGAGTGGGCCTGTTCCATTGCAGCCTCATGAGCAGCTGACTGGGCCATCATTTTTTGTCGAACTTCTCGAATTTTCAGCTGCAGACACGTCTTGGTTGGGAAAATGTCCTGGTACTTTGTCTGGAAACTGGCTGTGGCTTGAGCTAATGAAATAAACAAAGACTATCACTATCACTAAAGGTGATGAATACCCCCGCATGGCAGCTTTGATTGCAAAACCAAGTTTGTGACACAAACACAAAAATACTCAAAGTTCAAGGGGCCAGTTCTCTATTACACTTTCATTTTAACAAAAATATTCTAATCTGTTCTAGTATTAAACTCCTGCTCTACTCTCTCAGCACCTTTGCTGGCATGCTCTCTCTCTCTCTCTCTCTCTGCTGTCCCTCTCTCTGTAACAGCGCTTCAGAGAATATATATATATGTAACACAAGTCACCTCTATTATTTAAATTGGCAAATTACAAAGGTTACGGCTTGAAGGCTGTTGTATTATAATATTACAGGTAAACCAAGTGTCGGGTTTAAGTAGTGCTACTGGCGAAGAGCCATAGTGCTACACTTATACACTGAATAACTTCAAACTGAAGGAGGAGTTCATGGCACCAAGTGCACATGTTTCATGCCAAAATGACAGAAAATACTCTTAAGTTCAAGGGGAGATAATTCTTCAATGCCCAACAGTAAACACATGAAAATTGCGTCTTGCACATCTACCATTCGTGGTTATTATGTATACCAAATATAAATTCAATAACTTTAAAACTGAATGAGGAGTTCATGACACCAACTCCCCATGTTTTATTACGAAATCACAGAGGAGTTTGCAACACCAACTACCCGTGTTCAAATGCGGACTGACCGACCACATGACCGACCGACCGACCAAACGACCGCCGGACAGGCTGATTCCTGTATACCCCCTCAAACAAGTCTGCGTGGGTATAAAAAACATTTTCAACACTACATGTATATGAAAACCTGTGTAATCAGTTTGGCTACAGATGGGACATAAAACTTTGTGTCTGTCACTGTCTCATCAACATTCTGATACTATTTTTATAGTGGGAACATTAGAACTACATACAATGATAGCTGGTGCAGACACCACCCTATATATCTGGACAGTAATTCTCCCCTCTTACACTGGTGTATAAAGCTGATTAAGTCAATTTCGCATTATTTTAATAAGTTTAAATTAGACTGAAATAGTAGCAAATAGTGAAGACCCTGATCAAATGGCTCCTCTAAACTACAAATCTTATCAAAATGGTGCAAACCCGAAAGAAGCAGTTTGATAAGGGTCTACTATAGTTGCAACTCTATTACAATTGTTATCAAAATGGTGCAGAACTGACTTATTCAGCTCTACAAATCAGTGGAGAGGAGAGGCAGGGTGTCCAACTTTGTCTTTTCAATATCCTGGACCAATAACATGCAATATTTGAATCCATGTGAGAGAATCCAAATGATCTGTCACTCTGATACTGGTTTTTGAAAAGAAAGAGAAGAAAAATGTACTCTGAGTATTGTAGCAGATGAAAACTTTGGCAGACAAAAGTTGCTTCGTGTGTATTATGTCTTACATGAGGGGAAAAGTCCATGCTCATCAAACAGCTGCATAACCAGTTGACGCCGTTGGTCCAGGATTCTCCGTAATGAGGAGAACTGGCCTGGGGAGCTCGGTGTTTTTGGTGTTCGTGGTGACTGCAAGTCTCCATCTGCAAATGGGTCAGCACCCAGTCCTGGAAAAGAAGGTTTCCTCACATGAGAACTGTTATGCAAACACAGAATTTGGTATTCTTGATGCATCTATACCAAGAATTTGGTATTCCTAGGTTATCTAGTGTAAGAGAAACAAATCAAACAATTTTTTTCTGACAATTTTTTTTCTGAAATACTTGACCAATTTTGAATGAAAATGTATATTTTCACATGCATGTATATAAAGAACATATATAATTACTCAATGCTGTTTGACACAATTTAGTATCAGAAGGGTCCATGCAGTATGACTACTGCACGCCTGACAAAATTAGTGTGGTTTAGATAACGGGAAGATAAAAGTGAAAGGTCAAGGTCAAAGCCAAAATGACCCTATCTGGTACACAACACTCCTCTATCCAATCAAACAAAAATTTGGTATGCCTTGGTGTTGTAGTATAGGAGATATGCATCAGGCATGCTAAGTGGGACGGACAGTCATAGCATTTGGTGTCTTGTGCGCAACACATCATCTAGATGCTGCAAACATTTGTGACAGAGCGGGAGTCATAACTGTTGGTCCAAAAGTGTGACCTCGACAACTAAGACAGACCTGGGTCCTGTATGCTATATTTCGTCTTGATGCAGTGAACATTTGTGACAGTTTATTTCAGAATCCATACCTGCATGTCAAAGATATAGAGCGGATTCAATAAATGTGGTGTTGTGACTTTTGGGCCCCAAGTGTGACCTTGACCTTTGAGTAACAAACCAAAGTCTTGCATGCGATATATTGTCTAGATACCATCCTTTTTCAAAAGGGGCATGAAAAAACTATAATGGGAAATATACAAGACTAGAGGAGACAAAATATTTTCAGACTACAATTAAGTAGAAAATAGGGATTAAAGAAGCAAACATTTCAATATCTTACCTGGTCTTGAGATGGCAGCATCCGCAAGAGTTTCCAGACTGAAGTTCTTCCCAAAGAACTGGTTGTCCTCAAACCTGGCACTTCTGGGTGTCTTGGGGGTTGGGGTGTGTGAGGTGTGGGGCGTGTGTGGGGTCAGGGGCATATGAGGCGTATTGGAGTCAGTCACATCAGAGCTTCCCTCACTATTATCAGGTTTGGCTGCAATGAAGAAGGTACAGTAAAACCTATTTTAACCCATTACTCATGAATATTCATGTAAGAAACATGTAATGGGAACATTGAAAGCAATGCCATAGTTCCCTATCAGCTGAATTTTAATTCCAACAAATTGACAAATCAATGTAGCTTAACAATATTCAAACCGGATCTGAAACTCATTATAATAAAGGTACATATAAAATACAACGTCATTATCAGCTAGAGTTTAGAAAAAAAATCAGGAAAATCTCAAATTTCCTGAATTTTCTATATCCAACTGCTGTAATTGCATGAAATATCACATTAAATGATGTTGAAGAAATACTAGGCTAAGTAATAACAGTACTTTACCTTTCTACTGTTAAATGAAATCACAAATATTAGCTGAAATTTATAATGATGTATGTACACCAGATTTTTTGGTATTGGTAAAATATGTAGAGTCAGATCAATGATAATTTCATAAGCAAACAGAACAGACCCTGATCAGACTGCTCCTACAGAATTCTAACAGGAGTCCTCTGAACTCGGTCTACCCACTTTGGTCCAAGCTGACACTACTTGCCTAAATTTGTCCGACCGAAAACTAAGAGTAATTAGTGTTCTTCATAGTATGCCTTTTAAGACTGAGAATCAGACATTATGAAGTGGTTGCTTAACCCATTCCCGCATATTGACGCCTTTTGACGCCTCTGTAAAAGTCATTTTATGAAACCATTGTGATAAATAGAGCATCTGCTCCACAGGAGCAAATGCTCTATTTATCACAATGGTTTCAAAACTACACAATTCTGAAAATTTCCTTTTCTCCAGTTAATGCTCCTTTTTGGTAGATTTAATCAAAGAGGTTAGGTCTAAAAATAGCCTAAGTGGGAATGGGTTAAGAAATGTTTTACTAAATTTACCGAGATTTGACATCTTTTTCTTTTTCCGGTAGCTCACAATCAGTCCCCTGGGGCTCTGGGGCAGAGGGGTACCACTGTCAGAGCACTCTGGGTTGAACTGGGGCAGCTTCCCTAGTCTCTCCTCAAATCTCACTGTCTCCAATACTCTGAAAACAACATAATTATATTGAAAACGAGAAATATGTCCATAGTATACAGATGTCCCTGTTTAAAGGCAAAGAAAAAGGAAGGCTTTGCTATCCCGATACTAAATAACATGTATCATCATTTAACCCATTCCCACATATTGACGCATTTTGACGCTTCTGTAAAAGACACTTTGTGAAACCATTGTGATAAATAGAGCATTTGCTCCTAAGGAGCAAATGCTCTATTTATCACAATGGTTTCAAGACTACACAATTCTGAAAAAATCCTTTTCTCTAGTTAATGCTCCTTTTTGGTAGATTGAATCAAAGGGGTTACCGTATATCTCCGGTCATAAGTCGAAGTTTTCAGACCCAAAAATCACCTTCAGAAACCTGCCTCGACTTATGGCTGTATCCTAGCCAGGTTTAGAAAAAGAAAGTTGAGCAAAAATCAAAACAGAAGTTCAATTTTCAATCACGAAACTTACGACACTCCCTTGAATAACACTTCCAGTGAACAAGTTCAAAACCATGTTCTCCTTTGAAAATTTGCCACTTCAGCATGCTACATAGATAGAATAACGAATTTTTGTGTTGAAACTGATATTTGTGCTGTTTATTATGATTAAAGTCCATTACTATGCCTTTGGAAATAATTTGAAACTGCCAGCGTTCCCACTGACTATTGCAGAAAATGGCGCTCACTATATACAAGGGAGGCAATTCTGTTGATGTAACAGCATCAATATCACAGCATCAATATCTTCATTGAAATGAATGGTGCAATCACTTTTTGCATGTTTTTCTAAGCTGTTTCAGATTATCTAATTTTCTCTCAATATCATCACTATTTAACTAGTTTTAATGTAAAACTCGGGAAGTTTGACTAACTGTGAACCTTCGTCAATCATTATAAAGACAAACAAAGGAAAGTTACTTCAAAGGGTCAAATAATTTATTTCAATGTTTGGCAGTATTAATGTGCGAATTTTCACACTCTGTTTCTAACAAAGAAGATGGCCATCTATACAGGTGTCATAATCCAGTAAATGTGCATATACACCTGGAATGGACTAGAATTACTATGGATTATATTTTGACAAATGAAAATACGGACCCATGAAAATACAGCTTGATTTATACCAGCCAATGAAAATGCGAGGGTCTCTGTGGTAAAATAAGGTGATAAAAGGTGGCATGTATTGCCATCACCAATCAAGATAAATTGCCCTCGAGCTGTCTAAACAACAATAACTAGAACTGTAAGCCAAAGGCTAACGAATACCCCCCACCTGTCTGCTTGTCAGAACACCTATCATCAATCTGAACATAAATTATGTACATACAGAAACGTGAAGAGATTTAAAAACAATACATGCCCCAACCCAATTTATGTAATAAAAATGAAGAATAATTCTTAGAAATAAGACCCTTTCATGAGGTTTTTGTCAAATCCAAAGTTCTAAAGCTAGGTACCTTTTCAGAAAAACATTAAGTTCAAGGACCATAACTCTGACAAAAATTATTCAACCAGACCTATATTTGAACTTAAGCTGTACCTCATCTAGATTTATTTTTATGTCAAATATGAAGTTAATATCTGCAACCACTTCCAAAGAAAGACCGGAAAACTGAAATTTTGACAAAAAATTAAAGTTCAAGGGCCATAACTCTGGCAAAAATTCTTCAACCAGACTGAGATTGGGAATTAAGCTGTAAATCATGTAGAGTTAGCTTTATGCCAAATATAAAGTTAATATCTGCAACCACTTCCAAGAAAAGTCCGGAAAACTGAAAATTTGACAAAAAATTAAAGTTCAAGGGCCATAACTCTGGCAAAAATTATTCAACCAGACTGAGATTGGGAATTAAGCTGTAAATCATGTAGAGTTAGCTTTATGCCAAATATACAGTTAATATCTGCAACCACTTCCAAGAAAAGTCCGGAAAATCCCAAATTTGAAGAAAAAAATTAAAGTACAAGGGCAATAACTCTGGAAATAATTATTCAACCGGACTGAGATTGTAACATAAGCTGTAACTTATACAGATTTAGCTTTGTACTAAATATAGAGTTGATATCTGGAGTCACTTCCATAAAAAGTCCAGAAAACCGGAAAACATTGGTACGGGACTAAAAAGGGGAGATAACTCCTGAAGTAGTGGTCCGATCATAACGGAAATATGCGGTGCACAGGTTTATATGGTCATATGGCTATATATGAACTTTCAACAAAATTGAAGCAAAACTGTAGAAGAAGAAGGCCGGACAAAATTGTGTCCACGGACGGACAGACGGACGGACAGACGGACGGACAGACGGACATACTAACGGATGGGTAGTTGTGTGACTTTTTCCTTTGATCTTTTCTTGTGTGACTAGTCCCACAAGAAAAACTATTTTTGGCTCTAACTTTGGAAAAAAATGATCTGGAAGCTAACCCTAACCCTAACCCTATGTCCCACAACTGGCCAGGTTAATGTCACAAGAAATGGCCAGGTTAATGTCACAAGAGATGGCCAGGTTAATGATTTTACTTGCGGGACTAGTTAAAAAAAGTCACACAACTACCCTTTCGTGAGTGCGGACGGACAGACGGACGGACAGACGGACAGACGGACAACCTGATTCCAGTATACCCCCCCCCAAACTTCGTTGTGGGGGGTATAATAATATTCTGCACACTGACAGAGCATCCAAAATAATTTTTCTGCAACGTCAGATATATTTGTATAACAAATCTAAAGCAAATACAGTTACTTCCCTTGGATAATTGCAGCCTTTTGTAAACACTGAACAAACGTGACAGTTAAGCCAAATATGTTTCGAAATATTTATAAACTTTGATATTTCTTTGATTATAAACTGCTTCTTGACGCTCACTGACAAATAATATACGTGTAACCAACGAACTTTGGAAATAGTTGCAAACGTTATGTGATTTTTGTCTCAAACGCTACAGAACGATCTACGTGAAAAATATGACTCGACATATGAAAGGGTCAAGGTAAAATTCTTGGATCTGAGGGTCAAAACACCACCCCGACTTATGGCCTGACTCGCACTATGGCCGAAGATATACGGTAGGTCTAAAAATAGTCTAAGTGGGAATGGGTTAATGTTTATATTACTAACACTTTTGTAACATATTTGCTGCTCAAGAAGTTACCGGTACATTAGAAGTAAAATAATCACATGTTTGCAAATGTCAATCCTTTCTGATATACCATATAAAAGTATATATATATATATATATATATATATATATATATATCACTTCAAAATCTCAAGTATTTTCTGCCATCTATAACTTGTAGTAATTTTAATGATTATGTGTGTTGTTTGATAAAACTATTGACTGTACCACAGTAATGTCATAGAATACCAGATTAACCCTTATCAAACTCTTTACTTGACAGCGAAGCTGTTTCATAATTTTGCAAACTGAGGAGAACTAGATGAGACAGCTCTTACATAAGCTTTCTTGTCTGCATTTACTAAGTTCATCCATGGAATACTGGAAAACAAGTATTTATTTCTAGACAAGTTCAATACTAATTTATCTCAAATGACATGTATCACTTCTTTTATCACAACTACCGGTACATGACTGGAAAATTTGTCAAAAAGTGATTCTATACTCTATTGTCCTATCCTGGCATAGATGTGACATTTAAACACCACATCAATGACAAGTAAATACTGATGACGTCAACTCACGTATCTATGACACAGACAGATGTTTCCAATGACAACAAATCTTGTCTTCCATGTATAAGACAATAATTTATGATAGATGTCATATTTGGCAGCAGATGGTAGTAATATGATAAATTTAGATCTTCCTTGTTTCATGTATATTCAGAGAGACAAACTGAATGAATATCTTCATGAGTGCTGCAAATTAATGCCAAGTATGTCTACTGAAATTAGACAATTAGAAATGTTTAACCCATTCCCTCATATTGACGACTTTTGACGACTCTGTATCACTTTGTGAAACCATTGTGATAAATAATAATTATCACAATGGTTTCAAACCACAAAATTCTGAAATTTTCCTTTTCTCTAGTTAATGCTCCTTTTCGGCAGATTTATTCAAAGAGGTTGTATCTAAAAATAGCCTATGAGGTAATGGGTTAACAAAGTAATGAAAACATGGAACAAAAGTGCACAATGGACTACATGAATATCCATGAAAGAAATAATGGTTATAGCATATGAGCAAAGGAAGTTATGCAATGACACATTCTTTAGAATCAGATCTGTTTGATTCTATAAGCAAACAGAGCAGACCCTGATCAGACAAATAATACAAGATCTTTATCTACTCTGTTTGCAAAGGATTAAAAAAGACAATAATGGCCACTAAAGTGAAGTCTGGGTGTTTTACCCTTTACCTGATAGAGATGCTTTCGGACACCTTTGCAAACAGTAGATCAAGACCAGATGGGATGGTCCAAATAAGAACCATCTGACCAGTGTATGCTCTTTTGCTTCAATATGGAATGACATTGATCTGATTCTACAGTTTCTCGCACCCATAAATTCCTGTTCATATTTATGCCATTATAAGAATTCATCTAATTAATATTCATGATGTCATTATTTCTCACATAAATATTCATGAGGTAAAGAATTAAGGAACCCACATTATTCACAGGTGGCTGTTGCAGAAAACTAATTTAAATATATAATTCTGGGTCCAAGGTTATAAAACTTCTCAGTCTGAGTCTGAGAGCAAGCTCAGAATCTGACCAATCAGATACTTGAGAATGATCTCAGACTCTGGCTAAAACAGTTATAACCTTGGGGCCTAAGACCAAATTTCAGATTACCGATACCTGTCCATCCCATCGTCAACATTCTTCTTAAAGATGGTCTTTCTTGGACTATTCAGACCGGGTGAAGGCATTGGGGATGGTGCACCAAGGAGACCAGTGGAAGGTAGAGGTGGGGGCTTGCGCTTCACTTTCTCCATGCCCTGTGGAAAATAAAAAGGATTTTAACAGCAAAACATACTTAAATTGACCATTTAGTGAATAAACAAGGAGTTAATTTAATCATTTACTCCATAGATATGCCTTCTAACCCATTTGAAAACACAGTAGACCCAGATCAGACAGCTCCTGTAGGAATTATGTAGATCTGATTCAACTGTCTTCCCCTGGGCAAAAACTATTCTTGATCATATGCCATTATAACTATTAACCTAACTAACATTATTTGTAACATGAATATTCATTAAGTAAAGGTTTATTCATTAAGTAAAGGTATAAACCTAATATTAACCTAACTAACATTATTTCAAACAGCAATATTCAGTTTTAAAGGTTTTAAACTGGCCACTAAATGAATATACATGTGAGATCATTTAAAAACAGTCGACTGCTCACGCAGAGAACTAATTTAACACTTAAAACACTTGCAGTAGAGTAAACACGGTCAAGGAGGTGGTAGTTCCTCTACAGTAAAACATTCTAACATGTCAGACAGACAGCTTTTTAACCCATTCCCTGATGGGCTATTTTTAGACCTGACCTCTCTGAATAAATCTACTGAAAAGGAGTATTTACAAGAAAAAAGCGATTTTTAGAATTGTGCAGTTTTGAAGCCATTCTGATAAAAAGAGTATTTGCTCTTATGTGCTCTCTATCAGATTGTGACCCCTTCCATAGTGTACAAGTAAATTGCGATGGCAATAGAGAATCACATCCGAAACAACATTTATAAGCAAACAGATCAGAGGTTGATGAGACAGTTCCTACGGGAGCTGTCTGATATTTGCAAAAGCATAAAAAGATAGAAATATGGAATAATTTATAAATGTTGAAGTTTACACACTTTCAGTGACTATGACTTATACGACACCAAGGTCTCTTCACAAATTTTCTTTGACAACTTAAATTAACCAAAATAAAGAACTTTTTGACAAAACCGTGCTAACTGTTGTATTCAGCTAAATTCAACATTTCTATCACTCACAGTGGGTGAGGTAAGCTGTTGACTGGTTTCCTGTCCCTCTAACTCCTCTGGACTGGTCACTGTGATCTGAGTCACTGGGGTGATTGGCTCAGCATCATGTGACATTGACTGGTTCCTGTCATCAATTGAGCTCTCCTGACCTCCAGCCTTGTTGGTATAGACCTAAAGGAGAATTAATGTTGTATCACTTTATTATCAAATGCAAAGGCTTTAGAATGTTTGAAATGCATCTGCTAAAAATACACAAAAATACTGACAGGGTTTCAAACTACAACATGAGAATTCCATTTTTCATGCCGAAGCGTCAACAATTGATAACGGTATTGTTAACTAACACCCCAATAAGTACAGTAAACCGCTACAGGCACCACTAAAACAAATGTACATGTAATTCTAAGTCTTAGCAACAGATGGCACTTTAACCCTTTACTGCACAGATACGCATTTTTACACCTCTGCAAACTGAATAAACACAGGTAAGAAGGGTCCTGAAGGAGCCAACTATTCAGGGTCTTCTCTGTTTGCTTATAGAATTATATAATTCTGATTCTAGTTTCTGCCATGGACATTGATATTCATGCACACATTAATTCTTCAACGAGTAAAGTAATTAGTTAAAGCTGGTCTTAATAATGTAGAAAGCAAAGGTTTTTTGACTTAAGCCTTAATTTGATAGAGATGCCTTTTGACCCCTTTGCAAGCATAGTAGACCCAGATCAGACAGCTCCTACTCAATATCTTGCCAATATCCTAGCAATGTATTCACTTGTTTTAATTAGTTAATTACTTTTTATAATAGGTGGAGCATACCATGAATATTCATAAGGTAAACGGTTACATGTCAGTTTAATATTCATGAAAGAAATAATGTCATGAATATTTATAAGCTTAATCTTTATGATGGCATATGTACACAGGGTGTTTTGGCTCAGGCAGAAACTGTAGAATCAGATCTATATCGTACCATAACCAAACAGAGCAGACCCTGATCAGAGGGTTCCTACAGGAGCCTTCTGATCTGGGTCTTCTCAGTTTGCAAAGGCATGAAAAGGTGTTTATGATGGAAAGGGTTAAATGTATGCTACCTTTCTGTCCTTCTTGAAAGACTTGATGCCATTCTCTGCTATGAAGTCCTTGTAGCGTTTCCCTTTCCCAGGCCTCTGCGGTTTCCCATTAGAATCAATTTCCATGCTTTCCTGCCCTTGACTTTCTGACCTTTGAACTTCCATCATCTCAACTTGGGATTTGGGTTGAGGGGGTGAGGACAAGACCAGTGGAGATGGTTTGGCGGGCTTGTGGTCATGGTTGATGCCAAGGGACTGGGAGTGAACAGCTGGGGATAGCACTGCCATTGACGAAGGCGTTGATGGATTTTGCCCTGAAATTACATAAAAGTTATAAACATAGTTAATTATCATAATATTAACTTTTAGCAATTTTAACAAATGAACTGTACAATCATAACTATAATATATCATAAGCAAACTGAACAGACCCTGATCAGATGGATCCTGGGTCTACTCTGCTTGCAAAGGTGTAGAAAGGTGTAAGGCACAAGAGAAAAAGTCATGAAAAGAAATTACAAAAAACATATTTAATTGTTTACCTAAGCTATTAAGAGAATAATGTCTGTATAAATATTCATAAGCTGAATTTTTATAACGGCATTCTGAACACGGGCATTTTTGACCATGGTAGAAGCTGTACAATCAAATCTATATATACAACAGAGTAGACCCAGTCACATCTATCAGGTAAAGGGTTAACCCATTCCCTCATAGGCTATCTTTAGATCCAACCACTTTGAATAAATCTACCGAAAAGGAACATTAAATAGAGAAAAGGAAAATTTCAGAATTTATAGTTTGAAACCATTATGATAAATAGAGCATTTGCTCCTATAGGAGCAAATGCTCTATTTATCACAATGGTTTCAACAGGTGAATTTTACAGAGGCGTAGAAAGGCGTATTTATGGAGGAAAGGGTTAAGTAATCCAGCTTCATGACTGACAGATATAAACATCGACGTTTAAAAGTTTACCTGATAAGGGAGGAAACTTTTGTAGACTTTCCGTGGCCACAGGGATGTTAGCAATGGCTGCCTTCACTTTCTGGGGCTTGGGCTGCTGGGCTGGGCTTGTGATGAACCCTATTTCTCCTTTCATGTCTGACGACATGGTCACATAGCTCTGGTTCTTCAAGTTCATCACTCCTACAAAGATTATAAGAAGCCGTTTTTATCCATCTATTAACCCTTATCTAATGAATATTCATAATGACATCATGAATATGTATTAGCTGAATTTTTACTATGTATATAAACACAGTATTTTCTGAAAATTGTAGAATCAGATCTATATAATTTCATAAGCAAACAGAGCTGACCCTGATCAGATGCCTCTTATATGGGTCTATTCTGTTTGCAAAAGGCATATCTGTGAGGTAATTGGTTAAATACGGACTAATTTTCTTCTGCAAAAATTTGATGTGCACCAATTTTCAAAACATAGTTCTCTGAAATTTCTTTTCTAAATAATTTGTTGGATTTTCAAACAGTCTGGGTTGAGATGACATTCAAAGTTACTAGGACTTCTTATCGGTATTGAAAATGTTCGCTACAGTAATCATAGACATACAAATAGTGTAGAAAAAAAATGAACATTTAGAACTTCTTACAGAATTGCGAGCTTCTATATTTATAGATCATCAATGTGTATGATCATAACAAAGTTATGTTTATATATGTTACAGTAGAAATTGCGATTCTTTTTAACCCTTTCCCTGTTCTATACTCAGCCCAAATTTCAATACCTACTGAATATTGATTAACAAAATAGTTATAAGTAAATATGAAAGGTGGAGCATTGTAGACATTTTAGAAAGCAAAGAAACAGATCTATCAAATTCTGTAAGCAAACAGAGCAGACCCTGATCAGACGGCTCCTCTAGGAGCCGTCTGATCTGGGTCTACTCTGTTTGCAAATGCGTGAAAACACATTTATATGAGGGAAAGGGTTAAAAGAAATGGAAGAAAAATGAACCTAAGAATTGTAGCAGATAAGAATTGTAGCAGATGACAATATTTGCAGACGACAACTGCTTAGAGTGCAGACGATTAAAATTCAAACAACAGGCAGCCACTTAGTGAATAAACATAGGATCTTGTGTAAAACAGGGGGCTCCAGTGGAAACTTTCTGCATTACATACATTGCACATTAACCCTTTCCCTGTTCTGTGTTTATTACAACTTTCAATACCTATTGAATACTCATTGACAAAGCAGTTATAATGAAATATAAAAGGTGGAACATTTCAGAAACTAAAGAAACAGATCTATCAAATTCCATTAGCAAACTGAGTAGACCCTGATCAGACGGCTCCTATAGGAGCCGTCTGATCTGGGTCTACTCAGTTTACAGATGCGTGAAAACACATTTATATGAGGGAAAGGGTTAATCTATCACTTCTCTTTAACCCTTGATAGCCTTTTAACAACTTTACAAATGAGTGGACCAAGATCAGTCTATGTTTGCCTATACGGAATAACATTGATGTGGTTCTACAATTTTGCCACATCCCAAACTTCCTGTGTTCACATGCCGTTATTAAAATTCACCAAATCAATATTCATGAAGTCATTATTAACCCATTACCTCATAGGCTATTTTTAGATACAATCTCTTTGTATAAATCTACCGAAAAGGAGCATTAACTAGAGAAAAGGAAACTTTCAGAATTCTGTAGTTTGAAACCATTGTAATAAATAGAGCATTTGCTCCTATAGGAGCAAATGCTCTATTTATCACAATGGTTTCACAAAGTGACTTTTACAAAGTCTTCAAAAGTCGTCAATATGAGGGAAAGGGTTAAAAACCTTTTACTCCAGAAATATGCCTTTCTCTGTCTTTGCAAACAGGGTAGACACATATCAGATGGCTCCTGTAGGAGTAATCTAATCAGGGTCTGCCCTGTTGCTTACAATATATGTCTGATTCTAACATTTCTGTCATGACAAAAAAATCCTTGTTCATAGTTCCATTTTATAAATTCAGTTAATATTCATGATGTCATTATTTCTCGCATGAATATTCATGAAGTAAATGGTTAACCCTTTCCCTCATATAAACGTGTTTTCACGCATTTGCAAACAGAGTAGACCCAGATCAGATGGCTCCTAGAGGAGCCATCTGATCAGGGTCTACTCTGTTTGCTAATAGAATTTGATATATCTGTTTCTTTGCTTTCTAAAATGTCTACAATGGTCCACCTTGCATATTTCTTTATAACTATTTTGTCCATGAATGTTCATTAGGTGTTGAAATTTGAAATAAACATAGAACAGGGAAAGGGTTAAATGGATATTCATCAGATAATGGGATAAAACGGACAATTAGAATTCATTTGCAAGCTTGCTGTAGAGAGGTTGATTGAATACTGACCCTGGTAGAACATTGGGCTCTGGCTTTGTGGTGGGCTCTGGGCCTTACTGATTACAGGTGAGGGCTTAGGAGCAATGCTTGGCTGGTTGGCTACTGTGGCTGCAAGGCTTACCCCACTGGACCCTGTAGATGGAGGCCTGGCACCAGGAGACTGAATCAGTACCTGTTGACCTGTATGCAAAAACGTTCATGCTTCAAAGGCATATACTGTACATGAATTCATGGATATACATATTTTGAGAACAATTTATTATAATTTCATAAGCAAACAGAGCAGACCCTGATCAGAGGGATCCTACAACGGAGTGAAAAAGCATTTATATGAAGGAAAGGTTTATACTTCTTAATGTCTTTCTTAGAGGCTCATTCTAATTTGCTGACTTTAGCTAGAATCAAGTCCTGTTGAACATGTCTGATCAACGTCTACTCTATTTGCTTATAAAATTACAACAGATCTGATTTGCAGTTTGTACACATACCAAAAGTCTTGTTTACAAATGATATTATAAAAATTCAGCTAATGAATATTCATGATGTCATTATTTCTAACAGGATCAACAGGAAAAGGGTCAACAAACATACAATTGTGCAATTGTTGATGGATGCACACTTCCCTATTCTACCCATGATTGAATATCTCCTTTGTTCTTCCACCAAACCTCATCTAAAGAGTGGTCACCAAATACGTTTAAACCCTTTCCTCCATAGGCTATTTTTAGATCCAACCTCTTTGGATGCATGTACCGAAAAGGAGCATCAACTAGAGAAAAGATTTTTTTTAGAATTTTGTAATTTGAAACCATTGTGTTAAATAGAGCATTTGCTCCTATAGGAGCAAATGCTCTATTTATCACAATGGTTTCAACAGGTGACTTATGCAGAGGCGTAGAAAGGCGTATTTATGGAGTTAAGGAGAAATTACCAATTTTAGTATATGAATGTGCACCTTTATCTATAAGCTCTACTGAACATAAACAGATGGAAGCTTACCTGGCATTGACCCCACATACTGTATATATGCAGGGGAGGCAACATGAACTCGGTCCATTTTCATTCCTGTTGATGCTGCTGAGGATACAGTCACAGGGCTCGGCTGCTGCATGTAGGCCAGTCTGAAACATTTAACATATTACAACATTTACATGAAATGGAATATCTATCTAAACATCACAGCACATCAAGATATTCAGATCAGACAGAAAGATCAGGGTCTGCTCCGTTTTTTTATGGAATAATATTGATCCGAGTCTACCGTGCCTGCCATGACCAAAATATCCCTTGTTCACACTTGCCATTATAAAAATTTATCTAATTAGTATAATATTCCTGATGTCATTATTTCTTACATGAATATTCATGGAGTAATGGTTTAAACAAACAACCTGACAGCTTAAACCTATAGTCCTCCTCCCTCAGTTGACCTTGATCTTGATCTGCACTGTTGAATAACATGGGACAAACTCTTTGCATGCTAAGTAACCATTATCTTCAAAAAGTGTCGAGTTCTGAAAATTATTGTCTTTAATTCCTCTTCAATAATGCAATCTGCGTTTCAAACAGTTTGGATCCTAATGCGACACTGAGTTACAAACAGTTTGGATCCTGATGCGACACTGAGTTACAAACAGTTTGGATCCTGATGCGACACTGAGTTACAAACAGTTTGGATCCTGATGCGACACTGGGTTACAAATGTACTCTGGCATGCAAAGAGCTACACATACAGTTGAACTTTGATATCTCAAACTTCAAGTGACCATACAAATTACTTCAAGATAACATACATTCCAGTCAACTGATTTCTAATCTGAACAAATTCTCAAGTTCACAGCTTAACCCTTCGCTTGCTGAATTTTAAAATACATTTCTCCTTCTTTACCCATGTCCTGTTGTATAATAACATGTATCTTCACTGTGTGCAAGTATATCGCTGCGCAATCACTGCTGTGGAGTGCACTGGTTGCACAATCAATTTATAAATAGTGCAGACCCTGATGAGACAGCTCCTGCAGGAGCTGTCTCATCTGGGTCTTCACTATTTACAGGTAGGTATATTGACGCGAATAGCTAGCGAAGGGTTAATGCATGTCTAAAGTAATGCTGAAAGCTCCTGTAGGAGCTTTCAGTATTATTTTTGACCTGCATTAAGCTGTCACATGTGTATTTCTAGATATTCATAGCGATTCCTTTCAGAACAATTCTGTATTGTAAATTTTGGAAGGACCAAACTTTTACTTCGACTTATCCGAGTTCAAGAAGTGAAGTTCAACTGTACTTCATTGTGAAGATTCAGGCTACACATCTTTAAAAGTGAACGGTAGGGCTACACTCACTTTGGTGTGAAGGGTAAAGCTACATTCTCTTTGATGTGGTTTACACTCACTTTGACGTGCAGAATACGGCTACACTCCCTTAGGTGTGAAGGGTGGGGCTCCACTCACATTGGTGTAGAGGGTTGGGCTATACTCACTTTGATGTAGAGCTATACTCACTTTGGTCTATTTACTTTGGTGTGGATGGTAGGGTAGGGTTAAACGCACTTTGGTGTGGAGGGTCGGGCTACTCTCTTTTTCGTGTAGAGGCTAGGGATACCCTCTTTTAGTGCAAAGGGTAGGGCACACACTTTGGTGTGGAGGGTAGGGCTACACTCACTTTGGTGTAGAGGGTAGAGCTACACTTGCTTTGGTGTGGAGGGTAGGGCACACACTTTGGTGTGGAGGGTAGGGCTACATTCACTTTGGTGTAGAGGGTAGAGCTACACTTGCTTTGGTGTGGAGGGTAGGGCTATACTCACTTTGGTGTTGAGGGTAAGATGACTCTTTGCTGTTGCTGGTTGTTCATCTGCACCTGGGCCTGCTGGTACTGTACTGGGGCCTGAAGAGCCTGCTGTAAGGCTTGTTGTTGTACTGGCTGCTGTAAGGCCTGTTGATGTACTGGTTGTTGCAAGGTCTGCTGGTGTAAGGCCTGTTGATGCACTGGTTGTTGCAAGGCCTGCTGGTTTAAGGCCTGTTGATGCACTGGTTGTTGCAAGGCCTGCTGGTTTAAGGCCTGTTGCTGTACTGGCTGTTGTAAGGCCTGCTGTTGTAAGACCTGCTGTTGATGCAATGCATGTTGTTGTATGGTCTGTTGTTGAATCGGCTGCTGTAGAGCATGTTGCATTGTCTGTAAGGGTTGCTGGAATAAAACAAGACAATGGGAGTTACACTGATATATATAGATAGGAATTTGTCACTTAAATACACACACACATAACCCTTTATTTCATAGATACACCTATTTGTAATGCTTTTGCAAATGAAGTACACCAGATCAGATGGCTCCTGTAGGAGACAGCTGATTAGGGTCTGCTCTTTTTTTATATAGATCTGAGTCTACAGTGTCTGCCATGGTCAAATTTTCCCTTGGTCAAAATGCCATCAGCATCAACTTTGTGAAAACCTACAGAAATGGTTCAGACATGGATGAGAATTGAATACCTCAGCATCTCACCACTATCAAAACAATTTTCAAAACAACTCTGGTTGCATTCTTGAAATTTGTTTACTTAGCATGCAATACTTTAAAAATTTAGGCAATGAAAATTCATGTAAGAAATAACGATATATCATACATTTTAATTGGATGCATTTTTAAAATGGCGTATGAACACAGAATGTTTTGGCCTGGCCAGGAGCTGTATAATTAGATCTATATTATATCATAATCAAACAGAGCAGACCCTGATCAGACAGCTCCTAGAGCAGACTGCAGCTAAAAATCTGGGTCCACTCTGTTTGTAAAGGCATTAACTCTTAACCTGGTATATAACTTGGATCCATATGAAACAAAGAATAACTCAGTGTCTCATCAAAATTCAAGACATTGGATACTTTGTATATAGTTTGTTTTTAACCCTTTCCCTCATACAAACACCTTTTCAGGCATTTGCAAATAGAGTAGTCCCTGATCAGATGGCTCCCTCAGGAACTGTCTGATCTGGGTCTACTCTGTTTATGAAATTATATATGATCTCACTCTACAGTTTTTACCAATACCAAACAACTAGGTGTACTAACATATACCATTATGAAAATTCAGCTTCAGCAACACAGTCTGTAAGTGATGTTGACCTACCTGTGCCCGTCTAATGTGTAATTGTTGTACTTGGGACACAGTCTATAAGTGATGTTGACCTACCTGTGCCTGTCTAATGTGTAATTGTTGTACTTGGGATACAGTCTATAAGTGATGTTGACCTACCTGTGCCTGTCTAATGTGTAATTGTTGTACTTGGGACACAGTCTATAAGTGATGTTGACCTACCTGTGCCTGTCTAATGTGTAATTGTTGTACTTGGGATACAGTCTATAAGTGATGTTGACCTACCTGTGCCTGTCTAGTGTGCATTTGTTGTACTTGGGATACAGTCTATAAGTGATGTTGACCTACCTGTGCCTGTAATGTGTGCATTTGTTGTACTTGGGATACAGTCTATAAGTGATGTTGACCTACCTGTGCCTGTCTAGTGTGCACTTGTTGTACTTAGATACAGTCTATAAGTGATGTTGACCTGCCTGTGCTTGTGATGTGTGCATTTGTTGTACTTGGGACACAGTCTGTACCTGATTTTGACCTACCCGTGCCTGTCTAGTGTGTACTTGTTGTACTTGGATAGAGTCTATAAGTGATGTTGACCTACCCATGCCTGTCTAGTGTGTACAGTGATGTCTCGTTAACCCGGAATTCGTTAATCCGGAAAACTCGCGATCCGGACGAAAGTCGAGGGGAACGGATTTTTTGTGCAGTAAATTGACTCGTTACATCCGGAAATTCGCGTTCCGGAACCGGACATAGATTTCCGGTAACCAATCTATGTATTTACCTGTATTTGTGACTCGTTAATCCGGCCGGGTCAGTAGCCCCGGGGCTTAATTGCCCACCCCTGACACTTAACAATAGTGCACCGCGGAGGTGCGAATACTTGTGTTTACAATCACGGGCATGGGTAAAACAACCCCCGACTGTGTGCAAACTGGCTATTTATCAAAGCATATGGCATGCGGGTAGTGATGTTTGATATTCATTAATGTTCCTTAATGAGATGAACACTCGCCCAATTAATTTGTTACGTTAAAACCGCGCCGCCATCATTAAACTGTTAATCACCTTAAATTATTTGCTAATTCAGAAATTACAAGGCTATATTTATCGGGGATTCCCGCTAGGGATTCCCTAAGATTCTAACTCACGCGTGAGCTGGCTGGTTCCCGACTTCCGACTTACAAGTACATGTACGCGGATGGAATATTCGGGAAACCAGTCATGTCAAACATGGAGACCTACGTCGATTTTACAAAATTTGCCCGCAGGCATATTCGATAATCCACATTGTATTACTCAAATGAGAGAACTGACACTTATGGATAGGGTGCAAAAAGCATTTAGAACGACAAACAAGGCAATTATTTTGATATGACTTGCGATTATTACGGGCATATGCACACATGAACGTTACAAGAAAAGATTTCTTGATGCGAAAGTAAATGTGTACATATACAATGTTTATGATTGAGTTGATATTTTGCAGCATACGACGGTGATTCGTTAATCCGGAAAATTCGTTAATCCGGAAATTTCGCCGGGAACGAACGTTTCCGGATTAACGAGACATCACTGTACTTGTTGAACTTGGGACACAGTCTGTACCTGATTTTGACCTACCTGTGCCTGTAATGTGTGCATTTGTTGTACTTGGGATACAGTCTGTAAGTGATGTTGACCTACCTGTGCCTGTCTAGTGTGTACTTGTTGTACTTGGGATACAGTCTGTAACTGATGTTGACCTACCTGTGCCTGCAAGGTGTGCACTTGTTGTACTTGGGACACAGTCTGTACCTGCTGTTGTAAATGGCCCTGAAAGCAATAAAACATCATTTTGTATCACTATTACTATCCCTTTACTCCATGAATATTAATGTAAGAAATAATGAATATTACATGAACGTTTTTGAATGGCACATGCATACAGGAAATTGTGGCCATGACAGAAACTGTAAAATCAAAGCTATATAATTCTATAAGCAATTTCAGCAGACCCAGACCAGATGGCTCACAGGATGTTAGAAGGCATACTCATAAATTAAAGAGTTATAAGCATTATAACCATGGCAAGTGAGGAAACACGGCTTGAATTCACAAATATAATTTATTTATTTTTTTTATTGTGAAATAATAGCATAAAACCAAGTGAAAGTTTGTGTAAGCCCACATAACTTTGACCAATTTTGAGAAATTATCTTTATATTAGAGTTTTATTCACTGTCTGGATTTGACCAGTTTTGTATACTACCTGCAAACCCTGATTTTGAGCAGTTTTGTTTAAACCTACCTGAAGCTGTCCAGTCTGCTGCCTGGAAACCACTGGGGCAGACTGTATCTGGACTTGTGGTGTTGCCTGGAATCCTTGAGGCTGACTTACTGTCAAGTATTGTGTAACAGTCTGTTTATGGTTGGGTACATTTTGGCTGATCACCTGAATGGTCTGTGGCGGGGTGCCCAGTTGCGGTGAGGCAGCTGGAGAGGGTTTCTGTTTCATTGGACTAGAAACAACTTTAAAGCCTGATGGCAGCTGAATTTTCCCTGTCTGCTGCTGAGGAGACACCTGGACTGGCTGAAGCTGGGAAGCTGACTGGGACTGAGAGTTGGGCTGGTTCCCTGTAAAAGTTAACTGAATACTTCCCTGTGGTAGCTGAGCTCCTGGTAGAGCCATCTGTATCACATGGTTTTGAATTTTGCCATCTGCTTGAGGGGCCTGCATTCTGATTGATGGCAAGATGTATTGTACATGGGTTGGTTGAACTGTCTGGTTGTATGTTGGCGTCATTGGGTGGCCTGGTGAAGGCGAGTTCAGAGCTGGTTGAATTGCCTGGTTGGGCTTCACAATGAAGTTGGTCAGAACTGTTTGTGGGGCCATGGTCTGGGTAGGGGTAGGCTGACTTTGTGAGGGCACTGATGGGACTATATTATGTACACTTGTACCAGCATACTGGGCTGAACCTGCAGCCGAAACATTGGGTTTACTAACAGTTGAGGCCATATTTGGTGAGTTTATAATCATACCATAGGAGGCTGGAATACCCTGTAGCACAAATGTTCCACCTATGTTCTTCAGACCAGCTGATGAGGTGTTGGGTAGAATATTCTGAACGCTCACAGTAGCTGTTGAGGCACTCACTGGGGCAGATGTCTGCTGAAGGGCCGCAGCGAGCCCAGGCGCAGATATCGGCTTGCCCATTGTAAATGTTGGAGCAACAATGCTGCTGCTTGCTCCGGGTTTACTGATTACAGGTTGCTGAGGTGCAGCAACAATTTGTATGGTTGCTGTGGTAACAGGTCTGGACATATGTGCCCCTGTCTGTAAGGTCTGCTGTAATATTGACTGAGTAGTGGACACTGGAACTGGTTGCTTATTCTGTCTCAATGGGGCCCTCCACTTGCCAAGAACAGGACCTCTTCCATTCTGGCTACCAAGTGTGGTCTCCATGTTAGATGACATGATCACTTTTTGCTCATTTCCTGTGGCTATAGAGATATGGTGAATTTTCATTGGCTGGTTCAGGGCCCTTGTAGAGGAGACACTATCAGATCTCTGTCCACCTAGATGTTCATGCATGCTTTGACGAAGGTCTTGCACACTTCCAGTTGACATGTATCGAGTGTGTTTTGTTTTAGCCTTAAACACAGCACCTTTCGGTTGAAAATTTGATCCATTGCTTGATGGGCGGGGAAGAGCTCTGTCGCTATAGACCTGCTGCCCACTTCCTGCCCCTACAGGACTACAGTGGCCCCCTTTTCCAGACTCAGGCACACGTTTGATTGGTTTTGGTCTGTAGGTTATGTCTGAGGAATGCTTCATGACTGGGGAGAATCGTTGTTGTGGGAAGGCTTTGTTCTCTATGATGTCATCTTCAGGTGTACTGTCAGTCTCGCTGTCACTAACATGCTCCTGACAATTCAAGTCTATAGCTTCATCATCAGAGTCCTTATTTTTGTCTAAAAAGTGAAAAAATAGCAGAATACAAACCAAATACTTTTATCACAGCTTAAGCACATTGGGCAAATTGTCCTCTACAAATTATTTTATCTTCTTCAATTCTTAACTTCTTTAATTCTTCTAGGTCAAAGTAGACCTAGATCAGATGGCTCCTATAGAGGTCCTCTGAACTGGGTCTGCTCTGTTTGCTTGTGATATGATATAGATCTAAATCTACAGTCTTTGTCAAAGCAAAAAATTCCCTTGAAAAGTTTACATCATAAAAATTCAGCTAATAAATAATCATGATGTCATTATTTGTTACAAGAATAATGAACAGTGAAAGGGTTGAACTAAATTTTCATCTTTATTGCTTCAAACACAGTCAATGAACCTGATTATCTAATAGATCTAAAAAAGAATTCTACTTAATATTCATGATGTCTTAATTTGTCTTATGAATATTCATGGAGTAAAGGGTTACAACAGATTTTACCCTACCTTGTCCAGTCTCCTGCTGTTTATCAGGTTCACAAATAACTAGCTTCTCATCATCACTCCCACCATCATCGTTTCCACCATCTTGCTTTTGCTGGGAAGTTGTAGTTGCCATGGAAATGGACTTCTGATTTCCCTGGTTGCCCATACCCGTCTCCATCTAAACCATAAACAAAATATTGATCTTCTTATTACAAAAACAAGATGAGTTTGTGAAACACTATGCCCCTGATTTGACCCTTGATCTTGATGTATGACCATGACCTTAATAAGTCACCCCTAAAAATGTTTGCCTCCATACGTGGCACATGCATGCCAAGTTTGAAGTTTGTATGTGCAATGGCTACAAAATTATCACCAACGTTAAAGTTGTCCACAAACCAACAAACGCACAGACAGGGCAAAAAACAGTATCCCCTCCCCCCTGGGGGGTTGCTAGAGACGTAAAAAGGCATATATATGGAGTAAAAGGTTAAGGAAAAGTTATTTTGAATGCCAAAATTTCCACTTCATATGCCACTATGCAAGTTCAGTTAATTAACATTCATAAAGTCATAAAATTCTCACATGTATATGCATAGAGTAAAGAGCTAAGTGGCTGCATGCCTAGCACTATGCCTAACCTTTTCCTCTTTCATCTTGAAGTCCTCTTCCTTTGGTGGAAATGCAGACAAACTCTGAGATCTTCCTCTTTTCTCTTCAAAGAGACTCATGGGTTTAGGTTCCGACTCTGGCTCAAAGGCATCATCATTTTTATCATCAATGTCAAATGTCCCTAAAGGGTCAACTTGATCATCTGAAAAGTAATTCAAAAGATATGTATACGAGACTTATCTCTAAAACCTGTCTACAGTGATCACCCCAACTGGTGGTAGCATCATACAGGATGTTAGGTAGAAAGCTCCTCTAGGAGCTACCTACATGACATACATCATGCATTAAGCTATCACCTGCTCTTATAAACCCCAAAATTTATTCAAAACATGTTTATAATAGGCAGGTTCTACTGCATATCAGATATATCACTAATATACAATATTTAACTCATCTTTATGGTGAAGTATTTCAAACTCAAATTCTAAATACAAATATTGAAAACTACCAAGAGAACTTTTGACATCAATTTAATTCAGAGTTAACCCTTTCCTCCATAAATTCGCCTTTCTACGCCTCTGTAAAAGTCACTTTATCAAACCATTGTGATAAATAGAGCATTTGCTCCTATAGGAGCAAATGCTCCATTTATCACAACGGTTTCAAACCACAAAATTCTAAAATTTTCCTTTTCTCTAGTTAATGCTCCTTTTCGGTAGATTTATTCAAAGAGGTTGGATCTAAAAATAGCCTTTGAGGTAATGGGTTAAGCTACCACCTGCCTTACAGACCCGTAATCAGTCCTCTTTTTGATGGTCGCTTCAGACAGGTTCTATTGTACTGAGTGCAGTGTGCTTTCATATCTGTGGTTAATTATTAAAATGCAATTTTAACCCTTTACGTCATAAATGCCCCTTTCTGATCCTTTGCAAACACAGTAGACCCAGATCAGATGGCTCCTATAGGAGCCGTCTGACCAGGGTCTGCTCTGTTTGCTTATGACATAATATAGATCTGATTCTAAAGTTTCTGCCATGGTCAAAAATGCCTTTGTTTATAATGCCACTATGAGAATTAAACTCGTTAATATTCATTAAAGAACAATGGAAACATTACTTATTGTAAGTTTTCAATGCAAGTATTAACCCAAACGATATTCCCAATTGGCAGTCTTTTATGAATATTCATAAAGCAATGTGTTAACCTTTTACTTCATAAAAAGACATTTAACCTTTTCCTCCATAGGCTATTTTTAGACCCAACCTCTTTGAATAAATCTACCGAAAAGGAGCATTAACTAGAGAAAATGAAAATTTTAGAATTTTGTAGTTTGAAACCATTGTGATAAATATAGCATTTGCTCCTATAGGAGCAAATGCTCTTTTTATCACAATGGTTTCAAGAAGTGGTTATTAGAAAGGCGTATTTATGGAGGAAAGGGTTAAACGTCCTTGCAAACAGAGTAGACCCTGATCATCAGATGGCTCCAGCAGGAAATGTCTGATCAGGGTCAGCTCTGTTTGCTAATGAAATAATACAAGATCAGATTCTACAGCTCCTGACATTGCCAAAGTTCCTGCATGTACATGCCATTTTCAAAAATTATCTAATTAACATTCATGATGTCTTTAAATCTTTTATATGAATATTCATGGAGTAAAGTGTTAACCCTTTCCTCCATAAATACGCCTTTCTACGCCTCAGTAATAGTCACTTCTTGAAACCCTTGTGATAAATAGAGCATTTGCTCCTATAGGAGCAAATGCTCTATTTATCACAATGGTTTCAAACTACAAACTTTTAAAAAAATATTTTCTCTAGTTAATGCTCCTTTGTGGTAGATTTATTCAAAGTGGATGGATCTAAAAATAGCCTATGGAGAAATGGGTTAAAAGAAGCTTACCATCCATGAGGTCAGCTGAACCAAGCCTCTGACTGTTGGATCGTTGTTTTAGTGTGGCTGCTATGGTACTGGACCTCTTCCGGTCTCTGGAGCACCACTTCCACTGTGGATGGGCCTTAAAATGAGCCTCTTTCACCTGGGGGAAAATAGACATATACAGCTAATTATTTGACTCACAAAGATTCACCAAATCAAATGGGACTTGAATGCACCAACAAACTCTGGAATACTTTCATATACAATAAAACCTCTTTAAACCGGACATTCAATTTAGTACAAATATTTGTCTTTGAGACAGGTGGCAGCTTAATGCAGAGTGGAAATCATGCAGAAAGCTCCTCTGTATGACTTTCACTCTGCATTAAGCAGCCACCTGTCTAAAAGTATCTAAATTCTTGCTTACTAGAATTCCAGTTTAGCGAGAGGTTGTACTGTATAACCATCTGAATGTAGGGCCTGCATGCACTGGCATTTGCAAACAGTGTATACCAAAATCAGATGGCTACTGGAGATGCCCTCTGATCAGGTTCTGCACTGTTTGTCATTCAAAATCCTCTAGCAAGTTTAAAGCCTTTCATACTAAGTGGACTCTATAGTCGCTAGCGGCGAAACTGTGATTACCCATGCAAACAGTTTGGATCCAGATGAGACGCCGCATAATGCGGTGTCTCATCTGGATCCAAACTGTTTGTAATCTTGACCATATTTTTGCAAAGAAATGAGAGAAAGTATATTTTAATTATTGAAGCAGACGACAATAGCTGCAGATGAAAAAATACTTAGCGTGCAAAGAGTTAAACACTAATAATTCAGCATTGAAAGAAAAAACCCACTTTTTTTAAATTCTTTCATTCTTTCTATGCTAAGTAATTGTTGTGAGTCTACTCTGTTTGCAAAGGTTTGAAAAGGCATTTCCATGAATGTTTGGGCTGTAATTACCTGATGGGCAAGGTCATGGTATTTCTTCTTCTCAGTAGTGCCAAGGGCATACCACCACTCCCCAAGTATCTTGGACACTGTCCTGTTGTCCTGATTTGGGTGGCGCTGATGCACAAGTGGACGATGACGCTTGCTGAATATCATGAAGGCATTCATTGGTCTACGTATGTGGTCCTTGTCCTTTGCCTGCTTGTGAATAAAACATAATGATCACACTCAATACAACAAAGTTCATGATATGACAGAAATACTGTAAAAGCAGAATAAAACGCGATAAAAAACAAACCAAACAAAGTAACTTTAGTTTTTCCCTTTTTTTTTAAAAGACATGATGAAAGTGTGTTTGTTACTGTGGAATAAACTTTGTCAATACTAAAACCTCTGACCTTCATGCTTCACCTTGATCTTCTGACCTTATTCGAAATACAACTTGGAACTTTTGACCCAATGCACAAACCTTTCTAGGGCTCCGCGATTCCTCTTTATCTTTAAGGGCACTAAGTGATTGGGTTCTACGTTTTGCAGGCAGGCCTTTCTTTGCCAGCTCTGGTTTTTCTGTTTCATCTTTGGTGTCAAACACATCATCATCATCAAAATCTGCATCAGGTAGATCGTCATCATCATCTTTGGGAACTGTAATAATTTCATTGTGTAGCTAGCAGGTGTTGAAAAATAAAGGTTACAGTTAATATGACATCTTGTCCATTTATTTCCAATGATTACCGGGACATGATCAGTCTGAATAATCTCACTGTGGTAATACCTCCTATAGCATAAAACATATACCGTTGAATTTAAATTCTCAAACTTCAAGGGACCATACAAATTACTTCGAGATAACTGAGGTTCGAGTCATCTGATTTCTAATTTGAACAAGTTCAAAGTTTGATGCAGGTCTAAATAATGATGAAATCCTGTTGGAGCTTTCAGCATTACTTTCAGCCTAACATTAAGCTTCCACATGTGTTTCTAGATATGCGTAAACACAATACATTTTAGAACAATTCTGTATTGTAAATTTTGGAAGGACTGAACTTTTACAAGTTCACCCAAACTTCGAGTTTGAGATATCGAAGTTAAACTGTATATTCTATAGCCTCTATATCTATGCTATGGGAAACACTCATTCCTGAGAAGATCAGGGCAAATATGGCAAGTTTTCTTCCAGAAATTTATAAAAGTTGTGCTCCGAAATCAGTGCAAGAGAGGAAATCACACACCTAGTGCATCATAACAAGAGCTGCACTACATGTATGTTATGTTCATATGGTTAAAACATGAAAGAAGGAAGACGCCACTTACTGTTGTCAGATATACTCTGGTGTATGGCAGCCGGTCGTTTGGGCGGCAAGGTTACCACTTTCTTCTGCACCTTGCTCTCAACAGGTGTGCTACTTTTGGGGGTAGGGGCAACAGGAGCTGTTGAAGCCGTTGGGGGTCCTGTATTGGTCAGGTAGGGAACCAGCGAGTGCCACTGGTACACTCGTACCTGCTTTGGTTCTTTGTTCACTGAAGAAATGGGGAAAAAATAGTATAACAGTTATACTTATTAATCACAAACCTTCTATAATGTCCGATTTAAATCACAAACCTTTTATAATGTACCATTTTAATCACAAACCTTTTATAATGTCCCATTTTAATCACAAACATGTTATAATGTCCCATTTTCTCTGGAATACCTTTCTATTAACTATTTGAATGCTGACTTACTATGTGGAAAGCCACATCAGTATTTAACAACAGTCAATTTGGTATAAAGGCTTAAATGTGTAAGAGAATTTTGAATGACAAACAGCACAAACTTTCCGATAGAAGCCCTCTGATCTGGGTCTACACTATTTGCAAATGCCAGTGTATTTATATCCGACTTTCCTAGTGGGCAGTCTTGCACAAATATTCTTCATGTAAAGGGTAAAAATATATGGTAAAGAAAAAAGTGAGCATTTCTGAAATCAACATAATGTTGCTAATGAAAATTACTTAACCCTTTCCCTCATATAAACGTGTTTTCAAGCATTTGCAAACAGAGTAGACCCAGATCAGATGGCTCCTAGAGGAGCGATCTGATCAGGGTCTACTCTGTTTGCTAATAGAATTTGAAAGATCTGTGTCTTTACTTTCTAAAATGTCTACAATGTTCCACCTTCCATATTTCTTTGAAGTATTTTTGTTAATGAATATTCAGTAGGTATTGAAATTTGGAATAAACTTAGAACAGGGAAAGGGTTAAAGGCATACAAAGATGCTATTGTATAAATTGTCTTCTGAGTGAATTCTTACCACCTGCTACTTGTGTAGTAACAGCCCTGCTCTCTGCACCACTAGTTGGCATCACTGGCTGCAGCTGCCCTGTCGCCATCCTCTGTTTAGCAGTCTCGCCTACAGCTGGCTTGTACATGTGTGAAGCACTCTCCTGGCCCCCTGCTAGAGTGTCCTTCATGCCATTATGTGCCATAAATGTCTGTACATTGAGAGTGGTTGGGACTGGAATGAGCTGGGCATCAATTGTGATAGTATCGCGAGATCTCCAGTCTGAGAGACTCTGAGTGGCTGGTCGAGGTTTGATCTCCACAGGCTGTTGGGTCATGTCTAGTGTTGAAGAGAGACTTCCACCCCGGCCAGGGTGAGACTGAGCTGCCAGGTGTTGTTGGATTGTAGAAGCATACAGGGTATGCCCAGAGTTGTGATAAGGAGTGGGAGAGGAGGGAACTGTCTTTGCCATCTTTGGAGTGGAGACATCAATGCCAGAGTCAGAACTCTTGAGAAGCTCTTTGTTGATGAGAGCTAGATTCGGCGCTCTTGCCCTGTCAATCAATGATGGGTGTTGGAAAGCTGAGTTGCCTGTCTGTGGAAACCGTGGGGTGATAGGAGATATGTGCTCCGAGGATGAACTTCCGGACTTGTTTGAGTTACCAGAGCTCCAGCTTCTTGTTGGAGAAGCTAGGTAGCTGTGGTTAGGGTTTTGTGGGTGGGGAGATATTGGAGCAAAGGCACCCCGCAGTCCACTCTGTGGTGACGAAGGGTGCCGCTTTCGAGGTGACAGGCTGCTAACTGAGGATGGTGTTGGTGAGAAGGCAGGGGTTGTAGACCTGGAATTCTGCAACGATACTAACATGTTTGCTGCCTCCGTCTCATCAATGCCATGATTACTGGGGTCATAATCTGTGTCCCTAGAACTGTGAGTGTCAGTCCATTCAATCTGTCCATCTTTCATATTGCCCTCCATTAGACCAGGGATAGATGGTGCAGATCGAGGCACTTTTCCTGAGGACAGATGTCTTGAACAGAAGCCTCGTCGTTGTGATTCTTTCGTACAGCCTTCTTTTGAGCACAATCTCCGCCATTGTTTTCCATTGAATTTTTTTCTTATTCCATTTGGTGTGGACACCACATCCCCCTTCTTATACTTCTGATTAGATGTGGGTGACCGCGGAGTACTGGACCTGCTGCTTTCACATGACTGGGCACTTCGGCTTCTAGCAGTGTCACGTTTCTTAAAAGGATGTCTATTTCTACTGTCACTTAAGCTCTGACCACATCTTGATCCCGGGGTCGCGCTTCCTGATCTTGGAGTGCTAAGTCCTGAGGAGTCAAAGTAAACAGCTTCATTTCTCATTTCATCATCAGATGACTCTCGATCGAAGCTGGCACTCTGTGTCATTCCTGCCTGATGGTTCATGAAGTGAGGTGATGGGGCTGGATCTACATAATGATGGTGTGGAGCCTGGGGCCCAGGCATTGACGACTGGTGGGGTATTGCCGGTGGATGAGACTGGGGGTGTGGCTGGTGGTGGGGGTGATGGTGATGATTCTGATGATGCTGTTGTTGTTGATGATGCTGCTGTTGTGTTTGGGGCTGTTGGTGAGCTGGCTGAGACATCTGCTGTATGTGCTGAAATGTATAAAATGAAGTCCTTACATAGAGCTTAGCTCAGCGCTAAATTATTGAAACATGTAGTAGCTTTAACCCTCTACTCCATGAATATTCTGGTAAGAAGAGATGACAGCATGCATATTAATTAGCTGTATATTTATAACTAGAATGCCCATGGGCAACATGTCGAGCCTGCTGGCCATTCAACAATAGTACATGCAAAAGTTAGACAGAGCAGATCCTTATCAGACAGCTCCTATAGGAATGCCCAATCTGTGTCAAAAGCATTTAAAAGGCATGAATATCAAGTAAAGGGTAATTATAGGCATACATTGTGTTTGTGAAATCTGACTTTTGACCTCCAAGAGTAACCTTGACCTTTCAGCTACTGACCTGGTTTTTGTGCGCTAAACGCCATACCTTCTAGAGAAACATTTATGCCAAGTCATTTCACAATCCATCTTTGGATTTCTGAGTTGGAGCCTGGACAAGCAAAACAATACATGTTTTTGACCTTTGACCGCTAAGTATGACCTTGACTTTTCAGCTACTGATCTGGTTTTTGTGTGCGACACGCCGTACATTCTAGAGGAACATTTATGCCAAGTCATTTCACAATCCATCTATGGAGTTCTGAGTTGGAGCCCAGACAAGCAAAAAAATACATGTTTTGACCTTTGACCTCTTATTAGAATGATCTTGACCTTTCAGCTACTGACCTGATTTTTCATGTGACACGCCATACCTTCTAGAGGAACATTTATGCCTAATCATTTCACAATCCATCCATAGAATTCTGAGTTAGTGCCAGGACAAGCAAAACAAGAGCTGTCCGCAGACAGCGCGCTCCACTTTCTTTAGTGCTGGATAGTGTAGTGGAAGTCTAAGTCAGAAAGGGGAGATAACAACAGCAAAATTAATTTTAGGGTTACCTGCCCTTGTGAAATGGGCTACCCTTGTAATAGTTAATATGTATACCAAAGATGAACCAAATATCTTGGACAGTTTCTGAGACATGGACCTGAACATAAAACTGAACCAACAATGAAAATTCTAAGTCGAAAAAGGGGCATAACTATGGCAAAATTAATTTTAGGGTTACCTACCCTTGTGAAATAGATTCCCCTTGTGATAGTAAACATACATACCAAATATGAACCAAATATCTTTGATGGTTTCTGAGAAAAGGACCTTAACAAATAGGTGCTGGATAGTGTAGTTGAAGACTAAGTCAGAAAGGGGAGATAACAACAGCAAAATTAATTTTAGGGTTACCTGCCCTTGTGAAATGGGTCCCCCTTGTAATAGGTAATATGTATACCAAAGATGAACCAAATATCTTGGACAGTTTCTGAGACATGGACCTGAACATAAAACTTAACCAACAATGAAAATTCTAAGTCGAAAAAGGGGCATAACTATGGCAAAATTAATTTTAGGGTTACCTACCCTTGTGAAATGGGTTCCCCTTGTGATAGTAAACATACATACCAAATATGAACCAAATATCTTTGATGGTTTCTGAGAAAAGGACCTTAACAAAAAGGTTAACCAACGCTGACGCCGACGAGAGGGTCATGACAATAGCTCCACTTTTTGAAAAAGTGGAGCTAAAAATACGTTTTAGACCTTTGACCTCTAAGTATGAGCTTGACCTGAGTTACTGACCTGGTTTTTTCGTACTACACGCCATACCTTCTAGAGGAACATTTATACCTAGTCATTTCACAATCCATCCATGGAGTTCCGAGTTAAGAGCCCGGACAAGCAAAAAAGTACGTTTTTGACCTTTGACCTCCAAGTATGACCTTGAAATTTTAGCTACTGACCTGATTTTGCATGTCACATGCCGTACCTTCTAGAGGAACATCCATGCCTAGTCATTTCACAATCCACCCATGGAGTTCTGAGTTAGAGCCTAGACAACCCGACGGATGGATGGACGGACAGACGGACGGACTAACATACACCCACCATGCGCAGGCATTGTGGCGACTATGTCGAGCTCACCGCAAGCGGGCTCGTCAATAACATATGAACACAGGAATATTTAACCAAGGCAGAAAGTGTAGAACCAGACCTATATTATGTCACTAAGAGAGCAGACACTGATCAGACGGCTCCTATAGCAGCAGTCTGATCTGAGTCTACTCTGTTTGCCAAGGTGTAGAAAGGCGTATTCATGGAGTAAAGGGTTAATACATGAATTTTTATAATGGCATATGAACACAGGAATGTTTGGTCATGGTAGATACTGTAGAATCAGATCTATATGATTTGTCTGATCTTGGTCTACTTTGCAAAGGCATTCAACAGTATCTCTATTGAGTAAAAGATTAATAAGCATGTACATCAAAATTGTCCTTTCAATGTTTCTAGACAACAATTGCTTAGCATGCACAGTTAAAACACTAACTTAGAATTGCATGAAATGCCAATCTGATAACAACTAAATTAGAATCTGCAACGGATCGAAAAGGTGAACCACGAAACTGAACTAAAGTTTCAACTAAAAACCAGTGAAGATCCTGACCAGAGATTCCTTAAGCAAAACGTGCAATTTTTTTTAATTCTTTTATATTTTATTCCCTCATTCAGCAAACTGCCTGTGCTGATCTATTGCAATAAATAATAACACACTGTTCCTTAGCTACCTGTCTAGGGGTGTTCACAGACAAATACAGCTCAATCTTGCACCTATGGGAATCAATAGAAAGGTAATAAATATTGTATAAAAGAGAATTATTTGTCAATCCTACACATGTGGAGCTTTTTCAATTATAGATTCTGTCTTTCCTATATTCTAGTCCAGGATTGTATCCAAGCTGCAGCCATAGTCCAAAGCTGTAAACAAGTAGAGCAGTTAGGAAATCAAGGTAACATACTTTCTCCATTTCTATGCCAAAGCCTATCTTGTTGGAACTCATTAAAACTGCCTCCCTGGAGTAATTCTACTGAGTACCTGTTCAACAAGATAGGGTCGGGCTGAGAAATACTATATTTGGATACTCCTCTTATTGGCAGCTCTGCTTAGGGGTTTCTCACGGTAATCAAAATGACAGGTATTAATCCTTTAAATGTTCTTGCATTTGCAAACAGCATAGATCCAGATCGGGGTCTGCATTGTAAAGATCAGTGGGCTCTTAGGTATTTGCATCAGGGATAGTGTTTATTACAAATTTCAATACCTACTGAATATTCATGAACAAAAAAGTTATAATGCAACATGGAATGTTGAATATTGTAGCTATTTTAGAAAGTACAGGAACATATCTTTCAAATTCCATTAGCAAACAGAGCAGACCCTGATCTAGAGGAGCCATCTGATCTGGGTCTACTCTGTTGACAAATGCGTGAAAACACGTTTATATGAGGGAAATTGTTCAGCTAACATCTGTTTAAAATTGATAATAGAAATTCTTTTCCATCATCACTTTAGAAAAAACTAACCCTTTCCTTCATACAAATGTCTTTCCACCCCTTTGCAAATAGAAGACCCAGATCAGATGGCTCCTATAGGAGCAGTCTTATCTGGGTCTTCTGTTTGCAAAAGTATAGAAAGGTGTATATATGGAGTAACAGGTTAATGACTCGACCCTAGTGTACCAAACTTAATATAAGATCATAACTGCATGATGTCACTTAATTGACCCAGTAGTCAACTGACCCGACATTGAAAAACTAGTTCACATATGTCACACACAATAAACACACAAACGCACAATAAACACTCGGTCTTGCAAACATAAAGGTTCTAGAAATCAGCCCAAACTCAGTAGTACACTAAGGTTGTTGACATTTGCATATAAGCTAGAGTTCCAGATAAGAGGCCTATTGTATTGTTTTTATTTGTTTATCTATCTTATTCCTGATCCAGACCACCAAATACAATGGCCTATTTGAGGTGATTCTAATGAGTAGTCACAAGATAGGGTTTGGCGGAGAATTATTTCAGTTTCCTAGATATTTGGCGGAGAATTATTTCAGTTTCCTAGATATTCCTTTTATCTGCAGCCCTGGTGAAATATTTCAGTAATTCAAACCATATTCAGAAAGTTAACCAGTTTGGATTCTGGCGACATGTTGAGAAAATTGACATTTCACTTGAATACTGTGAATTTTTGTAGGACATGTAAATACTACTCCCATCCTTTGAACACTGGAAACAAGTTTAAAGGCATTTACAAACAGTGTAGATCCAGATCAGGGGACTCCTACATGAATCATGGGTATGGGCCAGCACTGTTGGCCAGTAAAATATATTTTCAGCAAAGTGTACCCTTACATACAAACTGACTGTACTGTCTCTACTGTTAAGCAATGATGAAACAATCCATTTAAAAATTCAAAGGATCAATGATTGCCTGCTAACTGCTCTAACAATCTTTTATCTTTTGAATAATGCCCCCTTCCTCCAAAAAAGATCAATAGGGAGAGTGTTCCGAGAAAAAAACATGTGTCAAATTAAGTATAATTTTGTATGAAATATGTCTCATTCCCATGCGGTGAACATTTAATTTACCCTTACTATTAGCTAAGCATAACCTGTCTGGTATTTGAAAACACTGTGGATCTGTTTGTCATAATTATGGCAAAATTAATTTTAGGGTTACCTACCCTTGTGAAATGGATTCCCCTTGTGATAGTTAATATGCTTACCAAATATGAACCAAATATCTTTGATGATTTCTGAGAAATGGACCTTAACAAAAAGGTTAACCAACGCCAACACGAGGGTCATGACAATACCTCCACTTTTTCAAAAAGAGGAGCTAAAAATGAAGTAAGCAGAACATGCTGCAGGTCAGAATTTGTGCTAACATACTTTTTACATGATAAAGGCTAACTTTTGAATACGGGAAGCGAGGGTATCGACATTTGCGAACTGTGCAGACTCAGATCACAAGGCTCCTAAACGAGCCCTCTGATCAAGGACTGCACTGCTCGTCATTCAAAATCCTCCCACAGATTATACCCTTTCACACTGAATGGACTCCAATGTTAAACAATGATGGACCATTCCACTTTGAAAAAGAACATGGAAAGGGTTAACCCTTTCCTACATTATAAACGCCTTTTCACACATTTGCGAACAGAGAAAACCCATATCAGACAGCTCCTGTAGGACTCATCTGATCAGGGTCTGCTCTGTTTGCTCATGAAATAATATAGAGAAGTTTTGATAACCTCTCCAGGGGGTCACACGATATTAAATCGAAATACTGTAATACAACCGAATTTTTAAAACAAGAGGGCCAGAATGGCCCTGAAGCGCTCGCCAGACAATAAGAGGAGAAGATTTTCAAAGTGTTCACTATATGTTTCTATAGAAAACTAGCCGGCCCTGGGGCGGGCCAATTTTGACCCCAGGGGCATAATTTACATAACTTTTGTAGAGGACTTGAACATGATGCTATGAGCTAAATATGAAAGCTGAGAACATTTCAGTTTCAGAGGAGAAGATTTTCAAAGTTTCCTCTATATGTTTCTACTGAAAACTACCCACCCCTGGGGCGGGGCCAATTTTGAACCCAGGCCCATAATTCATATAACTTTTGTAAAGGACCTATACATGATGCTATGCGCCAAATATGAAAGCTAAGAACTTTCCAGATTCAAAGAAAAAGATTTTCAAAATTTTCACTATTTGTTTCCATTGAAAAATGCCCACCCCTGGGCCATAATTAATATAACTTTTGTAGAGGACCTGAACATGATGCTCTGTGCCAAATATGAAAGCTGAGCGCCTTCCAGTTTCAGAAGAGAAGATTTTCAAAGATTTCACTATTTGTTTCTATTGAAAACTGCCCACCCCTGGGGCGGGGCCAATTTTGACCTTAGGGTCATAATTTATATAACTTTTGTAGAGGAACTAAACATGATGCTATGTGCCAAATATGAAAGTTAAGAACCTTCCAGTTTCAGAGGAGAAGATTTTCAAAGTTTTCTCTCTGTTTCTACTGAAAACTACCCACCCCTGGGGCGGGGCCTATTTTGACAACAGGGTCATAATTCATATAACTTTTGTAGAGGACCTATACATGATGCTATGCGCCAAATATGAAAGCTGAGAACTTTCCAGATTGAAAGAAGAAGATTTTCAAAGTTTTCACTATTTGTTTCTGTTGAAAACTGCCCACCCCTGGGGCCGGGACAATTTTGACCCCAGGGCCATAATTAATATAACTTTTGTAGAGGACCTGAACATGATGCTCTGTGCCAAATATGAAAGCTGAGCGCCTTCCAGTTTCGGAGAAAAAGATTTTCAAAGATTTCACTATTTGTTTCTATTGAAAACTGCCCACCCCTAGGGCGGGGCCAATTGTAACCCCAGGGCCATAAATTATATAACTTTTGTAGAGGACCTAAACATGATGCTATGTGCCAAATATGAAAGCTGAAAACCTTCCAGTTTCAGGAGAAGATTTTCAAAGTTTTCACTATGTTTCTATTGAAAACTGCCCATCCCTGGGGCGGGGCCAATTTTGACCAAAGGGCCATAATTTATATAACTTTTGTAGAGGACCTGATCATAATGCTCTGTGCCAAATATGAAAGCTGAGAGCCTTCCAGCTTCAGAGGAGATTTTCAAAG
The DNA here is from genome assembly GCA_963576725.1 of Azorinus chamasolen. NCBI lineage: Eukaryota > Metazoa > Mollusca > Bivalvia > Cardiida > Solecurtidae > Azorinus > Azorinus chamasolen. Next base: position 9,656,962 of record OY755248.1, on the reverse strand, counting down.
ATTTCACTATTTGTTTCTGTTTAAAACTGCCCACCCCTGGGGCGGGGCTAATTTTGACCCCAGGGGCATTATTTATATAACTTTTGTAGAGGACCTGAACATGATGCTCTGTGCCAAATATGAAAGCTGAGCGCCTTCCAGCTTCAGAGGAGAAGATTTTCAAAGATTAAATTTCACTATTTGTTTCTATTGAAAACTGCCCACCCCTGGGGCGGGGCCAATTTTGACCCCAGGGCCATAATTTATATAACTTTTGTAGAGGACCTGAACATGATGCTCTCTGCCAAATATGAAAGCTGAGAGCCTTCCAGTTTCAGAGAAGAAGATTTTCAAAGATTTCACTATTTGTTTCTATTGAAAACTGCCCACCCCTGGGGCGGGGCCAGTTTTGACCCCAGGGTCATAATTTATATAACTTTTGTAGAGGACCTGAACACGATGCTATGTGCCAAATATGAAAGCTGAGAACCTTCTGGTTTCAGAGGAGAAGATTTTCAAAGTTTTACTATATGTTTCTATTGAAAACTTCCCACTCCTGGTGCTGGGCCAATTTTGACCCCAGGGCCATAATTTATATAACTTTTGTAGAGGACCTATAGGTGATGCTATGTACCAAAGATGAAAGCTGAGAACCCTGTAGATTCAGAGGAGAAGATTTTTAAAGGTTCAAATTGTTGACGCGGGACGACGGACGACGCACACCGCACGACGCACGACGACGGACATCAGGCGATCACGAAAGCTCACCCTGAGCACTTTGTGCTCTGGTGAGCTAAAAAGGAAGATTTTTACAAGCTTTGTGCGTTTTGTGTTTAAGTTTTTGGTCCGCGGAAAAGCAGTGAAGAAATCTCCTTTACGAGTTGATAAATCAAAATTGGTTTAATAATTCAGTTGATTTTGACTTGTAAATCGCTAATCTTCACAAGTGTCGTAAGTATGTACAGATTATTGTTGCTGGAGATGTATGCATTGCATCATGTTAATTCATTTATTTGTGAATGTTTCATTCACTTCCAGGTTAAATATATACATTTTGTTTCTCCTGAAAGCTACAGTCCCTTATAGCCTGTATAATTCTTCGGTGTCAAAATCACAATTGATAAACAGGTATACACATACTGGGGCTGTATTGTTTACAGCAATCTTATATACTTGGTTTCCATACATTAAACATCGAAGTTTAACAAAAACAACGTTTACAAAATAATATCCCTTTTTTCTCTGAAGACAGAGACAATTCTATTAGTACTTATTGAGGAGATGTGTTGGTACTAGTCAACAGCTGATGCCTATTCCACAGAGTATTGCCAGTTATCAGCTTTTAGCAAATCTGCATCGTTACATGTAAATTTGATGATGATAATTTCATCTTATTTTTACCCTTTACCTAATGAATATTTATGTAAGAAATAATGGCATCATGAATATCTATCAGCTGAATTTTTAAACCGGTATATGAATACAGGATGTTTTGGCACAGACTGTAGTGACTGTAGGGAAATAAAAAGTGGGCCAGTCTGAAGGACTGAAGGACAGGACAGATAGACAGACTGACTGACCTTCAGGGGCAATATTCAAAATGTACATTTTAAACCTTTGAATGTGGAATAGGAGTAAGTTGTCATTTGCAAACAGTGCAGACCAGATCAGTTGGATTCTAAAAGTGGTCTCCTTATCAGGGTCTTCATAGTTTGGTATTCAAAATCAACTATCAAATTTAACCCGTTCCCTCATATAAACTTGTTTTCACGCATCTGCAAACAGGGAAGACCCAGATCAGACAGCTCCTATAGGAGCTGTCTGATCAGGGTCTGCTCCGTTTGCTAATGGAATTTTTTTTCTTTCTAAAATGTCTACAATGTTTCACCTTCCATATTTTTTTGTTCATGAATATTCAGTAGATATTGAAATTTTAAATAAACATAGAACAGGGAAAGGTATTGCTTTGGCAATATAGAAGCTAATCTATAACAGTTAAGCAAACATAGGAGACCCTGATCACAGTCCCTACAGGAGCTGCCTGATCTTGGTCTGCTCTGTTTGCAAAGTGTTTCAAAGGTGTAACTATGAAGTAAAGGGTTAAAATAGTACAACCAGATACCGTGACCATTCTGAAGGCTCAGAATAGATTATTATTACCTGGTATTGATATGTTTGTTGAAATCCTGTTGGTGTAACTGGAGGCGGGGTGGGCTGTTCCGGCAGACCCTCCTCAAGGTCCTCATGCCAGGGAGGCTGCAGGAGTCGAACTGCTGCGCGCCGCACCGTAACATCCTGCCCAAAAGACTCCACATGTATGTTGTGAGATAGTCTAATACGATACAGCACTGGTTGTGTCTTCTTTTCAATAACATGTCCTTCATAAAATATATTTTGTTCCGGATTTGTTCTTACACAGACGCGACATCCCACTGAGATCATTATGGCAGGTGGTGGGTTATCACCAATAATATTACAAATTTTTAAGTCAAAGACATCAGGGAAGTAAGTAAGTTCTTTGTCGTTATCAAAGAGCACACCAATGCTTCTATTCTGAATGATGTTCTTTATAATGCCTGACTGATAAGTCAAATCCTTTTTGGCTAGCACTCTTTGATTAATCCACTCCTGTAAGTCTATCAATGGACGTTTTATCTGTATCTGAGGCGCACCTATGTCCAGATCTATTTCGTCAATAGTTTTCCGTTTCTTTGGCGGTTTTGCTATGTTTCGTATCATGTCGTCTTCATTTGGAGATTTCATGATGACAATGTCGGGAATAGGCTCTGTGCTTTCCTGTGAAGTAACCCTCTGTATGTTTGATGGTGGGGGTGTGGGGGTGGGGGTGGTTGTGCTGGACTGTGTCGTACTGACACTGAGACTTGATGGAGGTCGACTGCTAGACGGGGTTGACTTAGGCTCTACATCATCAACATCTTTCTCCGGAGTGTTCATGCGATCTTGTCGAGTCAACTTTGCTGCAAAAAGATGTAAAACCAGTCAGAGAAAAGAACAGCATAATGTGACAAACAACATATACGTGTAGGAGCCATCTGACTGGGGTCTGAATTGTTTGCTTATGACATTCTACAGTTTCTGCCAATATACAGTAAAACCTCTCTATAACGGCCACTAAATGGTGCTAATTAGTTGGTATATAGGTCAGGAGGCTGCTTAAAGCAAGGTGAAAGTAAAACAGAACGCTCCTATAGGAGCGTTCTGTTTTACTTTCACCTTGCTTTAAGCAGCCACCTGCCTTTAACACAAAATACTTGATGTAATTTGGTGGCCGCTATAGAGAGGTTTTACTGTAAATCAAATTACTGACAGATATGATTATACTTATTATCTGTACATTTTGCATAGTAATTCTGTTCACTAGTAAAACTCCTTTTCATCAAATTCTGTTGCTTAACCCTTTCCTTGTTTAATATTCGTGTAAAAATTAATATTAATTAGATCTAATCTTATAATGGCATACAAACCCAAGGTATTTTAGCCATGATAGAAAGAGTAGAATCAGATCTATATTATTTCAAAAGCATACAGAGCAGACCTTGATCAGACGGTTCCTAAAGGAGCAGTCTGTTCCGGGTCTACACTGTTCGCAAAGGCTTGAAAAGGCATTTATATTAGGGACAGGGAGTAAAGGCTTTAGTCTTTCATCATTAAGGACCCATTTAACCCTTTCCTTCATAGGCTATATTTAGATATAGTCTCTTTGAATAAATCTACTGGAAAAGAGGGCTCACTATAAAACAAGAGCCACATGCGGCACCAAGGCTCGTCTGATTTAACGGTTCTCCAGTCAAATTAAAATTCTTTGAAAAAAATAAAGGGTCATAACTAAAATCAACGACAATACCTACGACCCAGTGATCCCAATAACTCGACTTTTCTTCAAAACATTGTAAGACTTAAGTTAATAAATATTCATGATGTCATAATTTCTCAAATGAATATTGAAGCAGGGGAAGGGATAAACAACCTCCCTGTTAACATCAACAATTCTCAGTTACTTTCTTCCATTGTTTCTTCTAAATTCAGTCAATGTGTCTGTACTTGCATCGTGCCGTAAACAACCTACGTGGTAAGAACAAAAAGTATCACCATTGCTATGAGTGGCTGTTACAGACAAGTTTTACTGTACCGACTGTATGTATCATTTGCATAGCTGATCCAAGGAGGAAGAAAAAAACGTACACAGGAGCCTTCTGTACAGCATACAGTAGAAGGTGACAGAGTGTGAAATATATATCCATAATATATAGTCAACCCTTAACCTATTGCATAATTAAAACTGGCTCCTCCCATTCTGAATATTAATTAAACAAAAACTTTGTATCCAAATTCACCAGTGAAGAAACATGGGCAGATCCTGATCACTAGGCTTCTGAGGTAGCCCTATGGTCTGTGTCTATACTGTTTGTAAAGGTCTCATATACTTGGTTTCCACACTTTAAGGTTTAACTCTTGGCATGATAAGTTATTTGTTGTCTGTGAAAATGTCATATGTCATATGCTTTGTTTTTCATTATTTCTATTCAAAATTTCAGTTAGAATGTCAAACAGTTCGGATCCTGATGAGATGCCAAATTACTCAGCATCTCATCTGAATGAAAACAGTTTACATTGCTCATGATACACTGATAGCATGCAAAGAATTATGCAATCCGGATGTATGTGCTCTAAATAGATGGGATTCTGCACTTGTCAACACTACATACTCCCGGTCTCTTAGCATATTAATCCTTTACCTGTGTCTTTTTACGCATTTGTAAACAGAGTATACCCAGATCATATGGCTCCTATGGGAGCAGTCTGATCAGGGTCTGCTATGTTTGCTTATGGAATTATATAGATACGATTCTACAGTTTCTGTTATGTATTCAAATATCATTATAAAAGTTTATTATGTCATTATTTTTCTCATAAATATTCACGAGGAAAAGGGTTGTTTAATTTGTTTTAACTTTTCAAACTATTTGAATACTTCAAATTGACATGCCTCTGTAAAGTCACTTTTTGAAACCATTATGAATTGAGTATTAGCTCCATAGGAGTTTTCTGCATTACTTTTGACTTACATCAAGCTAACACCTGCCTTACAGACCCATAGTTAGTCCTCTTTTAGATAGTCACTTAAGACAGGTTCTACTTTAGACGCTAATCAGACATTTCCTGTAGGAGCTGCTCATGAATATTCATGAAGTAAAATAGCATTTGTAATAGACAACCCATTACAATTTCATAGCAGTAAGTTATTTTTCAAAGATGACCACTCTTCAATTTCCCTCATATAAACACTTTTCATGCCTTAGCAAACAAAGTAGACCCTGATCAAACGGCTCCTGTAAGAGCCATCTGACCAGGGTCTTTGCTGTTTGCTTATGAAACAGTGCCATAAATCGAGGAAATGCACTAATGCATTTTTTATGTAAATGAGCAGTTTGAATCTGGCTGTACTACGCTGTACACAATGACTAAAACAGCTGTCAGATATAGTCTTTTCTATTGCACTTGTAAGGGTTATGTGATAAAATGAATCTTATATTCGTGTTCATTACAAATTGTTTTCATGAAACTAGTTTACTATAATGAATATTACACTCGCTAAAGCTTGTGTCATATTATTATAGTAAACATGTTTCACAAGAGTACCGCATACGGTACATAATACGCCCACTTGCAAACTTTCTCTGATTCAACATGCCTTATAAGTGTTGACATTTTCTAATCTGTGCTTCAGATCTTGATTTCCATATTAAGGTGGTACTATTTTTTTAAAAAATGAAGTGAATATCTTATTAAATAAAAAAGTTACAGCTAATCCTCATTTTTGCAGATTTTTGTAAAGTGCAACGGCCATAACTCTGTAAAGACAAACTGAATGAACCTCAAAATAAACTCAGCTTCAAATTTTGTTGCTTAAAACATTTGTGTTAAGTTGTTAAGTTTATTTATATCAACCGACAAACTAAAAATTTACCGACTCACAAAGTTCAAGGACCATAACATTAGAATAAAATGACATATCAAATCCCCCGCAATATATATGAAAATTCACATTAAGGTTTAACCATATAAAAAAATTGAAGCAAATATCATTTTAAATGAAAAAGTTATGGCCATCCTCATATTTGCATAGATTTGCATTATTTTTTTAAGTGCAAGGGCCATAACTCCGAAACATTTAATCAAATGATCCTATGACTCGACTTAGCTTTAGGTCTAGATGCATTAAACATGTGTATGAAGTTTCAAAACTATCTGTCAAATAGTTTTCCCAGAAAACAGCGGACAAACTATTTGCATATTTTTCAAGGACAAGGGCCATAACTCTGAAATGAAAAATCAAATGAACCTCAGAATCAACCCAGCTTCAGACCTTGATGCATTAAACATTTGTGTGAAGTTTCATTAATATCTGTCATATAGTTTTCCCAGAAAACAGCAGACAAACTATTTGCATGTATTTGCATTATTTTTCAAGTAAAAGGGTCATAACTCCGAAACGACAAATCAAATGAGCCTCAGAATCGACTTAGCTTCAGACCTTGATGCATTAAACATTTGTGTGAAGTTTCATTAATATCTGTCAAATAGTTTTCCCAGAAAACAGCGGACTAACTATTTGCATATTTTTAAGGACAAGGGCCACAACTCCGAAACGACAAATCAAATGAACCTCAGAATCAATTCAGCTTCAGATCTTGATGCATTAAACATTTGTGTGAAGTTTCATTAATATCTGTCAAATAATTTTCCCAGAAAACAGCGGACAAACTATTTGCATGTATTTGCATTATTTTTTTAAGTAAAAGGGCCATAACTCCGAAACGACAAATCAAATGAACCTCAGAATCGACTCAGCTTCAGATCTTGATGCATTAAACATTTGTGTGAAGTTTCATTAATATCTCTCAAATAGTTTTCCCAGAAAACAGCGGACAAACTATTTGCATATTTTTTAAGGACAAGGGCCATAACTCTGAAATGAAAAATCAAATGAACCTCAGAATCAACTCAGCTTCAGATCTTCATGCATTTAACATTTGTGTGAAGTTTCATTAATATCTGTCTAATAGTTTTCCCAGAAAACAGCGGACAAACAAAATGTTGACGGACGAACGAACGAACGAACGAACGAACGAACGAACGGACGGACGGACAGGGCCACGACAATATACGACCACCTTTATTAGGTGGGCGTATAATAAAAACAATTTGTAATGAACACTCATGTAAGATCCTCTATGTACTGGCATTTGCAAACAGTATAGAACCAAATCAAAGTGCTCCTCAAGAAGTACTCTAATCAGGGTCTGCACTATTTCCATTCAAAAAAATTCTGGAAATATGTCTTTCATCATAGTGAATGGCTGATATAGTTGAACACTGTTAGGCCATTCTACTTTGAATATTCAGCAGTTAAACGGCTAAATCATTATTGAGTTGCAACAAAACAAAGTACTGCATACAACAATGATCAACCAGATCGAGTTACAGCTTCAAACGATTATTTACTATCATCTGGAAATGTTCTCAGTCTCACATAAATAAAAAATATTGAAAATAGGTCTTTTTCCACATTTGCTTTTTATCCTGCTGTAGAAACAATATGTCTACTCAAAGTGCTGTCTACTCTAAACTGTATATCGTACACAGTAAAAACCCTCTAAACCAGAATTCTAGTAGAGATGAATTGAGATACTTTTAGGCAGGTAGCTGCTTAATGCTGCGTGTGGCTGCTTAATGCAGAGTGAAAGGTCATGCAGAAAGCTCCTAGGAGCTTTCTGCATTACTTTCACCCTACATTTCGCTGTAACCTGCCTCCAAGATTGATCTTTACATTAAATTGGACGTCCGTTTAGAGGGGTTTTACTGTACTGCCAAATATTACAAGCAGACATCATGTAGCTTTAAAATATAATACTCTCTGTTGTTCTTATATTCATGGATGAAATCTTGAATAATCTGGCGCAAATATTGAAAACATGTTAAGAAGATGTATTACTGCAAGACTTCAGGTCCATATATAATTTTCAAAGGTTAAAAGTCACAATTTGGGGGCCAAAGGTCATGACTTCCTAATTTCATCACTGTAACTCTGACATTCATGTATGGATTTTTGAATGACCTGGCACAAACCTCCACTGCATCTGGGTCTACTCTGTCTGTAAAGCGTAGGAAGGTGTATTTGTGGATTAAAGGGTTAACCCTTTCCCTGTTCTGTGTTCATTCCAAATTTCAATACCTACTGAATATTCATAGATAAAATGATTATAACGAAATATGGAAGATGGAAAATTGTAGCCATTTTAGAAAGTAAAGACACAGATCTTTGAAATCATATTAGCAAACAGAGTAGACCCTGATCAGACGGCTCCTCTAGGAGCCGTCTGATCTGGGTCTACTCTGTTTGCAAATGCGTGAAAACACGTTTATATGAGGGAAAGGGTTAAACAAGTACAAATATAAATAAGTATACACCATCAGTTACCTTGTTTAGCACTTGCTGGTTTGTGTATTTCATTTTCTACAGGCCTGTCCAGACTGGTTTTCAATCGTTTGGCACTTGGTTCACCTGACTGGTCATTGTGATTGACCAATGAAGCCTCCTTATTCCCCTCATCTTTATCCACCTCCTCCACAGAAGGTGCTCCCCGTCTACGGCCTTTAGCTGGAAAGATAACCATTATGGAAAATTAGCTAAGGGGATTAACTCAAAAAGCATTGCATGCAGAGTGAAGAACCTTAGTTACATCAATGGTCCTCAAAGAGAGGAAGACACATCATCATGTGAAATTTGAAAACTCTATAATGATTAGTTTAGAAATGACGGTAAAAAAGAAAAGAAAGTGTGACAGGGAGAGACAAACAGTCGGACAGACAGACAGATGACGGAAAACCGGGAAAAGTAATCCCTAAGTGACACATTGCCTCTTGGCAGGTGACCCAAAAATTGTCTTCTATAATTCTCCCAAGAATGCTACTTTAAAACATTCTAAAATCAGAATGTCAAACATTTCAATCTAGGTGAGATGCTGAATCAATTTTGAGTCCCAACCGTTAGGTCATACAATCAGTGTAGAACAAGCTCAGTCCCCATATTTAACCCTTTAACGCCTTTGCAAACAGAGAAGACCCAGATCAGATGGCTCCTATGGGAGCTGTCTGATCAGGGTCTGCTCAGTTTGCTTATGGAATTCTACAGTTTCTGCAAAACATTTGTTTTCATGTGCCATTATAGAAAATAATCTAATTGATATTCATGATGTCATTATTTCTTACATGAATATTTCATGGAGTAAAGGGTTAAAATGTGACTCTGATCAGAGTCTACACTGATTGTCATAAAATTCCTCATGTCATCTGGATTTAGACAGTTTGTGCAGAATACATGGATCCAGCTGGAACTCTCCATCAAGAATAAGATTAGTGGAAATCAGAGAGAAGTTTTGTTCTGTATCCTCTTCATATTTGAACCTCTCCCTCAGCTCAAAATAGGATGAAGTCGGTCGGGATAAGGTGACTTTTTCTCCCAAACTACCTTCTTAATTGAGTCCTGGGTTATCAAAAATCCGCTGCTGGCATGCAAAGAGTTAATTTCTGCCATCAAAACCAATCAATACCATCAAACAGATGTCTGTCATTGTCAATATAAAAAATCCCCAACAGAACAAAATTCTCATGCAACTTTTATAAGGTACAATTATTGTACTAGTTCTACAACAGCAGAGTATTCAAATACTAAAATCATTACATCTCCACCAAGCCCTCTGTTGTGACCACTCTCTTCAAGACGATTCTAGGGAGTGGTCACAACATAGGGTTTGGTGGAGAAATAATTTATTCTTGAAAATGTTTTAAATAACGCACCTTATCTAGGTTTCTGCATAAAATGCCTCTTCATGCCTTCGCAAACAGAAAAGGTCTAAATCAGACGGCTTCCATAGGAGCTGTCTGGTCACTCAGGGTCTAGTCTGTTTGCTTAGGAAATTACAATAGATCTCACTCCACATATTCTTCCAATACCGAAGCATCCTGTATACATATGCCATTTTAAAAATTCACCTAATAAATATTCATGATGTCAATACTTCTTACATAAATATTCAACAGGGAAATGGTTCACCTGTTAACATGAACCATAATTACCTTTTGTATTCTGTCAGGTAAGTCCAGAGGTCCAGATAAGATGCGTAAATTAAAATATTTTCAAGTATAACTTCTTTATTTCTCCATCAAACCCTATGATGTGACCACTCTAGCCACAACATAGGGTTTGGTTGTGAAATGACGATTTTAGAATTTGAGTACGCACCCTTATCTGTAGCTCTGGTCTGCACTATGTGCTACCCCAATAGTTTCATTTAACCCTTTACTCCATGAATATTCATGTAAGAAATATTGACATCATTAATATTAATTAGATATGGACACAGGAATGTTTGGCCATGGCAGAAACTAGAATCATATCCATGTTATATCATAAGCAGAGCACACCCAGATCAGCCTGCTCCTATTGGAACTGTCTGATCTGGGTCTACTCTGTTTGCAAAGGCTTAGAAAGGCATATTTGTGAGGTAAAGGGTTAAAGTTATCAAACTGGTGCCAAAATGACTTCATAACAGCAGGTGTTAAGTGCTTGTGTGGCAGCCGTAAAAAGTCACACTACTTCATTCTCTGTGTTGTAATATTTTCTGGTCCTTCGGGATCATCAGTTTCGAGGTTATTTGTTTTGAAAATTGAATATCGCTTAAGCTGGTGCTAGGGGGCATGAGTAGTGTTGCACTTTTAATTACTGCTCATGAACAGACTCAATAAAACAGTCTGCAATTTTCTCTTTGCATTGCTGCTTTCGAAGGATCTCCTACTTTCAGAATTTATACATAAACTGATTGAGAGGGCACACATTTATAAATCTAGAGCAAATAAGGTAGTTTATATAGGTAGGAAAAGTGTTGATAGACTTAACCATTTCCCTCATATAATAGCCTTTCTATGTCTTTGCAAACAGAGCAGACCCACATAAGACAGCTCATATATATAGGAGCCATCTGATCAGCGTCTACTTTGCTGGCTATTGACATGATGTAATTTGATTCTACAGTTTTAGTAAAAGCAAATAATTCCCTTAAAAATACAGCTAACAATCTATTAAATATTCATGATTTAGTTTTTTCTTACATGAATATTGAATAGGAAAATAGCAAAAGACCTATTCCCTCATATTGCACCTTTTGATGCCTCTGCAAAAGTCACCGGTTGAAACCATTGTGATAGAGCATTTGCTCTTATAGGAGCAAATGCTCTATTTATCACAATGGTTTCACACTAAAAAATTCTCAAAAAAATTATCTTCTCTAGATAATGCTCCTTTTCGGTAGACTTATTCAAAGTGGTTGGATCTAAAAATAGCCTATGAGGTAATGGGTTAAAGGCAATCATTGGTGCTTTCTGCATAACCAGCATTACGCTACCACCTGCCTTACAGACCCATATATAGAGACCTCTTTTTGATGGTTGTTTAACCCATTCCTCCATAGGCTATTTTTAGACCCAACCTCTTTGAATGAATCTACCCAAAAGGAGCATATACTAGAGAAAAGGATTTTTTTTTTAGAATTTCGTAGTTTGAAACCATTGTGATCAATAGAGTATTTGCTCCTATAGGAGCAAATGCTCTATTTATCACAATGGTTTCAAGAAGTGGTTATTACAGAGGCGTAGAAAGGCGTATTTATGGAGGAAAGGGTAAAGACCGGTTCTACTGTATTTTGAACTTATAAATCCTTTAAAATGAAGAATGGAATGATTCAAAGGTACATTTGGGAGAGTTCATTTCAACACTTGGGTACAAAATTAATGGTATAATCCACTGGAGGCAAGCAGCATAATCAATCAACACACCATGCTAATGAATGCCAACAACTTAATAGGCTATTAACTTTGAGACTGTTTTAAGAACTGAGAAAAATGGATGATAATTCCTGTATAATTACCCAATACTACAAAACGACTTCCCTGGTGTATGAGGATAAAAGCTTCTGTTGCCATGTGGTTCTGAATTTTTATCCCTTTACACACCAAATCATCTTCTCCTGCCGAATTTGTCATCTGTTTTAAAATTTGTATTTTCTTCTATTTCTTTTCAATCAGTCAGTCGGAGTGTCAAGCAGATCTGATCCAGATGAGATGGTGAGTTACTCAGTGTCAAGAAGACCTGATCCAGATGAGATGGCCAGTTACTCAGTGTCAAGCAGATCTGATCCAGATGAGATGGCAAAACCAGATCTATCAAATTCCATTAATTAGCAAACAGAGCAGACCCTGATCAGACACCTCCTACAGGAGCCGTCTAATCTAGGTCTACTCAGTTTGCAAATGCATGAAAAAGCTTTTATGTGAAGGAAAGGGTTAAATTCGTAAATGTCCCAACGTACAAGAGTGATTCACTGATTGGCAGTGATATATAACTGATATGAATCAGATAATCAAATAAAACACATAATCTAGTTACCAGTACTTTTTATACACAGAAGCAACAAATTGCAGATTTCTATCCCACCACATGGGATTCAAACAGCACAATACTAACTGGTGACTCATCTGCATCAAAACTCTTTGACACTTTCAAAGGATTAAAGCAAAAACCATATTTTTTAAGAACAGAAACAGACAACTTTTTTGCTGATGACAATTACTTCAGTGAAAAAAGAGTTAACCCTTTACTCCATGAATATTCATGTAAGAAATAATGACATCATTAATAGTTGTTATAAGTAACACATTGATACATGAATGTTTGGCAATGGCAGACACTGCACATTCATATCTATAGTATATATCAGAAGCAAACAGAGCAGACCCTGACCTGACAGCTCCTACAGGAACCCTCTCATATGGGTCTACTCCATTTGCAAAGGCATAGAAAGGTATTTTTAGTTAAGGGTTAACCTATGACTTGAAGTAATATACACATTTGCAAACAAAGTAGGCCCACATCAGATAGCTCCAATAGTAGCTGTCTAATCAGGGTCTACTTTGTTTGCTGAGTCTACACTATCTACCTACATTTTTAAAAAAAACTGCCTGTTTATTATGTAATGGTAATATTAACTCTTTCCCTCATATAAATGCTTTTTCATACATTTGCAAACAGGGCAGACCCAGATCAGACAGCTCCTGTAGGAGCCGTCTGATCTGGGTCTGCTGTTTGATTATGGAATAATACATAATAATATATAATACAATATATTCTACAGTTTCTGCCTGAGCCAAAAGGTGCTGCGTTCATATACCATTATAAACAGTTAATCTAATTAATGTCGATGATCAGTCAATATTCTTATATGTACAGTAAAACCCCGCTAATGCGACCACCAAGGTAATTACTGTCGATGATCAGTCAATATTCTTATATGTACAGTAAAACCCCGCTAATGCGACCACCAAGGTATAATTCTGGGTGCTAGATGAAGGTGGTAGTTTAATGCAGGACAAAAGTAATGCAGAAAGTTCCTAGAGGACCCATGTTTATTCATTGAGTGGTTGCGTTAGAAGGGTTTTACCGTATACAATGAACTGGTAAAGGGTTAATATTCATAGTCAATACCTCTTACAGGAATATTCATTAGGCAAAGGGTTAAACATTTTTTGCAGGAAACAGACTGCTCTACAAGAATAGTACTGAAATAAAATTTCACAACCATCATCATTTTCTGTAACAACAACAAAAAAATCACACTCTGCGACTCCTCATTCTTCACTCCCACGAATATAGAAAGACCACAATTTCATAAAATTTGCAATGCTGAACCTTCAATCATCCCACATACACAACAGGTGAATTTGAAACAACATAGACAGTTTGGATACAGATGAGATAGTGAGTAACTTGGTGTCTCATCAGGATCCATACTATTTGATATTCTGATTATAATTTATGAAAAGAAATGCAAGAAAATATTATTATACTCTTTCGAATTTAACCCATTACCTCATAGGCTATTTTTAGATACCACCTCTTTGAATAAATCTGCCAAAAATGAGCATTAACTTGAGAAAAGGAAAATGTTAGAATTTTATAGTTTGAAACCATTGTGATAAATAGAGCATTTGCTCCTATATGAGAAAAAAAATATGCTCTATTTATCACAATGGTTTCACAAAGTGATTTCTACAGGGTCATCAAAAGTCGTCAATATAAGGGAATGGGTTAAGCTGACAGGTCCAGATAAGATGCGTAACTTTTTATTTCTCCACCAAAGCCTATGTGGTGAACACTCTTTAGAATCGGCTTTGTACAATTCTAAAGAGTGGTCAAAACATGGGATTTGGTGGAGAAATGATGATTTTTGTACTTGAGTGCAAACTTATCTGTTGCTCTGTGAAGCAGACAACATTTGGAATACAAAAGTAATCCACCCACTTCAAAATCCTCTCGCGTCACTTTCCTACTTCTGTTGTTACAAAAACCTCGTCATGTCACCGTATTTACTCTAACGTATTCAGACATCAAATCTCACTTCTCCGCTGGTTTGTAATAATTCAGTTTTGAAAACTTTAAAATTAGACTGACATAGAAGCAAATAATGTAGACTCTGTTTAAATTGTTCCTTCAGAATTTATTTGATCTGGTTCTGCACTATTTACCTAAGTTTGTTTGTCCGAATGCTCATGTTAATTATGGTATATACTATGTACTCTTTGCCAATTAAGTTGCTCATGTTAATTATGGTATATACTATGTACTCTTTGCCAATTAAGTTGCTCATGTTAATTATTGTATATACTATGAACACTTTGCCAATTAAGTAATTGTTGTCTGCAAAACATGTCATTAGATTCAATCTTCTTTCTGTTCTTTTCAGAATTTAAATAATTAATAGTGTCTAACAGTTGGGATCAAAACTTACTGTTTTCGCATTCCCTACGGAAGTATTCACAGAAACACATGTACCAAGAAACCACTAAGACAACTTTTTACTCTGGTTTAACCCTTTCCTCCATAAATACGCCTTTCTACGCCTCTGTCATAGTGACTTCTTGAAACCCTTGTGATAAATAGAGCATTTTGCTCCATAGTTTTTTTTTAATTTTTATCATAGGATTTTAGGCCCATGATAAAAATGTACAATCATATCTACCTCATGCCATAGGCAAAAAGAGCAGTCCGATCATACAGCTCCATTCAGATGCAGCTCCATTCAGATACAGCTCCATTCAGATACAGCTCCATTCAGATACAGCTCCATTCAGATACAGCTCCATTCAGATACAGCTCCATTCAGATACAGCTCCATTCAGATACAGCTCCATTCAGATACAGCTCCATTCAGATACAGCTCCATTCAGATACAGCTCCATTCAGATACAGCTTCATTCAGATGCAGCTTCATTCAGATGCAGCTCCATTCAGATGCAGCTTCATTCAGATGCAGCTCCATTCAGATGCAGCTCCATTCAGTATGAAGGAGTACAACTTGTAAGAGCATTAATACAAACAAAGCTGACCCTGATCACAGGGCTACTCTTAAAGTCCTCTTATGTCTGGGTCTACACCATTTTCCAAGTGCCAATACATTCGTTTAATGCAATCTACCGGCTTTATTCAGCTTTGACATATTTGATCTCTGCTGACGTTCTAACTGCTTAATGTTTACGGTTCATGAAATTTGCTCAATTATTTTTTGAACTATTTGAAAAACCAGAATGAATCCTTAATCAGAAGCTCAATAATTCTGTCTAATCTGAATCAAACTGTTAATTACTATACCCTTTCCTTCATATAAACACCTTTTCACGCATTTGCAAACAGAGTAGGCCGAGATCAGACAGCTCCTATAGGAGCCATCTGATCAGGGCCTGCTCTGTTTGCTTATGGTATAATGTAGATCTGATTCTATAGTTTCTGCCTGAGCCAAAACATCCTGTGAATATATGCCATCATCAAAATTGAGCTAATAAATATTCATAATGCTATCATTCCTTTCATGAATATTAACCCTTTAATGCACAAACATTCATGTAAGAAATAATTTTTATAATGGCATAATTATGGACGCAAGAAATATGGGCCAATGGCAAAACTGAAGAGTCATATCTATACTATTCCATAAGCCAACGGAGCAGACCCGGATCAGACGGCTCCAATCTGGGTTTACTGTCTGCAAAGGCGTAGAAAAGCATATTTATGGAGGAAAGGGTTAAACTGGGAAAAAATCTCACCACTGCCCTATTCTATGGTGTTTGCTTTTTTTTTATTTTCGTAACTTTCTTCTTGTGTTTAAAAATATATAATAACAGCAAACATCAAAGAGTTGAGATCATCAGTTACTCTCCATCTCGTATAGAACAAAACTGTTTGCAATGTGATCACAGATTCCTGATTGGTAGTGAAATAGTTAACCCATTCCCCCATAGGCTATTTTTAGATCCAACCTCTTTGAATAAATCTACCGAAAAGGAGCATTAACTAGAGAAAAGGATTTTTTTTTTTAGAAATTTGTAGTTTGAAACCATTGTGATAAATAGAGCACAATGGTTTCAAGAAGTAGAAAGGCGTAGAAAGGCGTATTTATGGAGGAAAGTGTTAACTCTCCACATACTAGCGGCAGATTCTCTAACAATTTAAGACCTATGCAAACAGTTCGGTTCTAGATCAGGCCCTACAAAATATGGGTCCTGATCTGAGATCCTAATTGTTTGTCACTCAAGCTCAACTTCTGCAAAAAATCACAAAGAAAATTAATACTTTTGAAAACGTTGCAGACAACAATTGATCAGCAAATAGTTCAAGTCAAAGGTATCATTATCCACAAACCATTTTTTAACCAGCCTACTCAGATAATAAAGTATCAATGTCTCTCAAAACATGAAAGGTCAATACCAAATATATAAACTTAACAAGATCAATGACAAACCTCTATTGCAGCCTCCATAAATACACCTCTGCACTTTTGCAAACAGAGAAGACCCAAATCAGACAGTTCCTGTAAGAGCCGTCTGATCAGGGTCTGCTCTCTGTTTGCATGTGAAATAATATACATTAATTCTACAGTTTCTGCAATGGCGAAAAATCATTACAAGAATTACACTTATTAACCCTTTCCTCCATAAATACGCCTTTCTACGCCTCTGTAATAGTCACTTCTCAAAACCATTGTGATAAAATAGAGCATAAATTGTGCTCCTATAGGAGCAAATGCTTTATTTATCACAATGGTTTCAAACTACAAAATTCTAACATTTTCCTTTTCTCTAGCTAATGCTCCTTTTCGGTAGATTTATTCAAAGAGGTTGGGTTAATATTCATGATGTTTTTCTTTCTCACATGAATATTCATCAGGTAAAGAGGTAAATATGCTGGTTTAAACCCTTTGCTTGCAGGACACATGCACTTGCATTTGCAAACAGTGTAGACCCAGATCAGACCACTCTGATCAGGGTCTGCACTGTTTGTCATTCAAAATCCTCTAGCAAGTTTAAGCCTTTCATACTAAGTGGACTCTATAGTTAAACACTGATAAGCCATTCCATTCTGAAAATTCAGCATTTAAAGGGTTCACAAGCACCCACCTGATTCACAGATTTCTCAACCTCAAACAAAAGATATCCCTGTGCAAGTAAATATATATGAACAGTCAGTAAAAAACTCTCCAATATGACCACTTGAATAGAACAAGTTATGCATCACTTTATCACTGAACTTTAGTCTTTTTCATATCTCCTAAAACCCACAAGCTTTGCCTTATCCCTTTTCCTTCATATAAATGTATCATTATTTCTAACATAAATATGAACCAGGGAAAGGATTAAAATGTTTTGTTTTTTTCAATAAGGCAATGTGCTGAACTATGTTTCAGCTGTATGGGCGGTATAGTGTCTGCCGAGGCGGTCATGAGCTTGAACTGCAGCAGAGGATCACACTTGGGCAGGTTGTATTAGCTGTAATACCTAGCTTAACCCTTTCCTCCATAAATACGCCTTTCTTACTTGCTTCTATAGGAGCTTCCTGCATTACTTTTGACCTGCATTAACCCATTCCCTCATATTGACGACTTTTGATGACTCTGTAAAAGTCACTTTGTGAAACCTATAGGAGCAAAATTTATGCTCTATTTATCACAATGGTTTCAAATCACAAAATTCTAAAATTTTCCTTTTCTCTAGTTAATGCTCCTTTTCAGTAGATGTTGTATTTAAAAATAGCCTATGAGGTAATGGGTTAAGCTACCACCTGCCTTACAGACCCGTAATCAGTCCTCTTTTTGATGGTCGCTTCAGACATATTCTATTGTACTGTACAGTATATGGCCTAGATTCAGTGACATCAGCAAACAATTATCTAGTGAATTAAGAAGCCTTTGAATGCCAAACTGTTAAAGTAGAATGGTCCATTATTGATTCATAAGAGTCCAATCAGCATGAAAAGAATAAAGTTGCTAGAGGATTTGAATAACAGTGTAGATCCTGATCAGAGTGTTTCTCCAGGCTTCCTCTGATCTGGTTCTACACTGTTAACTCATGTAATTCTTTCCCCGACGGATATTCACGAGAGATATAATGACATCATGAATATATATAAGCTGAAGTTTTACAATAGCATAAGTACATAGAAATGAGATATATTGACATCATGAATATTTATAAGCTGAAGTTTTACAATAGCATTTGTACACTGAAGTTTGGTTTTGGAAGAAACTGTAGTCATGTCTATTATAATACAGAGCTATAGTCTATCAGCGCATACCCAAATACTTAAAATCATCATTTCTCCACCAAACCCTATACTGTGACCACTCATTAGAATTGTCTCTTCAAGGCGATTCTAAAGAGTGGTCAAAGTATAGCGTTTGGAGGAGAAAGAAAGAAGCTATTGCTGAACATGTTCAAATTTACACGTCTTATCTAGAGCTCTGAAAATGCATTTATATGAAGGAAAGGGTTACTGTTAAATATCACTCTTACTATCTTTCAAAAAACAGTTTGAATCCAGATTAGTCATACCGAGTCTGAATGTTACCACAGATCTTAACTGTTAGACTTTCAAACAGAAACAGACAAAAATCTACTTAACCCTTTACTCCATAAAAACACCTTCCTACTCCTATAGGAGCTGTCTAATCTGGGTCTGCTCTATTTGCTTATGATATAATATAGATATGATTCTACAGTTTCTACCATAGCCAAAATGTCCTGTGTTCATGTGATATTATAACAATTATTCTAATTAGTATTCATAAGGTCATTATTCCTTGCATGAATATTCATGGAGTAAAGGGGTTGAATAAATCAAACAAATGACACTTTCTACTTTAACCCTTTACCTGATGAATATTCATTTGAATTATTCCTGTTGGAAATTAAGAGATCATGAATATGAATGAGATGAAGCTTTATAATATCATTTGAACACAATCAGATCATATTATTCGTACACATTTTAATGATGATATAAGCAAAGCCTTAAACCTTACATTGCTGAATTTTCAAATGGACTATTCCAAAATTCAAACAAATCAAGCTTATGGGGAATATTTAGGGATTTTTCTGAAGAAAAATGTAGCATGACAAACAGTGTAGACCCTGATAAGAGCCCTCTCATCTGTGTCTACACTATTTGCAAAGGACATTATTGACTCGTGTCCTGCACTTACATGTAAGGTTAAGTGTAGCTAATTTTAAACCTGATGAAAACAAGTTGGGATTCCTCAAAGTTGCACAATGTAATTATGACTGTATATTTTGTATATTCAGTTTATCAGACACTGTGTCACACATGTACGATATATCTGAAAGTTTAGGCTGTTGTCACAAAACTGTGTCGGTATCTACCCTAATTATCAGGACAACCAATCACATCTCTCCTGTGGTTTGTACAGTTGAATAGGTCAACTCTGTACCAGTTTAACGCTTTCCTTCATATAAACACTTTTCACTCCTTTGCAAACAGAGTAGACCCAGATCAGACGGCTCCTATAGGAGCCCTCTGATCAGGGTCTGCTCTATTTGCTTACGAGATCATAATACATCTGACTAGAGTTTCTAACAATATGACAAACTTGTATGTACATAATTATGCTATTATAAAAATTCAGGTAATAAATATTCATCATGTCATTATTTCTTGAGTACATGAATATTCAACAGGGAAAGGGTAAATTGTTGTATTAATATGTTAAGGAAAATTATAGCCATGGCAACCATCGGAGACTCTGATCTGTAACATATTAAAAGCAAACAGAAGACCTTGGGCAGACAGCTCTTGTAGGAACTGTCTGATCTGGGTCTACTGCAAAGGCAGAAGTGGGATTATCAAGTAACAGGTTAACCCTTTACTAGGGCCGTCATCGTAACTTGCGATATCGGTGAATCGTCGATTTCAAAGTTCCGATGATATATCGATACAGAATTTCCAAGTATCGATACATTCTTAATGAAAAAACTAGAATAAACCCTGACTAAATGTGTTTTGTGTCATACCCATCTGTTTGTTTATCATTGCTCCAGTTCATTTTTCATTTATGGTGTTTGACGACATTAAAAACTAAGACTTGGGTTTGCACTAAATCCAGGTCAGTTTCGTGAGATGAATACAGTATGCAGCAGATATAAAAACTCACATATTACTCGGAGTGATCTTAAGTAAACCATGTATTCACTTAAATAAAGTCAAATGGATCAATACGTGATGAAAGTAACGCTACATGAACATCAGTTATCTTAGAACCTGCAGTTTACACAGCACCTCGAACCTGCGTCAGTGAATTTACCCTTCCCCATTCAAAGCAACAACAACAACAACAATGGCGACCAACGTTCTTGAGTTTGAGGAGTTTAGCTCAAAAACCTTGAAAAACGGAGTAACCTTTGAACAAATGTCAACTTTCTGAAGTTCAATGATGAATTTCATAAATCCAAAGTCATATGCAAACTCTGCAGAGTTGTCCTACTGTACAGCGGTAATAACACACATTCATTCGCATGTCAACAGAAATCATTGGTCAGTAAGTACGGTAACTGTTGAGTGCTTGAGGCTGTGAAGTAATTGTTTGCAATACCCTTATGGCTTATGCGGTTTTCATTTAAGGCAACAACTAATAGATAAACTCCTCAAACTCCGGAATGTTTGATAGAATCTATGCAGAGTAGACTCAATGTGAACTACCTGACCAGTCTTGGAATTCTCTGTTTGAAATTAGTCTCCATAAAGGAAAGGGCTTAATATTGTGCTGTTATTTCCGAATTAGTGATTACCTTGGTATTTTTGTAAAAAGATTATCAGCTATTTATAACAAACTCAGGAAGAACTTATCTTTTTATTTTATTCTAATGGCATTTGCTAGGTGAAGCAGTTAATTATAGACGTTTTACTTGAGAATTTGTAGTGGTTTTGAGTTAATTCCCTTAAATAGTAAATCCAACCGATATATCGATATATCGTCGATATTTGAGTCATCGATGTATCGATACAGCAAGGCCAATCAATGACAGCCCTACCCTTTACTCCATAGGCTATTTTTAGACCCAACCTCTTTGAATAAATCTACCGAAATGGAGCACTAACTAGTGAAAAGGAAAATTTTAGAATTTTGTAATTTGAAACCATTGTGATAAATAGAGTATTTGCTCCTATAGGACCAAATGATCTATTTATCACAATGGTTTCATAAAGTGACTTTTACAGAGGCTAGAAAGGAGTATTTATGGAGAAAAGGGTTAATATCTTCAGGTTAATTGGTTACCTGGAAGCTGCATCTTTCTATATACCTTCATTAGACTCATGTTTCATTGACATTTAGTGCATGACCTAGATATCTCATTCATAATGAACCACCTTTTGGCACAATTGTTTCCAAGTAAACCCACGTATATACTGGTAGATTCTTGGAATACACACATTCATCCTTTGGTGGGATCAATATACCAAAAAATGCCTAAAAGTGTTAACCCTTTCCTTCTTATAAACACCTTTTTTACGCAATTGCAAACAGTCTTAAAATAGATCAGACGGCTCCTACTCTGTTTGCTTATGAAATTATATTAGGTCTAACTCTACAAATACCAACCAATCCTGGGTACATAAAATTATGCAATTATAAAAATTCAGCAAAACTAGTCTGCTACAAGTTCTTAAAATAGATTTTTTTTTTCACAGTTTTCAAAGAAACCATAATCAGGTCAGTCAAACAGTTTGGATCATGATGACAAGTTAGTCAGTATCTCATCTTGATCAAACTGCTGGCCTAAATAACACATAAATTGTCACCAGCCAACAAGTTCCAATAAGTGTTACACAAGAAGTTCTCTGATCTGGGTCTATATTATTTCCAAACATTTACAAGGAAGGTCAGGACTGATTCATTGTAGTGCATACAAAGTAGGTACATGATTAACCCTTTTTCTAATTTTTTGTCTGCAACAATTGTCGTCTGCTTCAATTCTAAAAATAAAATTTCTCCCATTTCTTTGCAAAAATATGGTCAAAGTGACAAACAGTTTGGATCCTGATGAGACGCTGCATTATGCGGTCTCATCTGGATCCAAACGGTTTGCATAGGTAATCACAATTTCGCCACTAGCATGCAGAGTTATAACCCATTCCCTGTTCTATGTTTATTCCAAATTTCAATACCTAATGAATGTTCATAGACAAAACAGTTATAATGAAATATTAAAGGTGGAACATTGTAGCCATGTTAGATAGTAAAGAATCAGAACCATCAAATTCCATTAGCAAACAGCAGACCCTGATCAGACGGAGCCATCTGATCTGGGTCAACATTGTTTGCAAACGTGTGATGAAGGAAAGGGTTAAAGTATCCAATTCAGATCTACACCGTTAGCATGTTTAACCCATTCCCGTATAGGCTATTTTTAGATCCAACCTCTTTGAACAAATCTACCGAAAAGGAGCATTTACTACTAAAAAGGAAAATTTTAGAATTGTGTAGTGTTGAAACCATTGTGATAAATAGAGCATTTGCTCCTATGGAGCAAATGCTCTATTTATCACAATGGTTACAAAGTGACTTTTACAGAAGCGTCATAAGACGTCTATATGCGGGAATGGGTTAACCCATTCCCTCCTATTGACGACTTTTGACAATTCTGTAAAAGTCACTTTATGAAACCATTGTGATAAATAGAGCATTATTTTTGCTCCTATAGGAGAAAATACTCTATTTATCACAATGGTTTCAAACTACAAAATTCTAAAATTTTCCTTTCCTCTAGTTAATGCTCCTTTTTGGTAGAATTTTTCAAAGAGGTTGTATCTAAAAATAGCCTATGAGGGAATGGTTTAACCTATTTGGACTGCAATTGGACAAAGTCCAATCAATAAGATCAGTAATAATTTCTCTAGAAATATCCAAAATAACCGCGTCATCAGTAGCTTGCCATCAGCAGTTTTTGTAGTTTTGTTGGTTCATGCAGCAATAATCAATCATCAAGGGCAGTTGGCTAATGTGTGAATTCTTTGAGCGAGAAAAAATATACCAGCTAATCACGAAAACCAAGCATAACCCTTTCCCTGTTCTATATTTATTCCAAATTCCAATACCTACTGAATATTCATGGAAAAAATAGTTATAATGAAATATGGAAGGTGGAACACCATCACCATTGTAGACAGAAATGAAACAGATCTATCAAATTCCATTGGCAAACAGAATAGACCCTGATCAGATGGCTCTTATAGGAGCCGTCTGGTCTGGGTCTACTCTGTTTGCAAAGGTGTGAAAACAAATTGATATGAAGGAAAGGGCTAACTCTTTGCACGCTAAGTTATTTTATCTTTGCAAAAATTGTTGTCTGCTTTAATTCGAAACAGTTTGGATCCTGATGAGATATCACCAGCGTGCAAAGGGTAGAGTAAGTAAAGTGTTTTCTGCTTCAGTTCTCTAGACAGACTTATCCGGATTTTTTTTAGAAAACCAAGCACTGTGTTATATGGATTTATAAATTTCGTAATTAGCTGATTTTTTCATAATGGCATATTAACCCAATCCCTGTTCTAAGTTTTTTTCAAATTTCAATACCTACTGAATATTCATGGACAAAATAGTTATAATGAAACAAGGAAGGTGGAACATTGTAGTCATTTTAGAAAGCAAAGAAACAGATCCATCTATGAAAATCCATGGGCAAACAGATCAGACTGATAAGATAAGATCCGATCTTGATCTACTCTGTTTGCAAATGAGTGAAAACACGTTTATATGAAGAAAAGGGTTAACACAGGAATGTCCAGCAATAAAACTAGTAACGGATCTATATTATTCCATAACAGCAGATCCTGATCAGATTACTCCTGCAGGAGCCACTTGATCTGGGTCTACACTGTTTGAAAGTCTCTATCAAGTAAAAGTTCAGTTTGTATTCTGATAATGTTTGTGTTTACTCCAGATCTAACATGTTTGCAAAAGCTATTTGGAATTTTTCCAGTGTTCCACATTAGAAGGTGCAGCCAAGTCCTTACATATCTATACATTATATAGTGAAGAAATATCAAAGTCCTATAACTCTGGTAAAACTGGTCGGAGCAAAAACTCCCATCTTTATATATATAAAGTACATCTTCACATCAACCTTGTTCATATGTGAAAGTTTGAAGTTAATCCTCCCATTGGTGTACCAGGTATGATGAGTAAAAATCACCTTCTTTACGTATATCTCCACATTAGCGTTGTTCATCTGTGAAAGTCTGAAGTAAATCGTCCCATTAGTGTATGAGGAGTTTGACACACAAGATTTTTTTCACTAGATCTATATACATGTATTATATAGTGTAGAAAATGTAGAAAAGTTCCATTACTGAAGTAAAATTGGTAAGAGTAAAATTAATGTTCCCTCCTGTAAGACCATCTTCACATGAATATTGTTCATCTGTGAAAGTTTGAAGTAAATAAATCCTCCTGATTGAGTTGGACACACAAGATTTGTGGGACGTTGTATGGACGTACATACAGATGGACAAGAGCAAGGCTATATGTGTCTGTATAATGAGGCACAAAGTAACTGGATAATGTCCAAACCCTTTTTTCCCTTTTCATTTCTAAACTGAAAATTGAAGTACACGAAGCTACTTCATCGCTATCAAAATGGAGCCAACAGTCTTATTTAGCTCTACAAACCTGTAGAGAGGGGCAAATTGGTGTCCTAACATTAAACATTAAATCATAAATGTAACAGAGTGAGTTGAGTGAGTTGGGTTTTACGTCCGACCAACAGTATTTCAGTTATTTGCAGACGGCACCCGCATGAGACAAGTTATAGTGCTGCCTCACTGGAATACTCCTGCCGCAGGTACATGGCAAGGGCACCCCACCCAGTCACATTATCCTGACACCGGGCTGACCAGTCCTAGAACTACACCTTTATTGTCGAGCGTAGACAAGGGAGTTACTAGTACCAACTTTTAACGACTTTTGGTCTGTCGCGGCCGGGGATCGAACCCACGACCTTCCGTACCGCAGGCGGACGCTCTACCACTGAGCCACGCGGCCGGTTTAAATGTTTGTTTTTTTTGTTTTGTTTTTTAAATGTAACAGAAAACATAAACCCTATCATAAGCAAACAGAGTAGATCCTGATCAGACATCTCCTAGAGGATTTTGATCTAATCTGTTCACAAAGTCTTCCACATTGTCTCTACCAGGTAGTGAGGGCTAAAACTGCAATCAATTTGTTGCTTTTCAGTCAATTTGGACCAATTGAAACCGAGCATAGAAACAAGAGGGTCGTCACGGGTGACAAATGCCCCCAAAGTGTTTGACACCGAAATGCATTTTGGTGGAAAAACAATACAATGTAATGCAGGTGTAACATGAAATTTTGATGCTGTTAAAAATGACACAGGAGTCAGTTCTTAACATTAGAAACAGAACCTTTGACGATTATGATAGCTAAGAAAAGAGCCAAGCGTCAAAACTTAGTTAAAAAGGACCCTAAGTCATTCTCAACGTTAAAAAGGACCCTGGGTTGATTGTCAACGTTTAAGGTATAGGAGATATGCTCTGGACAAGCTTTTTGTATCTGGTAAGATATAGGAGATATGCTCCGGACTGTAAAATTGAGGTCAAAGGTCAAGGTCAAGGTCAGTGATCTGAAAATGGTACATGACTCTCCCCCATCCCAAGATGAACTCACAAACCAAATTTGGATTCCGTAGCTGGTAAGGTATAGGAGAAATGCTCCAGACAAGCTTTGTGTAAAATGTAGGTCAAAGGTCAAGGTCACAGTGACCTGAAAATGGTACGCGACACTCCGCCATCCCAAGATAAACTCACACATTAAATTTGGAATCCATAGCTGGTAAGGTATAAGAGATATTCTCTGGACAACCTTTTTTGTAAAATCGAGGTCGAAGGTCAAGGTCAAGGTCACAGTGACCTGAAAATGGTACGCGACACTCCGCCATCTGAAGGTGATCTCACAAACCAAATTTGGAATCCGTATCTGGTAAGGTATAGGAGATATGCTCTGGACAAACTTTTTGTAAAATCGGTCAAGGTCAAGGTTAAGGTCATAGTGACCTGGAAATGGTACATGACATTCCGCCATCCCAAGATGAACTCACACACCAAATTTGGAATCTGTAGCTGGTAAGGTAAAGGAGATATGCTCCGGACAAGCTTTTTGTAAAATCGGTCAAAGGTCATGGTCAAGGTCACAGTGATCTGAAAATGGTATGCGACACTCCTCCATCCAAAGATGAACTCACACACCAAATTTGGAATCCTTAGCTGGTAAGGAATAGGAGATATACTCCGGACAAGCTTTTTGTAGCTGGTAAGGCATAAGCGGTTTTTAAAATCGAGGTCAAAGGTCAAGGTCAAGGTCACAGTGACCTGGAAATGGTACGCGACACTCCGCCATCCCAAGATGAACTCACATACCAAATTTGGAATCTGTAGCTGGTAAGGTAAAGGAGATATGCTCCGGACAAGCTTTTTGTAAAATCGGTCAAAGGTCATGGTCAAGGTCACAGTGATCTGAAAATGGTACGCGACACTCCTCCATCCCAAGATGAACTAACACACCAAATTTGGAATCCTTAGCTGGTAAGGTATAGGAGATATACTCCGGACAAGCTTTTTGTAGCTGGTAAGGCATAAGCTTTTTTTAAAATCGAGGTCAAAGGTCAAGGTCAAGGTCACAGTGACCTGGAAATGGTACGCGACACTCCGCCATCCTAAGATGAACTCACACACCAAATTTGGAATCTGTAGCTGGTAAGGTAAAGGAGATATGCTCCGGACAAGCTTTTTGTAAAATCAAGGTCAAAGGTCAAGGTCAAGGTCACAGTGACATGAAAATGATACGCGACACTCCCCCATCCCAATATGAACTCACACACCAAATTTGGTATCCGTAGCTGATGTGACAAAGGAAATATACTCCGGACAAAAGGTACACACACCCACACACCCACCCACCCACACACCCACCCACCCACACACACACACACCCACCCACACACGCACGGTGCGATCACTATATGCCGCCAAAGCCTAGCTTTGGGGGCATAAAAATTGTATTCTCTAAATTGAGGTCATACTTAACAGACTTACCTTGGCAAACAGTCAACTTACCCTTACTGGTCTGTGTATATCTGTGTATATTCATGTAAAATTCAAAGTATCTGGGTGCAGGCATAATTATAAAGGTGTGTATTCAAATACTAAAATCACCATTTCTCCACTAAACTTTATGTTGTGACCATTCTTTAGAATCAAATTGAAGAGACGATTTGAAAAAAGTGGTCACAAAATAGTGTTTGGTGGAGATTCTGGAGAAGATACTCTTAAGAATGTTTTAATTGGGCATGTGCTGAGTGGTCAGAGCTACAGATACCTGTGCGTACCCAAATACTAAAATTGTCATTACTCCACCAAACCCTATACTCTGACCACTCTTTAGAATCTAAAGAGTGGTCACATTATAGGGTTTGGAGGAGAAATAAAAGAGTTTAAATTTACACATTTTATCTAGATGAGTGTTTAATCAGGATACAAACCCACTGGGTGTTGGGTTTTTTTAATCACATTAGAGAAATAGACAACAAACTGAGCACAGAGTATCTGCTGGACAAACTAAAACCCCTTTACCTGATGAATATTCATTAACCATTTCCCTGTTCTATATTTATTCCAAAATTCAATACCTACTTAATAATCATGGACAAAACAGTTATGGACAAAATAGTTTTAATGAAATATGGAAGGTGGAACATTGTAGCCATTTTAGAAATAAAAGAAACATCTAAGGTAGAACATTTTAGCCATTTTAGAACAAAAGAAACATCTAAGGTGGAACATTGTTGCCATTTTAGAAACAAAAGAAATATCTATCAAATTTTTAGAAACAAAAGAAACATCTTTCAAATTCCATGAGCAAACAGAACAGCTGTTTGCAGATGAGTGAAAAGTCGTTTATGATTATGAAGTAAAGGGTTAAAAGAAATAATAATACCATGAACATTAACCCTTAACTCTATGAATATGGCACCTCTCATCACCTCATCATCCGGACAAAAAAGTAACAACGGGGGAATAACTCCCTCAAAAATGAATTTTAGAGTTACAACCCTTTTTGACTGCACATTCTCTCATCACCCTCTATCCATACATAAAGTTTCACAGTTGTGCCTACAATACATGAGAAGTTACGCTCGGACAAAAAATTGCTTCTGAAAAGTAACTAAGGGGAATAACTCCCTCAAAAACATCCCTTGTTTACGGCACATCCTCTAATCACTCTCATAATGTGTACCAAGACAATATCATAAATAGGTTTCAAGAAAATGGCATGTGCCAAAAATATGTCCCAATTAAGAGACAAAATATGAAGTTAAAACGGGGCAGAATTCTGTCCAATTTTGTGCAATAGTTCTGAAACATGGAGAATACTTTCCCCGCATAACAGTTATAATATGTATCAAGTCTGAAGGTGGTATCAACAAGATGTGTTTGTGAAACACTATGCCCCCTCAATATGATAGTTAACCCTGAAGGATGACCTTGATCTTGACATGTCAATCCTCAAACTGTGCAGCTTCATGGGGTACACGTGCATACCAAATATCAAGTCTGTATCTCTAATAGTTCAAAAGTTATGGCCAATGTTAAAAGTTGGTGACCTTTGACCATGAAGGATGACCTTGACCTTGAAATGTCACCTCTCAAACTATGCCGCTTCATGAGATACACATGCATACCAGTATCAAGGCTGTATATCTACTAGTTCAAACGTTATGGCTAATGTTAATGACCTTTGACCTTCAAAGATGACCTTGACCTTGACATGTTACCCCTGAAACTGTGCAGCCAAATGAGAAACACATATATACAAACTATCAAGTCTGTGTCTCTACTGGTTCAAAAGTTATGGCCAATGTTAAAGTGTGTGACCTTTGACCCTGAAGGATGACCTTGACCTTGACATGTCACGCCACAAAATGTGCAGCTTCATGAGATACACATGCACACCAAATATCAAGACTCTATCTCTATTGGTTCAAAAGTTATGGCCAATTTGAAGTTGGTGACCTTTGACCCTGAAGGATGACCTTGACATGTCACCCCTCAAACTGTGCAGCTTCATAAGATACAAAAGTATGCCAAATATCAAGTCTCTATATATACTGGTTCAAAAGTTATGGCTAATGTTAAAGTCGGTGATTTGACCCATATGTTTGACCTCTGACCTTGAAGGGTGACCTTGACCTTGACATGTCACCCCTCAAAATGTGCGACTTTATGAGATACATATGCATGCCAAATATCAAGTTTCTATCTATACTGACTCAAAAGTAATGACCAATGTTCAGTTACAGACAAAGAAACAGACAATTTGACCTTTGACCCTGAAGGATGACCTTGACCTTGACATGTTACCCCTCAAAACGTACAGCTTCATAAGATACACAAGCATGCCAAATATCAAGTCTGTATCTTTACTGGTCCAAAAGTTATGGCCAATGTTAAAGTCGGTGATTTGACCCATATATTTGACCTCTGACCTTCAAGGGTGACCTTGACCTTGACATGTCACCCCTCAAAATGTGCGGCTTTATGAGATACATATGCATGCCAAATATCAAGTCTCTATCTGTACTGACTCAAAAGTTATGACCAATGTTAAAGTTGCGTTAAAGTTACAGCCAAAAAACAGATAATTTGACCTTTGACCCTGAAGGATGACCTTGACCTTGACATCTCACCCCTCAAAATGTGCAGCTTCATGAGATACACAAGCATGCCAAATATCAACTTTCTATCTCTACTGGTCCAAAAGTTATGGCCAATGTTAAAGTCGGTGATTTTACCCATATATTTGACCTCTGACCTTGAAGGATGACCTTGACCTTGACATGTCACCCCTCAAAATGTGCGACTTTATGAGATACATATGCATACCAAATACCAAGTCTCTATCTGTACTGGGTCAAAAGTTATGACCAATGTTAAAGTTGCTGACAAACAAACAGACAAACAGACAAACAGACAAACAAACAAACAGACAGGGCAAAAACAATATGCCCCCCAGATTTGATCTGGGGGGCATAAAAATAGTTTTCAAGACAAGAGGGCCATGATGGCCCTAAATCGCTCACCTGGTTACTATAGACATATGCATACACTGTATTTCTATGTAAAAATAAGTAAGCTTCAGATTGGGGCCAATATGAAACCAAGGGCCATAATTTTAGGCCATGAGCTTCAAATTTGAACAATCTAAATAAAGGAACATTAGATGATGCTTCATATAAGTTTCAAAGTTCCGGGCCTTACAATTTCACAGAAGGAGATTTTAAAGATTTTCCTATGAAAAACTGATAAGCCAGGGGCGGGGCCATTTTGGTCCAGGGGTCATAATTTGAACAATCTTGGTAGAAAACCATTAGATGATAATACATACTAAATTTCAAAGGTCTAGGCCTTACAGTTTAGGAGAAGATTTTCAAAAATTTTCCTATGAAAAACTGATAAGCCCCGGGCCGGGACCATTTTTGGTCCGGGGGTCATAGTTTGAACAATCTTTGTAGAGGATCATTAGATGATGCTACATACCAAATATCAAAGGTCTAGGCCTTACGGTTTCGAGAAGAAGCTTTTTATGAAAAACTGATAAGCCCCGGGGTGGGGCCATTTTTGGTCAAGGGGTCATAATTTGAACAATCTTTGTAGAGGACCAATAGATGATGCTACATACCAAATATCAAACGTCTAGGCCTTACGGTTTCAGAGAAGAAGATTTTTAAAGATTTTCCCATGAAAAACTGATAAGCCCCGGGGCGGGCCATTTTTGGTCAAGGGGTCATAATTTGAACACTCTTTGTAGAGGACCATTAGATGATGCTACATACTAAATACCAAAGGTCTAGTCCTTACGGTTTCAGAGAAGAAGATTTTTTAAAGATTTTCCTATGAGAAACTGATAAGCCCCGGGGCGGGGCCATTTTTGGTCCGGGGTCATAATCAGAACAATCTTTGTAGAGGACCGTTAGATGATGCTACAAACCAAATATCAAAGGTCTAGGCCTTACGGTTTCAGGAGAAGATTTTTAAAGATTTTCCTAAGAAAACTGATAAGCCCCAGGGCAGGGCCATTTTTGGTCCAGGGGACATAATTTGAACAATCTTTGTAGAGGACCAATAGATGATGCTACATACCAAATATCTAGGCCTTAGGGTTTCAGAGAAGAAGATTTTTAAAGATTTTCCTATGAAAAACTGATAAGCCCCAGGCAGAGCCATATTTGGTCCAGGGGTCATAATTTGAACAATCTTTGTAGAGGACAATTAGATAATGCTACATATCAAATATCAATGGTGTAGGTGTTACGGTTTCAGAGAAGAAGATTTTTAAAGATTTTCCTATGAAAAACTGATAAGCCCCGGGGCGGGGCCATTTTTGGTCCAGGGGTCATAATTTGAACAATCTTTGTAGAGAACCATTAGATGATGCTACATACTAAATACCAAAGGTCTAGGCTATGGAAAACTGATAAGCCCCGGGGCGGGGCCATTTTTGGTCCGGGGGTCATAATTAGAACAATCTTTGTAGAGTACCATTAGATGATGCTACATACCAAATATCAAAGGTCTAGGCCTTACGGTTTCAGGAGAAGATTTTTAATGATAAGCCCCAGGGTGGGGCCATTTTTGGTCCGGGGGACATAATTTGAACAATCTTTGTAGAGGACCATTAGATGATTCCACATACCAAATATCGAAGCTCTAGGCTTTGTGGTTTCAGAGAAGAAGATGTTTAAGTAAATTGTTGACGACGCACGACGCACATACGCATGGCGACGGACGCCGGAGACTGCCCCCTCACAATACCTCACCTGGCACTTTGTGCCAGGTGATTTAAAAAAAGCAAATGTCCTGGAAAAATGTGACGGACTCACGGACATACAAGGTGATTCCTATATAGCCCCCACCACAGGTAGTTGGGGTATGTGTGGGGTATAAAAACCTTGCATGCCATGTTACTGTCATCTACTGCTACAATTCTAAAATCTGACTTATCTCCCAATTGTCTTCAAAATGACATTCTATATATCAAACAGTTTTGATGAGACATCAAGTAGCTGTATAATTGGATCCAAACTGTTTGCAAACTCACCACTAGCTTGTAGATCATAAATAAACCACAGACAAATAATACAAGTGGTGTTATTAACCATTTACATCATGAATATTTATACAAGAAATAATCACATCATGAAAATCTATTATCAGAATTTTCATAATTGTATATGAATACAGGCCGTTTTGGCTTTGACACAGTCTAGAATCAGATCTATATAATTTCATAAACAGAACAGACCCTTATCAGATGGCTCCAATAGGAGTCATCTGATCTGGCTCTACTCTGTTTTCAAAGATGTGAAAAGTGTTTATATGAAGGAAAGGGTTAACCTGTTACCTTATGAATATTTATACACAGTCATCACTTCAGGAATATTAATTCCAATAATGTTTATTCTGCCATATGAACACATGTTGCAGTATAAATTGTAGAATTCCATAAGCAAACAGAGCAGACCCTGATCAGAAAGTTCTCTACAGGAGCTCTCTGATCTGAATCTGTTATGTTTGCAAAGGCATTAAAAGGTGTTATGTATGGAGTAAAGGATTAATTTTCTCTAGAGCTCAGAAGTTAATTAGCTCTGATAACAGATGTGACAGTAAGACAAACAGTAAACCATCCAGGTAGATCATTAGCGACACACTAATGATGTTTAAGCAATGAGAATGTTCCAACATACATTGTACACACACACACACACAGTCAAACTGTCAAAGGTCCATGCTAAGACAATGCTTAGGACTTCAACCCATTTTATGGGCTTAGCACAACACTTGTAATTACAATCTATGGGCATCTTTGAAAACAGTATGGATCTAGATCAAACACAAAAGCCTCCCCCCTGGCAAGTAATTTGTTTCCAACTCCTTTGCAAGACCTGTCAGATCTGCATCTACTCTGTTTGCTTAAGTATTTTATCTAATTGTGGTGCTTCCTAGTGTGTCTGCCAACACAACTCAGATCCGACAACTCCTG
Organism: Azorinus chamasolen; assembly: GCA_963576725.1. Taxonomy (NCBI): domain Eukaryota; kingdom Metazoa; phylum Mollusca; class Bivalvia; order Cardiida; family Solecurtidae; genus Azorinus; species Azorinus chamasolen. Next base: position 9,623,393 of record OY755248.1, on the reverse strand, counting down.
TAGGGGCCCATCTGATCAGGATCTGCTCTGTTTGCTTATGAAATAACAATTAGATCAAATTCTACAATTTCTGCCATTTGCCTTTATAAAAATTCAGCCAACAAATATTCATAGTATCATTACTTCTTACAGGAATATTCATGAGGGAAAAGCTTAACCCATTTCCCTGTTCTTTGTTTATTCCAAATTTCAATACCTACTGAATATTCATGGACAAAATAGTTATTATGAAATATGGAAGGCGGAATATTGTAGCAATTTTAGAATTTCCACTAGCAAACAGAGCAGACCCTGATCAGATGGCTCCTATAGGAATCGTCTGATCTGGGTCTACTCTGTTTTCAGATGCGTGAAAAGGTGTTTATATGAGGGAAAGGGTTAATGTGATAAATCTGATTCTATCCTGCCTGCTATGGTAAATAATTATACCCTGCTTTCATGCACCATTATAAAATATCATTTATTTAGTAGAATCTTTATTTACATCTCATCAATGAACATTCAATATTTATGACATAAAGGTTTAATAGTGGACTGGGGTGCAGTGTAGAACATTCTTGTGAAACTAACAGCCCATATTCCTATCAAGGCGCTTTCAGGAGTCCTTTGATCTAGATCTATACCTTTTGCAAATGTAAGACTGTAAGGCAAATTAAACCTGTACTGTAAGCCCTTTGGGTAGGATCCACGGGTACTTGAAACGCAATATTAAAAGAGATTATGTTACAGGTGCCTATGAGAAGAATTAGAGTATTCATGGATTTCTAATAAATCATTTATCTCCAGAGACATAAACCTGGCTTTCATTGTGTTGGTACAATGTTGTTTTCCCCGGTCATCTAGGCTGCTATGTTTGATTATGAAATAATATAGATCTGATTCTACAAGTTCTGTCATAGCCAAAACTGCCTGTGTTCATGGGCCATTGTAAAATTACATCTAATTAATATTCATTACGTCAGAATTTCTGTGATAAATATTCAAGCGATAAAGGGGTTAACCCTCTCATGTCCTTTTGGTTCTTTGATTCATTTACACTGATGGGTAATGGCTTTCGATCAAACTATTTTCTGGCTGGCCGACAGGTAAGGCAACTGATAAATGTGACTCGTTAGGGTAACAACATTTAATCAGACTACATTAGAACCTGTCATTTATTGAACATAGGAGTGTTAAAAAGCAGGTTGTTGCTTAATGCAGGACAAAAGTAATGCAGGAATCTCCTATAAGAGCTCTCTGCATTACTTTTGACCAGCTTTAGTATACCATCTGACTGAAAGACCCATAATTAGACATCATCATTTTAATGGTCGCTTAACCTTTTCCTCCATAAATATGCCTTTATACGCCTCTCTGTAAAAATCACCTGTTGAAACCATTGTGATAAATAGAGCATTTGCTCCTATAGGACCAAATGCTGTATTTATCACAATGGTTTCAAACTATAAAATTCTAATGTTTTCCTTTTCTCTAGTTAATGCTCCTTTTTGGTAGATTCATTCGAAGAGGTTGGATATAAAATAGCCTATGAGGGAATGGGTTAAGAGAGATTCTACTGTAGAGTCAATTCATTACAATGTGGCCCTTGAAGGGTTTGGACTTCAATCAAATATTAAAAGGTCCCTCCATGTGATGAGAAATGTGCCTATTGTTAGGTTATAAGGTAAAAGTTTTTAACCCTTTCCCTCATATAAACACCTCTTCGCACATTTGCAAACAGAGCAGACCCAGATCAGATGGCTCCTAGTCCTAGAGGAGCTTTCTCATGATCTGATCAGGGTCTGCTCGATTTACTTGACATAATATCGATCTGATTCTACAGTTATTGTCAAAGCAAAACATTCCCTTGAAAAGTTTACATTATAAAAAAATCAGCTAATTAACCCATTACCTCATAGGCTATTTTAAAAAGAGCAAAGGTTACGGAGAAAACTCATTATTTTTGCTCTGCACTAACCCACCTATCCCTGGCCTGAAATTATAGTGAATACTCAGAATGAAACTTAAAAGGTCAATTAACCCTTTCCCTCATACACTCTAACATCTTTTCACATCTTTGTAAACACAGTAGACCAAGATCAGATGTTACTTCTGTTGAGATGCCTGTTGAAGCCTTCACAAACAGAGCCGACCCCGATCAGATGGCTTCAGTAGACCAGGGTCTGCTCTGTTTGCTTTTGGGCTTATGTATAATATCCGATTCTGCAGTTTTTACCAGGGGTAAAATAAGCTAATTAACAGTTTCCTACATAAATACACATTTCTACGCCTCTGTAAAAGTCACTTTTTGAAACGATTGTGATAAATAGAGCAATTGCTCCTAAGGAGCAAATGCTCTATTTATCACTATGGTTTCAGAACTACACAATTCTAAAAAATTCCTTTTCTCTAGTTAATGCTCCTTTTCAGTAGATTTATTCAGAGAGGTTGTGTCTAAAATAGCCTATGAGGGAAAGGGTTAATATTCACACAAACCTTACTTCTCACATAAATATTCATGGAGTAAAGGGTTACAGTGCCAAACAGTTCTGATCATGCTAAACACATTATGTTGGAAATGCAGAACTGGTGGCCAATCTTTTTGATGCAATTTTTTCATTTTTCATTCAACTAAATGCAGGAAAAGGGTTAACTCTATTTTCCAACAGAGAAGACCCAGGTCTAGGAGCCCACTGACTAGGGCCTGCATTGTTTGCCATTCTGCATTCTTTTCAACAAAATTCAACATGGATCATTCAATGCTGAACATGGACCATTCAATGTTGAACATTAAAAGGGGTTATTTACCATGGATCATTCAATGTTGAACATGGATCATTAAAAGGGGTTATTTACCATGGATCATTCAATGTTGAACATGGATCATTAAAAGGGGTTATTTACCATGGATCATTCAATGTTGAACATTAAAAGGGGTTATTTACCATGGACCATTCAATGTTGAACATGGATCATTAAAATGGGTTATTTACCATGGACCATTCAATGTTGAACATTAAAAGGGGTTATTTACCATGGACCATTCAATGTTGAACATTAAAAGGGGTTATTTACCATGGATCATTTGTTGTTGAACATTAAAAGGGGTTATTTACCATGGATCATTCAATGTTGAACAGTAAATGGGGTTATTTAACCCATTCCCTGTTTGAATATTCATGTAAGAAATAATGACATAATGAATATTTATTAGCAGAATTGTTAAGGAAAGGGATAACAAGTTAACAAACAACAGCTGCCTGCATCTGTGTGTTAATTATTCTCAATAATAAATTTTCCATTTCTCCTGAATCTGGTCCAGTGCACATGTCCTCAGAACAGAAATAAATATGCTTCAAGGATCTAGTGTTCTTGTGCTCTTTGAATTATTACTTGCGCAAACAGTATCAAGTAACTTTGCATGGCATTCACATCCAAACTGTATGACACTCTGATATTCTGAAGTCATACTTTAATCTAGATCTGCATTCAACACAAATGACTTCCTCCAATGATAATAAACAATGATATGATGAATATTTATTAGCAGAAATTTCATAATGTAAATTTTCAAAGGAATTTACTGCTTTGACAAAAGCTACAGAACCAGCTCTACATCATGTGATCAGTAAACCTGGTCTGAGACAGTTCCTATGGGAGATGTCGGATAAGGGTCTATTCTGTTCGCAAAGGTGTATGAAGGAAAGGCTCCAGACAGATTTCACTGTGTGCATTTAGAAGTGTTCATCATGAAAGCATCTCTATTAGCTTACCACTCAATTGTGTAACAAAGTAGAGTTAAACTTTGATATCTCAAAACTCAACTCATTACCTCATAGGCTATTTTTAGATACAACCTCTTTGAATAAGTCTACCGAAAAGGAGCATTAACTAGAGTAACAGAAAATTTTAGAATTTTGTAGTTTGAAACCATTGTGATAAATAGAGCATTTGATCCTATAGGAGCAAATGCTCTATTTATCACAATGGTTTCACAAAGTGGCTTTTAAAGAGTCGTCAAAAGTCGTCAATATGAGGGAAAGGGTTAATGCAGGACCATACAAAATTCTTTGAGATAACAGAGGGTCAAGTCATCCTATTTCAAATCTGAACATTTTCTCAAGTTCACAGCTCAAGGACAGAACTTTAACTTCAAGAACGAGTTATCTGAGTTCGAGATATCGAAGTTCAACTGTATAAACTAATTAAAGTACCTATCAAATGTCACCATTACACAGTATACAAATTGATGAAATAATTATACACAGTGGATTTAACCTTCTGAAGCAAATAATGCTGAGGATAGCTTTTAATTTTCCGGTTTATAGGCATTTCCATTTATACTAGGTGTATCTCGAATGAAAACAATCAACCCTCATAGACATTCCTTTTTATGCCTCTGCAAACAGAATAGACCAAGACAAGACAGCTCCTAAAAATTTAGATATATTATTTCATAAGTAAACAGAGCAGACCCTGACAAAATGATTCCTGCAGATAGCTCATGTTAGAAACCGTAGACTCTGATGTGTATTATCTATCTGATCTAAATGTACTCTCTACTGTTTGTAAAATGTGACTATCAGGTATAGGTTTAACCCATTCCCTCATAGGCTATTTTTAGATCTAACCACTTTGAATAAATCTATCGAAAAGAAGCATTAACTAGAGAAAAGGAAAATTTTAGAATTTTGTAGTTGTGTAGTTTAAAACCATTGTGATAAATAGAGCATTTGCTCCTATAGGAGCAAATGCTCTATTTATAACAATGGTTTCAACAGGTGACTTTTACAGAGGCGTAGAAAGGCGTGTTTATGGAGGAAAGGCTTAACCCATCATAATACCTCTTTCTATGCCTTACAAAAAAGAGAATACCTAGATCAGATGACTCCTCAGTCTCTACAAGCTGTCGCATCAGGGTCTGCTCTGTTTGCTTATGAAATAATATAGATATCATTATACAAACTCTGCTATGACCAAAAAATCTGATGCCCATGTGCCATTATAAAAACGAATCTAATTAATATTCCTGATGTCATTATTTCTTACATAAATATTCATAGAGTAAAGCATTAAAGTGGTTCTAGTATGGTTTGGTTCTTGTAGTTTGATATTTATATTTGAAAGGATCTTCTGTACATACATTTTCACAGAAAAAGAAAGGCCAGAAGTCATTGCTGTAGCCATGGAAATGCCTGTACATTTTGTAAAATAATGCCACATAAAGCACTGATGAGATGGAGATGGCTGCAGAAAAATAGCTCATATTGTTGGAATAATTACCTCTTTGTATACTTGGATACTGTCTTTGCAATAAATTGCTGTTTGCTGCAATTCTGAAAGTTACTCTTTTCCATTATTTCTCTTTGAAACTACAGAAATAAATTGGATCTTGATGAGATACAGGATGACAAATTGTATTAAGTGTCTCATCAAGATCCAAACTGATCACACAGGTAATCACAAAACCATCCCTAGCCTGCAAAGGGTTAAACCCACATAGATAACGTAATATGGCTTCAGTTAACACTATGAATGCAGGAAACATGTGTAACAGCATTTGCAAATAGTGTAGACCCAGATCAGAGGGCTCCTAGAAGAGCCCTCTGATCAAGATCTGCACTATTTGTCATCCTTGAAATCCTTTCCCAAAGTATACCATTTCATAATTATTGAACTTTATTAACAATACGGACCATTCCACTTTGAAAATACAGCATATACAGAGTTAATGACCAAGTATTTTATTTCAAAACCAACAGCTCACTACAGGAGCCATCAGATCTGGGTCTACTCTCTTTTCAAAGACAAGGAAAAGCGTACTTACGGAGTAAAGTGTTAACTTTGCTGGAAAACTTTGAATCACAAACAGCTCAAAACCTACCATTGGATCTTAACCCTTTCCCTCATATAAACGTGTTTTCACGCATTTGCAAACAGAGTAGACCCAGATCAGACGGCTCCTAGAGGAGCCGTCTGATCAGGGTCTACTCTGGTTGCTTATAGAATTTGCTAATTCTGTTTCTTTGCTTTCTAAAATGTCTACAATATTTCACCTTCCATATTTCTTTATAACTATTTTGTCAATGTATATTCAGTAGGTATTGAAATTTGTGCTAAACTTAGAACAGGGAAAGGGTTAATGAGATGCCTTCTCAGATTCTCATCTGGTTTCAAACTATTTGCAAAGTTATCAAAATTCCATGCAAATGTGCAGAGAGATGAAAATAGTTATACAAAGCTTAACCTTTCCCTCACATAAACACATTTTCATGCATTTGCATCTAGTAAATCCAGATCAGACGGCTCCTATAGGAGCTGTCTGATAAGGGTGTCTCTGTTTGCTTTTAACATGATATAGATCTTATTCTAAAGTTTTTGTAAAAGCAAAATATTCCCTTGAAAAATTTACATTATAAAAATTCTGCTAATAAATATTCATGGTGTGTTTTTTGCTTACATGAATATTGAACAGGGAAACACATAGCACAATCTATAGCTACTCACTTGTCTGTTTAGTGGCCGACATTGGAGCCGCAAGTGTCGTGTTGGTGGAGTGGCCTCGTCTTGACCGAGTACTCATACTGGATGACTGCAACGAAATAAAATTAAACCATCGTAAACACTAACAATGTAACCCATTAGCACTGCAAACAATTGTCATCTGCAAAGTTTGTTCTCTGCAAGTTTGTCATCTGCTTCAATGTGCAAAGCAGAGGTCCAGATAAGATGTGTAAATTTAAACATTTTCAATGATAGTTTCTTTATTTCTCCACTTAACCCTATACTGTGACCATTCTTTAGAATCGTCTCTTCGAGACGATTCTAAAGAGTGATCGCAGTATAGGGTTCGGTGGAGAAATGATGATTTTAGTATTTAGCTACACACTTTTATCTGTAGCTCGGGTGCAAAATTATTATTTTTTCTTTCAATTTTGTCAGAAACATAATCAAATATGTTATCTTGATCACAGAGTGTCAAAAAAGATCACAGTGTAATAGGTTTAGAAGCAGAATCAGCTGTTCATCTTGATCACAGAGTGGCAAACAAGATAATAGAAAGTCTGAGTTTGGAAGCTTCAAACAAGATCTAATTGTAATGGGCTCCATTATAGGATGCCCCCAAACAAAAAAGACAACAGGTACGCTATAGATCAGGAAAATATATGTATTTTGCAACACATGTATTTTGAAACAACCACACAACTTTATTTTGTTAATTAAAAAGAATAATAATCGTGCAACAATGCTACAATCCATCTGTGTGACAAAAAAATCACAGGTTACCAATGATACCAACACTTTTATAACACTTCCATTATACATTAGAACCCCTCTAAACTGGACATTATATGTCAATATAAATATCAGTCTTGGAGACAGGTGGCAGCCTAATGCAGCGTGAAAGTCATACAGAAAGTTCCTCTAGGAGCTTTCTGTATGACTTTCACCCTGCATTAAGCAGCCACCTGCCTAAAAGTATCTAAATTCTTCTCTAATATAATTCCGGTTTAGAGGAGTTTTAATACATCTTTGGTTACAAGTCAATGTTTTCAGACCCTAATATGAGGGAAAGGGTTAAAAAAGCTTTGCATTCAACCATTTAAATGCTCACCTCTCTCCTTCTAACATTTGTTGCAGACATCACTTCTGAAATACCTAGACAAGGTCAGTAAATTTCCAGTGAAATAAATTTTCTGCAAGGAAGTAATAAGATTTTCGTTTTCATAATTTTCTCAACACAAAGACAATACTTGTCTTGTGGCTGCATCAAATACAGTAAAACCTCTATTGTGTAACCATCAAAAAGGGGTATAAAAACTGAAAATGGGTCTTATCCTAACTCCATAAGCAAATAGAGCAGATCCTGATCAGATTGCTCCTACAGGAATCAGGGTTAGGGTTGGTCTACTCTGTTTGCAGAGGCGTGAAAAAGAATTTCTACGCAGGAAAGGGTTAATACTGGAATACATTGCAGAAAACACCCATAGAAGCTTTCTGCAACACTTTGTCCTATATTAACCCTTTACTCCATAAAAATGCCGTAGCAAACAGAGTAGAACCAGACCATATGGCCATCTGATCAGGGTCTGCTCTATTTGCTTATAAAATACTATAGATATGATTCAACAGTTTCTATCATGGCCAAAACAAAATCCCTATGTCCCTGATTGGTCAGATTTGAGTTCTCAATCAAAAACTTGAGAACGAACTCAGACTCAACTAAAAGTTTTATAAGCATGGATCCTGGTCTGGGTCCACCCTGTCTGCAAAGGCATGAAAGGTGCTTATATAAAGGATAAGGTGGAAAAATTATTTTTATCTGATGCAGATCATGCAAAACTATTTTTAGACCATATCATGACACAAATCAACTGGCTTTGACAAATGATTGAGCAGAGTTAAAAGCAATTAAATTTTAATGATGACTGGTTCCAGTGGGGCCTTACTGTTACCATTTGAAAGCGAGAAACAGGGGTACTGTTATGAGCCCTCTGATCGGGGTCTGCACTGTTTGTCATCAAAACTCATCTTGCAAACTAAACCTATTCATTATGAATGGACAATATCGTTAAACAGTGATGCACCATTCCACTTTGGATATTCCTCACTTAAAGGGTGAATTGAGATAATTTTAGAGTAACTCTTTAGTACCAGTATGCTAAAAGTAAACTAGTGATCCAGAGAGATGCTATGTAACTCTTCATCTCATCAGGATCAAAACTGTTCAACACTGAATGCATTTCTGGAAAGAAATGAAGGAAGAACTAACTTTTTGAACTCCAACAGATGACAATTTTTACAGACAACATTGGCTTAAATTAAAACCAATGTCAGGAATGCTACTGCATTTACAGTGGTACAGTATATTATGTCTTTGCTCTCCTCATTGAATGGATATAGTTGATTTACTAGAAGCAAATTACGATATGTATCAAGTTACATAAAATTGTGAATACAGGAAAAATTAATGAAGTGTAAATTTAATTACAAGAGGGCCATGATGACACTTAATCACTCACCAGGATGTACTGGTAAGTTCAAGTTTTTCTCTTAAAAATGCAGTCAAATCATCAAACACTTTGCATTCAGATGAGACACATTATCTCATTTTGATAACGGTTCTGGCAAAGTTTCACAAAAATCATTCAGGTAGTTTAAAAGATATGGATCTGTCACAAAATGCAGATGTATGGATGCACCAACCAACCTTAGCATAGATGACAAAGACCATTCCTATGCCATCCTCCGCTACAGCAGTGGGCATAACTGATGAACTTACAAATTTAACTCTGATCAAACTCATCCTCCAGGAGTAGTTCGATTTGAGTCTGCACTTTTGGTCTTAGTTTGTCATGCCGAATGATGGCACAGTAAAACCCCTCTAAATCGAAATTTTAACGAGCCATGTGCAGCACCAAGGCTTGTCTGATTTGGTGCTTGTCCACTGCATACACTTCCTCTAAAAAACATCTAACAACCTATGACGTTTCATGTTGATACCTCTTATACTTTTTGTTTAATCAGCTACATTAAAGTTTTTGCACGCCGATAGTGATGACGCCAATGCTTACAACTATGCCTACACCTACAACTACGCCTACGACCCAGTGATCACAACAGCTTCACATTTCTTCGAAACAGACAAGCTAAAAAGAACAATTAAGGTCTTTTTAAGCAGGTTGCTGCTTAATAAAGGGCGAAAGACTTTCACCCTGCATTAAGCTGCCACCTGTTTGAAAGATTGGTACTGAATCTACTGATACTAAGTTGATCATCCGGTGTTACTGTATTTCTTTCCCTTTTCTCTTTATCTTTGCTTTTGTATCTCCACCCAAACCTGAATGACTTCTGGAAAAGCATGATTCCTGGATAACTAGTGATTGTTATCTTGATAAAAAAGATGCTTAAACTTTATCTATTCAAAGTAAATGTTCCTTCCATTCTTTTTTCAACAAAAGACTATTGGTGTGTAAAACAGTATGCATCTTGATAAGACCCCATGTCTTTTGGTACAGCAGCAGTATCCAAACTGTTTTCAAAGACGCTGTACTCAACCTGTATTTGAGAAGACCCTATTTTCCCTCTCCACTAGTTTGTACTGTCATGGCCAAACAAGCATGTGTTCATAATATTATGCCATTATAAAATTAAGCTACTAAACGTTGATGACGTAATTATCTCATACATGAATATTCAGGAGGAAAATCATTTTATCCCATCACAACAGCCGCTAGTGACGTAATAAAGGGGTAGCATAATAAACCTAAGTTTATACGTACAGTAGAGGTTTATTTGTATAGTAGGTGTAGGAATTTTTCTTACGACAGGAACTATTTTTAATTTTTCTTCAAAATTGTTTTACCAAAAATAAGGTATTAATTGAAAGAAAGAACACTTAATATGGATAATTATCATTAAGTATCCCAGTAAAAACCCAAACCGTCATTTAAAAAAATAATAGAAAGGAAAAAGAGAAAAAAAAGATTCGTCAGAGGTGAGAATCGAACCGGGGATAACTGCACGATAGGCGACCATCGTAACCACTACGCTATCGGGCCAGACATACTGTAAGCGAAATTTAAGATGTATATAAAGTTACCATGCTACTATATTGACGCGTTTTTTTAAAAAACCCAAAATAAAACAATAAAACTTCATTAAAATATTTATCACTCTCATGATAATTTAATCGATAAACTCTTACAAGGGCAGCGATGGTCATAGACCTAAATATAGCCTGTTCAGTTCCATTGACGAGTGACGTTAGCCCTATCTAAAAATAGAAACCGAGACGACGGAACTCGAAGCCTCCGATAGAATAATAACCATGTCTGTTTGAATTAACATATCGACTCTCGATTCAAACGATCTTATTTTTCAAATTCAAGCACGTTTTCCCGTTAATCGATAAACTCTTACAGGGGCGGTGATGGTCATAGACCTAAATATAGCCTGTTCAGTTCCATTGACGAGTAACGTTAGCCCTATCTAAAAATAGATACCGAGACGACGGAACTCGAATTTGACAATGTAGAGCCTCCGGTAGAATAATAACCATGTCTGTTTGAATTAACATATCGACTCTCGATTCAAACGATCTTATTTTTCAAATTCAAGCACGTTATCCCGTCTTGTAATGTAAGTATCCAAACTATTTTCCTCTGCGGTAGCTCATTATTTACTTCTTTAGAACGGAAATGAAAAGGGAGGTCCGTTGATCGAAAAACCGCATTTTCAATGCAAATTATTTCAATATTCGTATGTTTTATGAGTCTATGAAAAAAGATATAACTAAATTGACTGGATAAATAGAATAATAGGTTAGTGCCGTAGATGGGACGCCTTTATCCGACTCGGAGAGAAAACAGTTGAGGCTCGGCAAGCCTCGCCTCAACGTTTTCTCCCCTCGTCGGATAAAGGCGTCCCATCTACGGCACTAACCTATTATTCTCTATAACCCATTCCCTCACATTGACGCCTCTGAAAAAGTCACCTGTTGAAACCATTGTGATAAATAGAGTATTTGCTCCTATAGGAGCAAATGCTCTATTTATCACAATGGTTTCAAACTACAGAATTCTAAAATTGTCCTTTTGTCCAGTTAATGCTCCTTTTCGGTAGATTTATTCAAAGTGTTTTGGATCTAAAAATAGCATGAGCCTATGAGGTAATGGGTTAAATGAGACTAATGGTATAAGAAATAGTGTAGCCCATTATCAAGCTATTCTTTACATATTAAGAGTAGCAAGAACTAATTAGTACATCCAAATTGCCACGTCTCATCTTGCACCAACAATAAGGATATGGTGTCAGCTTATTCTGGAGACTATAATAAGCCTTTATATCAAATTTTACGGGTGTTAACCCTCTGCATATCGAATGATTAATCATTGTTCAATCTGATTAGTTGAAATGCTTTAAGGACCTTATTGACAAACAATGCAGACTCTGATCAGTGCATTCCCCAGGGAGCCCTCTCATCTGGTCCTACAAATCTTTAACAATCATGAGTTAAATCCTTTTCTGCAGTCCATTCCATCCTACTGACGCCTTTTGACGCCTCTATAAAAGTCACTTTTTGAAACCATTTTGATAAATAGAGCATTTGCTCCATAGGATCAAATGCTCTATTTATTACAATGGTTTCAAAACTATACAATTTTGCCATTTTTTCATTTTTGTAGTAATTACTCCTTTTCAAAGAGGTGGAGTCTAAAAATAGCCTGCGAGGGAATGGTTTAGTGAAGTCATACATGTATATATCTTTGTCAGGAAAACATATGTTTTCATATTTACCCTACATATTTGGACACCAAGTCTGCCACTGCACCTATTCCTAAAGCTAATTTGAACTGATTTGGCACTGTTCAAATGGCACCAGAGTAGCAAATAGTGTAGATTGTGATCAAACTGTTCCTTCTGGGTCTGCACTATTCACAAGTATAAGTTTGTCCTAACAAATATTTACTGAGTAAAACGGGTTCACAATTTTTTTTTATTTAAACATAACTTGTACATGTATATATATAAATAATTATAGTCAGAGAAATGCATTAAAAACAAATACACTAACCACTCTAATAGACTAAACCAGAATTGTAATAGAGAAGAATATTTTGCAGGCGGCTGCTTAATGCAGGGTGAAAGTCATGCAGAAAGCTCCTAGAGCTCCATGAATATTCATGTAAGAAATAATTATATCATGAATGTTAATTATCTATTAATTGCTGTAATAGCACATGGTCACAGGAAAATTTGGCAATGAAAGTTGTAGAATCCTATCTATATTATACCATAAGCATACAAAGCAGACCCTGGTCAGATGGCTCTTGCAGGAGCTTCTGAGCTGAGTCTACTCTGCAAAAGCTTAGAAAGGCATATTTAGTAAAGGGTTAAGTGTAACCCTACCTCATCAATATTTAAGACAAACTCCCTCCATTCTGATTATCTAATGATCAATTCTAGTATTAAAAACTTAAAACAAGGAAACTTATAGCCATGGAAAACGATAGACAATCTGCAACAGGGGTCGTCTGATCTGGGTCTACTCTGGGTCCATGCTTACATGTATAAAGCTTTTTAGTTGAGTCTGAGTTTGTTCAAAGGCTCAAATCTGACCAATCAAAAACTTAAGAACTCAGACTCAACTAAAGTTTTATAATGAAGAAAATATTCCAAAATAGGGAATTAATATAATACATAAATACTTGAACTGCTCTGATCTAATATTTCGACCACTAAGGGCCTTTTTCAAAAATTATCATTTGAAAACGACCCTTAGTGGTCGAAATATTAGATCAGAGCAATTCAAGTATTTATGTATTATATTAATTCCCTATTTTGGAATATTTTCTTCATTGCATAATTATGCCATTATCAACAAGAGATGTCACAGTCACGTGACAAATGCCCCCAAAAATTGTACCCTGTGACCTTGACCTTTGACCAGGGAGTTGAACGCAACACATCGTCTCTGTCTGGTGAACATTTGTGGCAAGTTATATTGAAATCCACTGATAGATGAAGAAGTTACAGACCGGACGGATGGAAGGACAGACGGACGGACGGAAGGACGGACAATGCGATTACTATATGCCTGCCTTTGGGGGCATAAAAATAATCAATTTTCATGATGTCATTTATTTCTTACATGAATATTCATGGAGTAAAGGGTTAATACACTGAAGGAGAGGGGAAACTAGGTCTGAATAATTACAGCACTAATTCTCCCTTTCCTTCATATAAACGCTTTTTCGTGCATTTGCAAACAGAGGTAGACCCAGATCAGGCTTAGATATTGTGGTGGGCGGTGGTGTAGTGGTAACGCGCTTTGACTATCAATCCAGAGGTCCAGGGTTCAAATCCCAGTCCCTCGCGGAAACTTCAGAGACGCTTCTCAGCGTCTCCCACCCACACCTCCTCTCCACCCAGGGGTTAAAATGGGTACCTGTGAGGGTCACTAGCCGGTACTGCGGCTGCATGATTGCGCCACATGTTAGCAGTGCGCAAAATTGTAGGCGAATGACCAGGGGAGTAAATGTACAGTTGGCTGAGTGGTCCTTCGGACTGAAAGTAGACTATAACTAGGTACTTTTAATTTAACCATTTCCCTCATATAAACATGTTTTCACACATTTGCAAACAGAGAAGACTCAGATCAGACAGTTCCAATAGATCTAATCTAATCTATTTGCTAATGGAATTTGATAGATGTTTCTTTACTTTCTAAAATGGCTACAATGTTCAATCTTCCATATTTCATTAGAAATATTTTGTCTATGAATATTCAGGTATTGAAATTTGGAATAAACATAGAACAGGGAAAGTATTGAGACAAAGTAGACAGAGATCTGAAGGCTCCTATACCTGTCTGAGCAGTGTCTGCTCCATTTGCTTATGAAATAATATGGTTCCTGCTATGATCCAAATTTCCTAGCTAGTTAATTCGTTCATGGTATTATTTTTTCTTGTATGAATATTCAGGATTAACCCTTTAGTCTAGAAATATGCCTACCTACGCCTTTGCAAAAAGAGTAGACCCAGATCAGATGGCTCCTGTAGGAGCCATCTGATCAGGGTCTGCTCTGTTTGCCTATGATATAATATAGATATGATTCTAGTTTCTGCCATGGCCAAAAAAGCACTTATCCATGTGCTAATATAACAATCCAATCTAATTAATATTCATGATATCATTATTTCTTACATGAATATTCATGGAGCAAAGGATTAAAGGGTTATCAAAGTGGCTGCTGAAATGGGTCTTCCTTGCTTTCAATGTCTGCTTTCTCTTTCATCCTTGGCTGACTCACATATTTTAATATTGATCACCTCATTTTATTTCAATTTACGGCAACTGTTGCCCACACATTTACCCAACAAACGCAACATCATCTGTTGCAGCTGCAACTGTCACAGTTAGCCTCAAAGGATTACAAGTGTAAACTGCTGTGAAATTGGTGTCTCATGTGAGTGAATATATACATGTACACATGTACAGTATAACTTCTCTATGACAGCATCTCCTCAACACACAACTAATTATGTGGCCTTTTATCCCTTTACTTCATGAATATTAATTTATGGAATAATGACATCATGAATATCAATTAGTGTAATTTTTATAATGACACAATGAACACAGGAAATTTGGCCATGGCAGAAACTGTAGAATCAGACCTATATCATTTTATAAGCAAACAGAGCAGACCCTGATCAGATCATTCCAGATGGCTTCTTATAGGATGTCTGATTGGGGTCCACTCTGATTGCAAATGTATAGAACGCGTATTTATGGATTAAAGGCGTACCCCTTAAATTCTCTGTTGCATATTCATGTAAGATGTAATGACATTGTAAATATATATTTAACTCTTTCCTCCATAAATACGCCTTTCTACGTCTCTGTAATGGTCACTTCTTGAAACCATTCACCATTGTGGTTTCAATACTACACAATTCTAGCATTTTCCTTTTCTCTAGTTAATGCTCATTTTCGGTAGATTTATTCAAAGAGGTTAGTCTAAAAATAGCCTATGAGGGAATGGGTTAACTGAATGTTTAGTCTAAATATAAACTGTAGAGTCAGATCTATAAGCAAACAGATCAGACCATGATCAGACGGCTACCGTATGACCTGTGATCTGGGTCTTCTCTGTTTGCAAAGGCATGAAAAAGTGTTTGTGTGAAGTAAAGGGTTAATCCTTTCCTTCATACAAACACCTTTCCATGCATCTGCAAAAAAAAATCTGCTTTCACATGATATACATCTAATTCTACATTTTGTGTCAAAGCAAATACAACCCTTGGAAAATTATATATTATAAAAATTTTAGCTAATAAATATTCATGATGTAATTATTTCTTACATGAATATAGAACAGGGAAAAGGTTAAACCAAGAGGTTGCTAAATGCAGGGCTAAAGTAATTCAGACAGCATGTGTAAGAGCTTTCTGCATTACTTTCACTCTGCACATAACAGCAAGCTGTTTTTACAGACATCCATATTTATTCACTAACAATTTACTCCATGATTACTTATGTAACAAATAATTACAGCTTTATATTAATTGACTTTGTACTGGTAAATGAAAACAAAGTTTGGATCACGGTAGAAACCGTGGAGTCATGTATATAACTCGAGAAGCAAACAGAGCAGACCCTGATCAGACAGCTTCTACAGGACCTGTCTCATCAGATCCTACTCTGTTTGCAAATATATTAAAAGGTGTATGTACATTGTATAGAGTTTACCCTCATAGTCATATAAACCCAATATCTCACCTTTTCAAACAGAGTAGACCGTAGGGCTCAAGCAAGAGGGCGATTTGGGAAAAAAATTCAAAAAATGTCTCCCCAAACCTGCTGACTTCTCCCTGTTTTGAGCTGAGGGTTTAAATATAAAGAACATATAGAGAAATACAAAACCAGGACCTAAACTTCTCCCCCAATACCACTTAACTTCTCCCTCATGGAGAGCTCCAGCTTGAGCCCTGATCATATAGGAGCCGTCTGATCAGGGTCTGCTCTGGTTGCTTATGGTAGAATATATATATGACTTATCATTTACAGTTTCTGCTTTAGCCAAAATGTCCTCTGTTCATAAGCCAATTTAAAAAATTATCTAATAAATATTTATGATATCATTACATGTATTTCTTACATGAATATTAAACAGGGAAAGTGATTAATGATTCCTTTAGAAGGGGTCTATTGTAAAATGCAATAAGCCAATTAGCTGAACTGATATCAACCTGTCAAACAAGTGCTGGCCTCAGTATTTAACTGAGTTTAATCAGTTATTGACCAGATAGACAAAATGGTTGTGTTTTTAACAAACTCTGGTGTTCAATGGTCAATGTGAGAGATACTCGCTGGGTCGCTTTTCATCATAATACTGAATATTTACTCAAATTTTCAAAGAAAATCTTTAAACCATTTCTGTGACATGTCTCCAAGATGAACAGATGCAAGGTCCTTAAATTTATAGAATTGGTTATTTTAGATAACTGGTACTGTCAGTCGTTAGAGTTTGGCTAAGATTTTCGACCAGTCATCAAGCCGGATATTCAAAATATATGCTTGATTTAATTGTTAAGAGTTTGAGATTTGGCGAGACTTTCATTCTTAACTCAGTAAGAGTTCTGACCAAACAGGTCGTTCAGGAGCTGTTTGGTCTCGGACAGCACTAGTTGCCTCAGTTTGTGTCTGGATAAATAGAGTAAATATGGCAAACAGTCATGCAAGCAAACACTGACACCATTTTTGTGACAGCATGTTCATATTGGCTGTTACATGATGGATGTAAGGTTTGATCTAAAGGTCAGACATGCTTGCATGTCACATGCTCCGTGTCAACCTAATTAACCAGGGCTCTCAATGGTGATTTCTCAGAGTGGAATGGTCCAGCATTGCTAAACAGTATAGAGTCCATCAGGTATGAATAAGCAAACTGCAACAGATTTGTGAATGATAAACAATGTAAATCCTGGTCACATGTTCCTCGAGGAAACTTTTGATCATGCACTGTACTGTTTGCAAATGATACTCAATTTGTTTCCCGCATTCAAGGGGTAAACATATTTTGCCCAAAGCATTTATCATCAACAAAAATGTTCATCTGCTTTAATAAGATGTGTTTGTGAAACACTATGCCCCCCACCCCTGTTCTGACCTTTGACCCTGAAGGATGACCTTGACATGTCACCTCTCAAAATGTGTAGCTTCATGAGATACACATGCATGCCAAATATCAAGTCTCTATGGCTACTGGTTCAAAAGTTGTGGGGAATGTTAAAGTCGGTGATTTGACCTATTTTACCTTGAGGGATGACCTTGACATGTCACCCTTCAAAATGTGCGGCTTTATGAGATACATATGCATGCCAAATATCAAGTCTCTATCTGTACTGGCTCAAAAGTTATGACAAATGTTAAAGTTGAAGATTTGACCTATTTTACCTTGAGGGATGACCTTGACCGTGACATGTCACCCCTCAAAATGTGTGGCTTTACAAGATACATATGCATGCCAAATATCAAGTCTCTATCTGTACTGGCTCAAAAGTTATGACCAATGTTAAAGTTGGTGACAAACAGGGCAAAAACAATATCCCCCCCAAAGATCTGATCCATCTGATCTTGGCCTACTCTGTTTGCAAAGGCATAGAAAATTGTATCTATGGAGTAAGTGTTAAAAACAAATGTCACTGTGGCAGACAGAGAATCAATTTTCAACCCTTTGTATGCTTTATCTCTTTGTACAAACACATTTTCACGCATTTGCAAACAGAGTAGACCCAGTTCACATGGCTCCTATAGAAGCTATCTGATCAGAGTCTGTTCTGTTTGCTGACGGAGTTTGATTGTTTTGTCTCTTTACTTTCTAAAATGGCTACAATATTCTACCATCAATATTTTATTATAACTATTTTGTCCATGAATATTAGTACATGTATAGAAAATTGGACTAAATATAGAACAGGGAAAGACAGGATTGTCCTGACATTTCACAAAATTCCCTGACAATTCCCTGACCTTGAAAAAAAAAATTTCACTGGCTTTTCTCCGACGCGTGGCAGCCCTGAAAGAGGGTTAAGCATTGTATTTGTGATGGCCTACATTTTGAACAGTTTGAATCCAGCTGAGATGCCAAGTAACTGAGCGTCTCATCAAACTGTTTGACACTCAGACGTTTTTAACATTTAGTACTTTTAGAATTTTAGCAAACATCAACTTTAGTGTTGAAATGCTTAACCCATTCCCGTATAGGCTATTTTTAGATCTAACCTCTTTGAACAAATCTACCCAAAAGGAGCATTTACTACTAAAAAGGGAAATTTTAGAATTGTGTAGTGTTGAAACCATTGTGATAAATAGAGCATTTGCTCCTGTGGAGCAAATGCTCTATTTATCACAATGGTTTCACAAAGTGACTTTTACAGAAGCGTCAAAAGGCGTCTATATGCGGGAATGGGTTAAGCTCTTCCCACTGGAAACAGTTTTGTATCTGCTACCTGTTGATGTCATTTTTTAAGCCTTTACCTGATGAATATTCATGTAATGATAACTGTATAAATATTCATCAGCTGAATTTTTATAATGGCATATAAGCAAGGGATTTTTACCATGGCAGAACCATGCTAACAGATTTATATTATTTCACAAGCAAACACAGCAGGCCCTGGTCTGGATCTACTCTGTTTTCAAAAGTGTTAAAAGCATCTCTATCAGATCAGATAACGGGTCAAAGAGGTATTGGCCTATTGGGTATTGTGATTTCAGAGAGAAAACAGTGAAAAGTCAAGCAATAAACCTAAGACGGTTGTACTTCTTGTAAGTCATGAGTCACACTCCCACTCAATTATCATTGGATTGTGTGAAGCAATAGAACTTAGAAACTGTACAATATCTTGACACATTACATAACAGTCAACACCCGTCAACAACCGTTCATTGCTTCAACCCTTTATTTTTTCCACATCACTTCAAATATCAGAATGTCAGTTTGGATCCTGATGAGCTGCTGTTTAACCCTTTGCCTTTTCACGCCTTTGCAAACAGAGTAGACCAAGACCAGACAGTTCCTGTAAGAGTCGTCTGATCATGGTTTACTGTTTGCTTATGGAATAATATAGATCAGGGTCCATGCTTATAAAGCTGGCTCAAATCTGACCAATCAAAAGCTTGAGAACGAAACTCAGACTCAACTAAAAGCTTTATAAGCATGGACCCTGATTCTAGTTCCTGAAATTGTGAAGTTTCCTATACTTATGTGCCATTGTAACAAATCTAATATTCATAATACAGTTTATTCATGGGTGAGAATGGCTATTAATGAAAAAAGAGGAAAATTGGCGGGTCAAGGGGGCCGCCTAGGCCCCTTGCGGGTAATGGATGAAGCCCCACCCCCCCCCCCCCCAAAAAAAAAGCAAAATGAAATACAGTTGACTCTCGTTATGTCGAGTTCGTAGGGACCCGTTAAAAACTTCGACTCATCGAGAGTTCGACTTAAAAATCTCATGCCGTTTTTCAAAAAATCCAGTTTCTTTCATTACGTTCACCTTAAACAAGCTGCTATATTACAAGCACACTAATGTGCGTGTACAGTTTAGTCTTCACATTGTGTAAAAAGAATCGCACTCTGTGTATATAAAATTGTACATGTGCGTGTTGATCCATTACTGCGAGAACAAACTTCTGTCTTTCCTACCCTCCATTAATGACACCATGCCCTAATTTACAATTCCCTGTCCAATTTTCAGACCCCTTTTGCCTTTATCATTGAATTAATCGCCGTTTGTTTGGCGATTTTTAAAGCGCATCGTTTGTTTACGCCATTTCTATGGGAAATCCCTTTTCCTCAACGGGCACCGGAAATACGCAATCACACGTGAAGTAGCTGGTTGCCGATTCGCGTGCTTCCGGTACATGTAGGAGAACAGCCTTATTCGGGAAACCAGACGTTTAAAAATGTAGTCACCATTTTACATGTTTCGCCGTGAGCTGTTTCGCTAAAATATTACTCAAGTGACAAATTAAATTCAATGTTGAACTGCATGTATTGGTAATAAAATAAGGAACAGGCCTTACTTTTTATCCAATCTCTACAAAATCGCCCGGAAGCGAGGACGCTTGAGAGTTATCTTTCTTACTACAATAGTCGTGATTGACACTTAGGACGAATGGAAGGTAATGTATCATTTTATTAAATAACGTTCACTCAATGTGGCATTGTTCCACAGTTTGAATAATTATCTGACATCAGTGATTGTTTACCCACAAAACACTGTAATTATGTGTGTCGCGATCACCTGACGTACTTTGCCAGGGTCGGATCAAAAGGTCCAATTCACACCTCGAACTCAATCAGACTGGGAGGTGTGACTTCGATACAAACACCGATAATTACATGCAAACAAACACTTTGGGGACGGAAAATGACTTCAACTTAACGAAAACGTGATCAGTTCGAACTCGTCTTAAAAACTTAAATTTATATAGAATATATAGGAAGAAAAGTTGGGACTTTACAAAAACTTCGTGTCAACGAGAAATTCGTGTCAAGCGAGTTTGCCATAACGAGAGTGGACTGTATAGCTTTTCTGAGCACTTCAGGAGCCTTCTCCTGCATTTTCACTTGGGTCTTTCATTCATGTTTTTTTTTTTTAAATTATACTTGAGTTGTATGTCATACTAGAGCTTCAAACAAACCTGTTGCAAAACATGTCCTTACAATATACATTCAGTTCTTGGAGCCATTCAACATTGCAAGATTAATTTGATTTTCATGTCCAACACAAGCAAAAAAAACTCACATGTTTTGAGAAATCAAATAGAACTCAGTGATCAATGACAAAGATACAAAATTTGATTTAAAGTTGTTATGGTATTATAATGATTTAATACCTTTCTAGCCAAACTTCACCTTTTTATACTCATTTATAGTCACAATTTCTAGTTAAAGTTCACACTCAAACTATTTTTTTTTGTATCATTATAAAATATCTTCTAATTCATTAAACTGCATTATAACAACAAAATATAATTTTTCTGAATCGGCACATGTTGACCAATTCCTTTAACATTAGCTATGAATAGGTATTGACAGACACCAGTTTCTGGTGAATAATACTTGTCAGACATTACAGCTTTTTACCCGTGACTGAAAACAGCTGTTTCAATAACTATACATGTTTAGCGTTTTTATATGTTTCTCGAAGGCTACACAGCCACGTTTTCTGCAATCCATCTGTTTGGAACAAAGTTTTCAGTATTATACATGGACCCCTCGCCCGGGAAGGTTTACTTTCGGTATCACGAAATCGTCGTCAATTATCACTTTTCTCGTTTCTTTACCAAATGTCAGCGTCATTTCTTTCTCTAGACATCTTAGGTTGAACTTATTTTTCACACTTTTTCGCAATCTCTGCCTATGCTTCTCATTTTTGGGGTTAAATTCAGAATAATTGGTAGAACCAGATACCGAATTCATAACACGGACGCCATCTTGGAATGTTAGAACGAACGCTGCATAATACGAGCGTTTTGATTGGCTGTAGGACAAGAGTCTCGTAATTCGATTAAGATTCCCCCCCCCCCCCCACACACACACACACACTCAAATTTCTCATTGGATTTACAACAATCTCAAAAACGGCCCTGACTGATACAAAATCCGCGAAAAATTTTCACCCCTGTTTATTGTTACAAGAATATTCGTGAGGTCTTTGAATGTTTAAAGAGAACCAGTGCAGTGTTAACCCTTTCCCTTTTAACGCCTTTTCACACATTTGCAAAAGGAGTATGCCAAGATCAGACGCCTCCTGTAGGAGCTAGCTGCCTCAAGTAATCGGAAATGTTTTTTTGCAGTAGAATGTTGTAGTTGAAGTTTGCTTATGAAATTATAATAGATCTGACTCTTTGGTTTCTACCAATATTAAAAAATCCTGTATACACGTATGTGCCATTAAAAATAAATCGGCGAATATATAAATATTCATGACATCATTACATATTAGATCTACATGAATATTGAACAGGGAAAGGTTATAGAGAAATGAGAGGAAAGCAAACTTTCAGCATTGCACAACCGACAGAGATTTTTTGGTGCAGACAGCTATTAAATAGCATGCAAATTGTTAAAATCATTGAAGTATGCAATAAAACAAAATGTATCAAACTAAGCCAGCACACAATCTATGCATCTTCTAGTTCTACCTTAAACAAATGATCTTGATCCACATTGTAAGCAATACATGATTTGAACAGTATTCTTAGCCCAGATTTGGATATGCTACATGTAGTTTGCCAACTATTCAATTACAGAAGGCCTGTTAACACCAACCAGATCTGGACTGGAGAAAGCCTGGCCTTGTTTCAATGAATGTAGGGCATATCAGCTGTGCAAAAATGACTTGCCACCGATACCGTGCAAAATCATACAACATGACTGATCTAAGCTTATCATCTTAAATGGGCATTACAGGGAACAAATCTAATCCACGAAACTTGCCAAATATGATTCTGAATTAAAGCATTCTCGATTCTGTCAGTTCACTTTGTTGATTGGTCCACTCCGCATTCCTGATCTATGAACAATCAACAGACCGACTAAAAGGACAAATTTTGTTTAAATTGACTCGTTTTGTTCGCTACCAACGTGCCAAGTGATAAAATAATAAGTATTCTACCTTACTCGTGTCTTCAATTATACGTCCTGAGAACGGATATCTTCGAATTTTGTCATTTCTTTCTTCGGTACGTGAGAAATTTTCTTGCTACACATCGAAGTAGTACACCCAAACGCTGGCGACCTGCGTAAAGCTGGAATCAAAAGTTTTCCAGGGCCGGCATATAACACAATGAGCTGGCACGTAACGGGCACCTGCAGGTTGGTTGCGTTCTTGATTCATTCGCAGAATTCAAACGGCAAGTGCAAGTGGCATATTTCAGAAAATCAGGGATAAAGCATAGATTTGAAAGGATTAAATTGGAATTCTAGGAGCATCCATATATTTGAATGCTTTTAATTCCAAATGATCGATTAATTACAATAATGCCTATAAATGGTGAATGATGTTACCACCGATGCTGTTAATTGGCCAGATCTCACCACGTGACATTTGTAGCGTAAAATTCATACACTTGATTGGACACATACAAGATACTACGTCCAATGACTGCGGACTTATCTTTAGAAGTCAAGGACATAATATTCTCCCTACAAACGTTTTGTCAAAGAAACAGAAGGTGGTAATATGTACCTTGTTATAGGTACATGCATACAGATTTCTTAATCGGTCAACATTTAATGCAATATATATTTTGTAAGATGCATTTTCTATTTAACCAATTTTAAGATTAAACAAAGCAGCGTGTTGTTCCAAATATAGAAACTGGAATACGTCACAAATTGAAATGCAACCAATCACGAGCACAGTCTGTCAATGACCTACAGGTCGTAGAACGGAAAAGGGAAACTTATGTACGCAATCTCCATGCAAAATGACTGATCATTACATACGCTGGAATGGGGCCTTACACACATTTTGTGGGTCATGAAATAAGTTGTTTACGACGTAACACATCTGTATCTACGGAACAGAATTTCATATGTTACTCGGCTGCGGCTTACACACCCACTTGTTCATGACGCATTGTCCATGGGATTATATAGAATCTATCTTTTCATGTTTGTTTTTTGTACAGTGCACGAATATGCGTATTAGGCTATAATTCGTGATTCGTTTATACATATGGCAATGTTTTAACTGAATAAGAACGATATGTAGATCTAGTCCAAATAATTTGACATCACGCAAGCTTATTTTTCATTCAAATTATCCCGTTATCATTCTTCATTTTGTTTTTCATCGTTCATATTCATGTTTATTTTTCGTATTTCGCTGGAATGATAAAAGTAAAAAAAAAATAATAAGAAGAAATAGAAAAAAATAGATATAAAAATGTGATGAAGAACGATAATTATGTTATATTTCGAAATACAGAAGTTTTATATTATAGAACTAGAACGATGAGTAGACATTATATGCATGTAATTCACTTATAATTAACATTCACACAATCCACAGAGACCATGCGAGTAAATGAGAGTTAGACCTATTCATTTTAATAGTTGAAGTGAGGTTATGTAACATGGTGAAAAAGTTGGGACTCGGTTGGGACTCGAACCCATGCCAACACTCTACCGACTGGGCTACCAAGCCACATAGTAAAGCCTAGCAATTGATTCACCACAGCCTCTACCCTAGATGCGATATCGTAGCTGTAAGACTGATAATGACTAGCGATAGAGCTACGTTATCGTATCTACCTCTACCCGGCTACACAAGAATTCTTCCCGAATTCTTACTCCGAGAACGCTCCACGAGTTTAATTCTTATCATTACAAATTATCTTCATATAAATGACCCTGCGGGTTATTTACGTTTGGCGCCAAATGTAGCATGTAACATAGCCTATGGTGAAAAAATTGTGACTTGACTTGGATTCGAAGCCAGGGCCTCTGGCTTACCATGCCAACACTCTATACCGACTGAGCTACCAAGCCACACGTACAGTAAAGCCTCTCAATTGATTCACCACAACCTCTATCCGGCTACAGTTAAATCGATGGAATAAGTATAAATTTGTAATTTTAGCAAAATTCTTTTGTTTAAAAAAGCAAGTTCAGTCTTCTGCAAAAAACTCTGGACTGAAAACTTGTATGCATTTTCCAAAATGGTCTTTTTTAACATATTATATCTTCATACTTCAGTTGAGATGCGCAACTGTTAAAAGTAATTCGGGATTTCCTCTTTGCACGAAAAGTAAGCGATTGGTGTAGCAAAAATTGTTTTCAAACTTATTTTTCATTCATTTATCGTAATACCAATAGAGTCAGAAAGCCAAACAGTTTGGATCATCGTAATTATATTATAAGACACACTGTTGTTCAAAATCTCATCTGGGTCCAAACTGTTTTGCATAGTTAATACGAATCCACAGAGCTTACATGTAGGCCTATATTATTGCACTATTATCGAAATGAACAACATATCCATTTTGTCCATAAATTTCCTTCATTCTAGAACCTTTGATACATAAGGTATTAGGGAGATACATATTGGTTCTTTGCTGTTTTCTTGATACATTGCCGTGATGTTAGAAAATATTGAATGTAATAGTTTAAACATAGTTTATTTCAATAAATATTGAAAGGGGTTGGGCCACAAGTTCTTCCAACATTAGTTACGGCCCTTCCCCTACAATTTAAACATTGCAATTGAGTATTTAGCAATATGGCTATATATACACTATAACATACACAAAAAAGACAGGAAGAAAAAGTAGAAGAAGAAGCAGAAGATGATGATTAAAGAAGAAGGAGAATATGACTAAATGTTAACAACATATCAAGAAGAAAAGACAAAGAATATGTATGAAGGTCTAATAGTACTAGGTACTGTAAACTGAAGTTTGGCAATTAAGTGGTCAGGCTAAAGTGACTGCTGCTGTAAGGTGTAGCTTTCTGTGACGCTTCAGATCTAGTAATTACGACACTCAGACATTAAGAATCCTTAAAATGTAGCAATTAAAACACCAGTAAAAATAAATAGCAGACAAGAGTTTGGGTCTGACTCAAAACTTGTTGTTACTCCTCATTCAAATTTTGTGTAACACTTAGAAATTTATCAACACTGTCCTGATGATTACCAACAGCAAGAATTGAGTCAGGAAAAATAAACTGTCCCTAACATTTTGATGCTTATTCGAATCTCTTAGTATTCGGTGCTAAGTGGATGAAAATCTCTTGTTTGATTAAATAAAACAATACGCTGAGTTTGAAACCGACTGCATCTGAAGAAGAAATGTTCTGCGTCTTCTACTGAATATGTATATATATATTACATTGGGCACAGAGAGGATCAGGAGATAATTTGTTGTTATAGAGATCTAATTTTAAATTACTACAGTTGTTTCGAACCCTTGCTTGGAAAACTGCTAATCGCCTGTTGCCGTGTAAATAAAACTTAGGGATCGTGATCGTAGTGTTATGCTTTAGGTTGGATTTGAAGGATCTTAAAGTCGTTGCTGATTTAATATTTCTGTCTAAGTTATTCCACATTTCAATAGAACTTGGTATGCAAGATCTGTGCATGATTTCAGTTCGACATAGTGGCACGGTAAAATTTCCTGGATTTCTAAGCTGGTAATTGGTTCTAGTATTTACATGCAGTTGGAAAAGATCTGAAATATATGATGGGGTTAAGTTATTATATACTTTATACATGAAGTAATACTTCTGTAGTTCCCTCCTAGTTTTTAGAGATTCCCAACCACATTCTATATACAATTTTTCCAATGAGACAGACCTAGTGAGACCTGTACCTATACGTGCTGCCTCGTTTTGCAGGCGTTCAATGGCACCTACTTGATTTTCAGTACACCCTGCCCAGACAACAGAGGAGTACTCCAAAATTGGGCGAACATAAGAGAGATATATTTGATTTAAGCTTTGTCTGTTTAATGTAAATTGTAGTTTGCGCATTATCCCAATAACTTTTGAGGCAGATTGGAGTATAGTCTCAATATGAGTTTGCCACTGATTATTTGAACTTAGAGTAACTCCATGATGTTTATTATCTTTGACTAGGTTTATCAATGAATTTTCGAAGTACAGTTTTGGTGCATTTTCATGCTGTCTAAGGCAAAAGAACAGGAATTCAGTTTTGGCGGGATTAAATTTAACAAGCCATTGTTTGGCCCAGTATGAAATAATACTCATATCATGATTAAGTATACCTTCAATATCCTCGACCGATGATGCAGAACAGTACAGTGAACTATCATCAGCATACAACCTTGTTAAACTTAACAAATTCTCAGCAATATCATTTACATATATTAAAAACAGCAGTGGTCCTAGAACAGATCCCTGAGGAACACCGGCATTTATTGTTTTGAGGCTTGATTCTGATGAATGAAGCACAACTCTCTGAGATCTTTCACTTAGATAGTTTGATATCCATTTCAGAAGAGGACCATTAATTCCATTTTGTTGTAGTTTAAACAAAAGTCCTCTGTGCCAAACTCGGTCAAAGGCTTTTGATATATCGCAAAACACCATACAAGCCACCTGTCTATTATCATATGTTTGGCATATGTGATGATAGATATCTATTAACTGCATGGAAGTTGAATGATTTGGTAAAAAACCAGATTGGTACTTGTATATGAGATTGTTATCAATAAAAAAGTTGTACATTTTTTTAAAAATCAAACGTTCAAACAATTTACCACAACAGCTCAATAACGAAACCGGTCTGTAGTTAGACACAGCTGATTTATCTCCTTTCTTAAATAAAGGTGTTATATTGGCTATTTTCCAATTATCTGGATATATGCCTTCCTGCAAGGAAAGATTAAATAATATTGACAAGGGCTTGGATACTGCCAGATGTGTATTTTGTAACAATTTATGACTTATACCATCACAACCACTGGCTTTGTTTTTATTTAAGGCTTTAATTGTGTCTTGAATTTCATCTTCAGTAATGATAATATCCTGTAAAGAGTTATTTGTTTTCATAACGAGTTCAGGCAAGGATGCATGTTCATCATTTACAGTTGAAATAGATGTAAAGTATGTATTTAGTAATTCAGCTTTCTCTTCATTTGTTATACAATATCTAAATTTACCATTTACTTCTTCCTGCAAAGGGGGGGGGGTCATGTTTTCTGACTTACCTGATCCTTTAACAAAGTGTTTAATAGTTTTCCAAAATCCCTTCTTATCATTACTTTGAAGGTCAGATAGGTTTAGCTCTAAAGTATTATAAAAAAAATTCTTTCGCCTGTTTTTTCATAGTATTTACTTTATTTCTAGCAGTTTTGAACTTATTCCAATCACTAGATTTTCCGGATTTGATAGCTACATGCTTAAGGCGATTTCTGATTCTACATTGTTTTCTTAGGGCTGAGTCAAACCAGGGTTTGTCGTTCATTCTAATCATTATTTTTTTCGTGGAATACTTTCTTTGGCAAAGCCTAAAAATGTTTCTGTAAAAATATTACAAGCCTCATTTACTCTGAGTTCCCTAAGACTATTCCAATCGTGGTTCCTAAGTTTATCATTAAATAATTCGTAGTCAGCTTGGTTGTATAGCCAAATTGTCCTCTCAAAAGAGGGGTTTGTTTCATATGAGCATGGCAGTATAATACTTGTGGCCTTGTGGTCACTGATGTGTTGAGGCACCGCAATTACTTCAGAATGTAAATATGTCATGTCCAGAGGAATTATAATTGGATCTAATAGTGCTTGTGAACGATCGAGTTGGCTCAGTGATTACATTTGTCATTGAATTGATACATAAAATATCCTGTAGATTGTGAAAATTGGTGTTAAATAAATCTTCATTTAGATCTCCGAGTATAATAATATTTTTACATATAGAATATGCCATTTCAATATTTACATTTAAATTCTGGAAAAAATGTGAATCTGCTGTTTTGGGACTGTAGAAAACTCCTACTAAATATGTTACAAAGCATAATTTAATACTAAGCCAAATAGATTCATTACAATGAGTTTCTAGTTGCGGTAGTCTTTTGTGGACGATCTTTTTAGATGGATAAACAAGAATCCCACCACCATGATTGGTTCGATCCTTTCTATAAGGTACGTCATAACCTTCAGTTAGTAATATACGGTCCGTTTCCACAATATTGTCTAAATGTGTTTCTGTGAAGCAAATTATGTCGTGTTCACATAAATTATCAATTATAAAATCTACTTTATTCCTGATGCTTCTGATATTGCAGTGCAATAAAGATACTGCATGATTATAAATTGGGCCTGGGTTAATCTCAATATCACCAGCTTCAATCAAAAGTAACAGCAGAACAACTTTAAAGTCATAATTCCTGTGCAACCAGTTTGCGTATTCCTGTGTATATAACAGACAGATCCGGACAATAAACAAAATCAATATAGCAAACTCCACAAACAATGATGAATGTCTTACTCTGATCTTTTAGAATACTAACACCTTACAGCAGTTAAATAATCCTATGGCAGCTCTCCATGCACACACATTATTTCCCATCATGTAATTGAACTATCAGCAACTTGGGCTCTGGAGGCCACCATAGATAAACAGTCACAGTATTGCCACTGTACTTTCAAATAAGAGGGACCCTTCATACAGATAGAGAAGTAAATAGACAGAAAAAAGCTAACAGAGTGTCTGATAAAAAACAAAAGCACAAAATACAGTTAAAATTGCCAAATGAAAACAGAAAATAAAAAAGGCAAGATAAAAACCGTTTTCTGGGAATTTATGGTGGTTGATTTTAATATATTAATTTCTAATACTTTACTAAGTATAGGTTTGTCGTTAAAAAAATGTTTCATTGGAACATTATTTAAATAAATAGATATTTTTCAGAGATATAGCTCCTTTCAGGCAAAAGTGTGAGGTTTTTGGCAACAAAGGAGCTAAATCTGATGTCTGACAAACGATGAAGTGTTACCTGCCTCTTCATATCTCAAATGGTACTAACTATTTACATAAAGTTTATAAGACGCACAGACGGACAGATTGACAATCGAACAGCGTGAAATTTATATCACAGGCAAGTCTGTTTGTCACTTAACATAAACAGAAACTCTCACTTAAAATGAGGGGCCATTATTCTGGTATTCCATGGTCGATATTAATAATATATATAAAGGCACATATTCCAATGATGCTTCACACTGTATGTTTTCAGAAAGGTTCAAAGAAAAAAATCAATGCTTTTTCTCAGACTCTGAGACTCCAATGTTTACACAAAATTTCAAAAAGAACACAAGTTGTTTCTAAGATATGACCTGGGACAAACTCCTGGACTGGCGGACAGACGGACAGTGTGCAAAATATATCGCCTCTCTTATGACGCGAGATAGTAATTTAAACTAAATTTCACACATATAAATAGAAGAGAGAAAAAAACAACAGAAAATCATATCAAAATAAACAGACAAATAGCCAATGTCTGCACACATACAAACCGAAACAGAGCTCTATGTTTCACAACATTTAGAATGCATTTGTGAGTATACATGCATACAGTGTAGACCCCGACAAGACAACTACGACAGGGTTTACCCCAGAAATTTATGAAGGCATATTACATCTGACGCGTAAATCTGGTTTCAGTATAACATATAAAACTATTTATCCATATATAGGCATTATTGTATCAAATTGAAATGGGTTTCATACATATCTGATAATAAACAGCACGGACTTTTATAGTAATTTTGAATTTGGGCATTTGAAGTAACTCAAAATGCAATATGTATAAAAGTCCTTTGAAAATTAAGGCATGTTGCAAGAGATATTTTGCCATTAAGGCATGTTGCATGCAACATGCCTTAAATGCCTGGGGAAAACCTTGACTACGATGAGCTGCCAGATCAATGTCCCCTCCTTTGCATTTGTGCATTTCTGAATAAGCTATGTATACTCTCAGGAATAAGTATAAACTCCTTCCTCCATGAATATTGAAGAAACGTAACTGTATTATATCATAAACAGTACTATAACATAAGCCATATTATATCATAAGCAAATCAGAGTAGACCCTGGTCAGATGATTCCTTAGGAGCCATATGATCTGAATCCTCTCTGTTTGCAAAAGTGTATATACGGAATATGGGTTTACCATCAACCATAGGGTCATGGCGTCCCTATACTGTTCGCTTGTGAATGTAGCGTTTGATAGGGGTGAGCTGCCTTCAGAATTTCACACTTCTTAGCAGTATAATGAACACTACCCTATTTCGCCTAAGCATTTAAAACCAGTTATTTGTGAGTATACATGTAAACAGAGCAGACCCTGACCAAACTCCAACATGGTGACACCTGGGTCAAGGTCTCCTGTGTACATTTCTGTATAGGCTTTATTGTACATCTACCAAACTTCAGCTGAACATTTAAAGTGCATTTTTATGTATACATGCAAACAATGCAGACCTCCACCACCCACCCACCCGCGGGCTGTTGGGTCAAGGTCCCCTCCACTTGCATGTGTATATTTCTGAACAGGCTATCTAGACACCCATAAATATGTATTAATATAAACTAGAGGGTCGCGATGACCCTGTGTCACCCCCTCTAGTCTCAACCCTGCTTCATCTGAATATTTAAAATCTATTATGAGTATACATGCAAGCGGTGCGGACCCTGACCAAGCCCCCACCCGCGAGCTGCCAGGTCAGAGTCCCCTCCGTTTGCATGTGTATACTCCTGTATCTACCGGTTGTTTATACACCCTAGAGTAGATATTAACCCTTTCCTCCATGAATACTGTAGAATCAAATAAATACAAATATTACGCTATAAATATTATTATATCATAAGCAATATATATATCATAAGCATACGGAGTAGACCCTGATCCGTTGGCTCCTTAGGAGCCATCCGATCTGGGTCCTCTCCGTTTGCAAAGGCGTATTAACGGAGCAAAGGCCCAATACAAACCAGGGAACACTACCCTACTATACCACTAGCAATATTATATCATATTCATGCGGAGTAGACCCGGCTCCTAAGGAGCCATCTGATCTGGGTCCTCTCCAAAAACCCACTTGGTGAGCTCCCGGATCAAGGTCCCCTCTAATTACATGTGTATATTACTATACAGGTTATCCGGAAAACCAGGAACAGGTATTATTTACAAATTATTTGTGAGTATACAAGCAAACAGAGCAGACCCCGACCAAACACCCACTTGGTGACCTTCTGGATCATGGTCGCCTCTGTTTGCATGTGTGTATTTCTGTACTGGCTATCCGGACAACCAAGAGTAAGTATTATTTATAAACTAGCACACCTTGATGACACCATAACTTACTCTAAATTCCACTTACATCAACTGACCTTCAGCTGATTGTTTAAAATTTGTGCATGAGTATACATCTACCCTACTCCAGTTGAAAATTCAGAATGCATTTGCGGGTATACATGCAAACAGTGTAGACCCATTCACCAAAATTGTGAGTTGGCAGGTCGAGGTCCCCTCTGTTTACATATGTATATTTCTATATAGACTATTTATACTTCAGCTAAACATTTACATGTAAACAGTGCAGACCCCGACCAGACATCAACCTGAGGGCTGCTGGGTCATGGTCCCCTCTGTTTGCATGTGTATATTTCTGTTCAGGCTATCTGGACACCAGGAATATTTATTAATATAAGCTAGAGGGCCATGATGACCCTATATCACTCATCAACTCTAGACTCAACACTATTCGTCTGAATATTTAAAACGTTTTATGAGTATACCTGTAAGCAGTGCGGACCCCGACCAAGCACCCACCTGCGAGATGCTAGGTCGGAGTCCCCTCCGCTTGCATGTGTATATTTCTGTATAGGCTATTTATACACCCAAGAATATGTATTAACCCTTTCCTCCATGAATATTGTAGAATCCAATCACTAATATATTATCATGAATAATATTATACCATTAGCAGTGTTATATCATAAGCGTACAGAGTAGACCCTGATCAGATGGATCCTTAGGAGCCGTCCGATCTGGATCCCCTCAGTTTGCAAAGGCGTATTCATGGAGTAAAGGTTTAATATAACTAGAGAGCACTACCCTGCTCCACTTGAACATTTAAAGTCAATTATTCATGAGTATATGAACTGTTTACATGTAAATTCTGTACAGGTTATTTAGACACCCAACAATATGTATAAATATAAATAGAGGGACATTCTTGTTGAATGTAATAAAGATACAGTTAACCCTTTCCCTCATACAAACGTGTTTTTACGCATTTGCAAACAGAGTAGACCCAGATCAGACGGCTCCTAGTGGAGCCGTCTGATCAGGGTCTGCTCTGTTTGCTAAAAGAATCTGGTAGATCTGTTTCTTTACTTTCTTAAATGTCTACATTGTTCCACTTACCATATTTCTTTATAACTATTTTCTTAATGAATATTCAGTAGGTATTGAAATTTGGCCCAAATACAGAACAGGGAAAGGGTTAAATATGTTATATAATTAATTATGACCCCCATATCTCCGTAAAAACAGAAAATAATAACAACAACAACAACAGTAATAATATAATAACAACGTGTGTTTACGTACTATGCCCCCAACCTTTGACCCTGAAGGATGACCTTGACCTTTGAACCATGGACTAGGGAGTTGAACGCGACACATCGTCTTTGTGTGGTGAACATTTGTGCCAAGTTATTTTGAAATCCATTCACAGATAATAAAAAAGTTTTAGAAGGGACACGAAATTTAGGACGGACGGACGGATGGAAGGACAGACGGACAGACGGAAGGACGGACAATGCGATTACTATATGCCCGCCGTCGGGGGCATAAAATATACAAACTAGATACATTATATACAGCCAATCTCTCATGCTGATTCGGTATGGCCTACCAAGGGAGGGTATCACTAAAATAACTGCATTGCTTGACACCAACATTTTGTACAAACACTATGTGTTTATCCTCATAACTTTGTGACTCCATTTCTAGTCTTCTGTATGTTGTTGAGAAATGACTCTTTTTGAATGGTATGCAGACTCTTTGCACTGCAATCAATAATCAATTTCGGATAAACGTTCTGTTCGAAATATTTGCCACGGGGGTGGTGGTGGTGGTGGTGGGGGGGGGGGGGGTATCGGGTTTTACGTTATTTTAACAGTATTTCAGTCATATCACGACGTCCAGCTAATTACAGGTGGATCAAGACCCCAGAGGTTTTGTCTGTGCACGAAACAAATTGCATTATTTCGTGCACAGAAGAACATCCGGGTAGAACCACCGACCAGCTGGAAGACTTCCCCACATGAAAAATCCAAATGCCCAGACCGGGATACGAACCACAGCGGCGAGGGGCTATACTAATTATTTAACCCTTCGCTTGCTATTCACGTCAATATACCAACCTGTAAATAGTGAAGACCCAGATGAGACAGCTCCTGCAGGAGCTGTCTCATCAGGGTCTGCACTATTTACAAGTTGATTGTGCAACCAGTGCACTCCGCAGCAGTGATTGTGTACACAGTGAAGATATATGTAATTAGACGACAGGGCATGGGTAAAGAAGGAGAAACGTATTTTAAAATTCAACAAGAGAAGGGTTAAAAAGCGATTGTCAGTCGATCATAACCACTCGGCCACGGAGGCCCCGGAATCTTTAGTAAAATATCAATAATGGAGTGGGCGTGTCATTACAATACACACACTGACAGTACACATGTCTACAGCGACCACCCAAAATAAGTCCAGTGCTTGGGTTTAGGTTTAGCTAGGGCAGGTGGTAGCATTATGCAGGACGAAAGTTGCAGAAAGCTCATCGAGCAGCTTTCTATATTACTTTCATGTTTATGATGTACACAGCTACTACGGCTGTCCTTTAATCAATCAAATAATTAATTATGAAATGATTAATAGAACACGGAGTATGCTAAATATAATATTATGTTAAATAATTAAAAATAAATATTCCAAGCCCCCGAGGTTATAAAACATTTTGCATGATGCTGTTATTTGAACATAGGTCAAACATCTGTACAATGACTAGATTAAAATTAATATATATGTTTGGTTTTTTTTTGTTTTTTTTTAAATCGGCCAACATGACCATCTTTTCCTATTTCCACCATTTTGTCATTTTCTTTGCATTAATTCATATTTCATCGTCTGTATTTTTCTGTTTCTGTTGAGAAAAAAATACAAACGCATAGCATATGATCAATATGTACTGTTATAATAACTTAGTTTATAATTAGTATATAGAATCTGGCTCTCCGTGAATTAGGTTGCGATTTATTCATTGCGCGACAAGTGTTAGCTCCCTTGATGGGTCAGGTGACTGTCATGTGACTGTTGCTTGGTGCTGCTAAGGACGCGACGTCATTACCGGATATTGGAAGCAGAAAGTGTAAATAACAGTTTGTCAGTTTTGTCGCGACGGATAATTGCAATCATGTCACATTTAGACAACAATCCTTCTTTCCAGGCTATGGTCCGTGCAAGCGGCCTAGGAGAGGTGTGGACACATTCAACTGACATCGAGAAATTTCAACAGTTTGGATGGCGATGCACCAATAAAGAGACCTCGTACACTAATTGCACGCTTATTGGAAACTGGAACGAGGAACGGTTCGGCAATAAAATTGTAAAACAAGCAAAACCGTTACCATCACAGGTAAAATTATTAAAACTTCAACCCTTTTCCTGATGAATGTTTATGTAAGAAATAATGATACCATGAATATTTATCGTAGCTGATTTTTTAAAATGATTATATAGAACACAGGTATTATTTTGACCATGAAAAAAAATCTATATAATCCAACATTTATAAGCAATCAGAGCAAACCCTGTACAGACGACTACAGGGGCCATATCTGATCTGGTTCTGCTTTCATTGTAAAGCCGTTTCAGGTAAAGAGTTAACCCTTTCCCTCATACAAACGTGTTTTCACTCATTTGCAATCAGAGTAGACCCAGATCAGACGGCTCCTAGAGGATCAGGGTCTGCTCTGTTTGCTTATGGAATTTGAAAGATCTGTTCCTTTACATTCTAACATGGCTATAATGTTTCACTTTTCATATTTTGTTGTAACTATTTTGGCTGTGAATATTCAGTAGGCATTGAAATGAGTACTAAACATAGAACAGGGAAAGGGTTAATAAAACTAGTTACTCATGCTTATGCCATATGTCTTAAAAAATAAAAATAATTCTTCTTCTTTACCATTTACGCCATACATATTTATGTAAAGTCTAATGCATGTTTGAATATTTATTGTAGCACAGGAACAAGAACAGATGACTTGATCTGGTAAAAACTGTATAATTATATCTATATTATACCATAAGCAAACAGAGCAGACCTTGATCAGACGGCTCCTATAGGATTATGATCTGGATCTACTCTGTTTGCAAAGGCATACCTATTGATACTTATTGATATTTTCCAACACAGGTCCTTCTCAGGTCCTCTTCGTCACGGTCAGACTCATAGTTTTCTGCAATTTGACTTGTAAAACGTAGAAAGGCATATATATGCAGTAAAGGGTTAAAGC
Source organism: Azorinus chamasolen (assembly GCA_963576725.1). Classification (NCBI taxonomy): domain Eukaryota; kingdom Metazoa; phylum Mollusca; class Bivalvia; order Cardiida; family Solecurtidae; genus Azorinus; species Azorinus chamasolen. The sequence continues at coordinate 9,586,790 of OY755248.1, read as the reverse complement.
AATTTTTCCTACAATTTATTCTATATCCAATTTTCTACATTTTTCTTGCTGTATTAAATTCTGTTTCAGTGTCATCGCCTTTTCATGCATATAGCCATAACTCTAAGATAAAACCGATAAGCTCATAATATCAATCCACATCCAGATGCAGCATCAAGTGAAATATGGGGAAAGAATAGAAGCTAAAAACAAAGAAAATTTAATCCTTTTTCTGAAAAAGATGCCTTTTGGGGCCTTTCCGAACCGAGTAGGCTGAGATCAGATGACTTATGTAGAAGCTGTCTAATCAGAGTCTGCATTGTTTGCTTATGGAATGATAAAATCTGATTCTACTATTTCTGAAATGGCCAAACATTTCATTGTTCAAATGCCCTTCAGTGTAAAATAAGCTTATTCACAATCATACAGTCATTAGGTACAAGGTTAATCATTGAAATATGTAGATCTCAATTTATTTTATTTTATTTTAGCACAACCATTACTTTGAATCAACATATGATGAGAGCTACAACTTTAAACCTTATGAAGTTCCAAAGGAATTAAAGCACCTCAAAGGTAGATACATGTATAATGAACAGGATACTGAGCAAATTTATATCATAATTAATAGTATTATTAGTATGATCATGTTTAAATTCTTATTTGTATGATATTATGAATAAAGTCTCTTGATCTACATCTACAAAAATATTGTATGACCTGCATGAATTCAAAACTAAATCAAAACTGTTTACAAATAGCATCACTGTATTGTCACTTGTAGCAGCTCATATCAAAACTGTTCATACAGAGCATCACTGCATTGTCGCCTGTAGTAGTTTGAAGGTAAACATGATTATTTTAGGTTTGATGGAGAAATAAAGGAGTTATTCTTCAAAGTGTTTTAATTTACACATCTTATCTAGACCTCTGCTACTGAATAATAGATTAGATGCAGATGATGTCTGGTGTCAAACAAAAAAGAACCATATCATATACTGGCACCATGTCTGTCACAAACTTGACTGATGTTGTTGGTGTTGTTATTTCTCAACCATATCTTGTTTGTACTCATTCAGAGAGGCAATGCTAATGAGTATCAGCAAGATAAGCTTGGCAGAGAAATGATTCTAAGGTTGTCTTAAAACATCTCTTATCTTTAGGACCTTTTCTCATAGAGCTCCACATTTTTTTTACAGCTCCACACCCTAACGCATTTCCTGGGCACCAGCCGGAAACTGACAACGGTTTGTTAAAGAATGTGTACAACAGCTGGGAAACCACAACAAGAGCAGGATATGTTGATCCAAGAATTCGCCAGCAGCCCATTGAAACCCCTACTGCTGCTTCCAGATAAACACTTTTGTCTGCATTTACATAATTATTAAATGAATATAATATAATTTTCCTTGCAAAATTTTGATGGTTTTAATTTACTCCAAGAAACTTTAACCCTTTACTTAATGAATAACTATGTCTGAAAGTTTATCCTGGCATTTGAACACAATATATTTTGACCGAGGTAGAAACTGTATAATCAGATCTACATGTATATTATTTCAAAAGCAATCAGAACCAACCCTGATCAGACGGCTTCTAGAGGAGCCACCTGATCTGTGTCTACCCTGTTTTCTAAGGGATTAATAGAGGTATGTATGGAGTAAAGGGTTAATCAGACCTGTTTATCAGCATGTATGAAATCATGTATCCCATGTAGTAAGAATGCTATCAAAAGTTGTCTGTAAGTTCTGATATATTGCAAATATCAAGTACATGTACATGTATGTTATTTGTTTGTGAAAATCATATCGAGGGCTTGGTGCAAAACTATTCTAACTCCTTCACATTGTGAAGGATTTAGAATAGTTTTGCACCAAGCCCTCGATATGGCCTATACTTATAACTCTTCAAGTATTCATTAACCCTTTACCCCATGAATATTCATGTATGAAATAACTTTATGGATATTTATTAGCCAAAATTTATAGTTGCATATGAACCAGAGAATTACTGGCTGTGGCAAAATGACAGAATCAAATTTGTATTACTTCATAAGCAAACAGAAGACCCAATTGGAGCTGTCTAATCTGGGTCTACTCTGTTCACAAATGTGTAAAAATGTGTATATAAGAAGTAAAGGGTTAGTAAAGAAATTTAACAAAGAAAGAAGTAAGCTTTGTAGACAAATGTATCAAATTATTTTGTTTTAAAATATTTTATGGTCTGTATTAAAACTATTTACAAACATACATATTTTTCAAGTTTATGTGTCAGAGAGATCAAAAGAAATAGTGCAATATGAAAAATTATGAAAATCTGTTTGAATGTTCAATAAACAAATATATCACAAAGATGTGCCTATAACCTAAGTTGAAAACAAAATTGCCAGTTCTCTACCAAACCATATATTGTGACCCCACTTTAGAATCAATTATTATTATTATTATTATTATACCACATTTATATAGCGCTCTTTTCACACAGGATATGTGCGTTCAAAAGCGCTTCACATAGATACATTTTATATACAAAACAGGGTATATTCAATGTGTAATTATAAAACATTTAAAATAAAATATATTTAATACTTATATATAGATAAGAATAATAATAAAAAAAGAATTTATTTAGAACATAGGTAAACCAATTTCATCCCTTCCGTAAGTTTATCTGTCTGTCTGTGTCAATTATAAAGGTTGTCTCATCAAAGGGTTTGGTAGAAAAATAAAGCAGCTTATGTTTTGATTTATGCGTCTTATGTAGACCGCTACACTACAAACAACAAGAAACTTTAGTCATCAAGTCTTTCTTGTTTTTCTTTAATGCAGTATGTAACCCTTTCCCTTTTCAGTATATTCATATAAGAAATAATGACATCATGAATATTTATTAGCTGAATATTTATAATGTAACCATTTCAAGGGAATGTTTTGCTTTGACAAAAACTGTAGCATCAGATTTATATCATGTCATAAGCAAACAGAGCAGACCCTGATCAGACGACTCCTATAGGAGACATCTGATCTCAGTCTACACTGTTTGAAAAGGCATGAAAAAGCGTTTATATGAGGGGAAGAGTTGATGCATTCATCTTTGTTTTGAAAAGATTTACTGACAGTATTCCTTTATGTATCAGTATTACTGTTTTATGATAATGCTCACTAATAGGTAGATAGGGTATATATATATGTATATATAGACATGTGTATATATATATATATTGATCATAAAAATGATGTGTTAATACTACTTGACATGATGACATTTCTTACTCTACGTATCCAGGCACCCAGTGTCCCCTCTATGTTGGTTTGTAAAGCCAAGTATCGTTTATTCAGTTTTGCATTATTTTGATAATTCTAAATCAGACTGACATTCATGTAATAGCAAGTAGTTAAGTAAGGATCTAGATCAAACTGCTTCTTCAGGAAGAGTTTGTGATAGGTCTGCACTATTTGCCTATGGGTCTGTTTTATTTCTAGTAAATGCTCCTATGAGTATTACATTTTTTAAAAAGAGCTTCTTGCATTTAGTACATAGGTGTAAGAAGTTAAGGGATGGTTTTTAGAGTGGAGTCATTAATTAGGGAGAATACTTAGGGTATTAGGGTATGTTTGAAAGGAGTCATAAAATCAAAGAAAACAATGTAAGTTGATAAGACAAGCTTGGGGAAGCTGAAACTGCTGTAACTGCAATTTAATCCATTCCCTCATACTCTATTTATCACAATGGTTTCAAAAAAATGACTTTCACAGAGACGTCAAAAGGCAGCAATATGAGGGAATGGGTTAACCATTTCCTTCTCATTGCAGCCTTTTGACGTCTCTGTGAAAGTCATTTTTTTGATACCATTGTGATAAATAGAGTATGAGGGAATGGATTAAATTGCAGTTACAGCAGTTTTGAAACCATTGTGATAAATGGAGCACTACACAATTTTGAAATTTGCCTTTTTGTTAGTAAATGCTCCTTTTTGGCAACTTTATTCAAAGAGGTTTGGTCTAAAAATAGCCTATAAGGGAATGGGTTAAAGAGGTACTACTGTATATGAACAAACATTGACATTACTAGAATCCCACAAAGATATTTTACTGAACTAGATCACTTTTATGGTTCGAATTTATAGTATACAATCAGATTCTACATGTATTTTATTTGTTGTGTTAAGAATTCTATTATTTTCTAATAGTTTAGACAGAGAAAGAATTAATTTTCCTTTTATGTACTTTTGTGAATAAAAGTGTTCAGCTTATGACAATTTTAATATATCTGTCTTTTTCTTTGTATTTCCCTTGTGTTAGGAATGTTCTTATGTACAGTAAAACTCCCGCTAATGCGAACATCTAAAAGAGGTAAATAAAAGAGGTATCTGGGTGCTGGATGCAGGTGATAGCTTTAGGCAGGACAAAAGTAATGCAGAAAGCTCTTAGATGAGCTTTCTGCATTACTTTTGTCCTGCATTAAGCAACCACCGGCTTATAAAGACACCTGGATGTTTATTATTTAAGTGGTTGCATTAGAGGGGTTCTACTGTATAATGCTCTTCTGAGCCACTACAGCAGATCCTGGCCATTTATTTATTGAACATGGGAGTCTTAAAAACCAGGTGGTTGCTTAATGCAGGGCAAACGTAATGCAGAACAATCCTGTAGTGGTTTTCTACACAGACCCTAATTTAGACCTCTTTTTTGATGGCTGCCTAAGACAGGTTCTACTGTTTATGTATAAATCTTAGTGTTTTTATAAGCAGATACAGTAAAACCTCTATAACTGTCACTGGAATACATCATGTATTTAGTGTTAAATGCAGGTGGTTGCTTAAAGCTAGGTGAAAGTAAAACAGAACGCCCCTATAGGAGCGTTCTGTTTTACTTTCACCTAATGTTTTAAGCATCTACCTGCCCTAATATACCAACTAATTAACATATTTTAGTGGCTATTATAGAGAGGTTTTACTGTAGTTGCTTAATAAGATAAAAATAAATGCAGAAAGCTATCAGAGTTTCTGAATAACAATTGTCCTTTATTAAGCTACTACCTGCTTTATCCATTTACTCCGTGAATATTCATGTAAAAAATACTGTTAATGGTATTACATGTATCATTATAAATAAGATGAATTTTGTATAATGGTAAATGAACACAGGCAACTTTGTCCAAAACAATAGAGTAGAATATCATATGTATCATCGTATCTGTATTATTCCAATAGGAAACAGAGCAGACACTGATTAGATGGCTCCTACAGGAAAGGTCTGATCTTGGTCTACTCTGTTTGCAAAGGTGCCACTAAAAGTGGTCTCTATGGACTAAAGGGTCTGCTCCGTACAGAGATCTGAGTCTATAGTTTCAGCCTAAGCCAAACATTCCTGTGTTCATTTGCCACTATAAAAAATCACCCAATAAATATTATTGTCATCATTATTTCTTGCATGAATGTTTGTTAAGTAAAGGGTTAAAATTAAAGGGCCAGAATTAGACTTGTTTCTGTTGGTTGCCATGTAACTGTTTGACTGTATATTACATGGCAACAAATTATTGAAACATTTTTCTAAGACCTATTATGAAATGTGTTCTTTAACCCTTTGAATGCAAAGGAGTGAGCCTACAATATAGACCAAACTCAATGGGCTTCTAGAAGGTTACCCTTTGATAAAGGTCGGCACTGTTTGTAATTCAAAATCCTCTAGAAATGAACTCTATCTGATTGGACTCTATCATGAAAGACTGAGTTGCCATTCCGCTTTTAACCTTTTGGCATTTATAGATGCCATTTCCTACGTCCTGTAGTAGCTGTCATCTGCCCAGTTTGTGGATAGATATGTTTCTACAGTTCCTTCTCTTGCCAAAATATCTCTTATCCATGTTTTATTATAAAATTAACCCTTTCCCTGTTCTGTATTTAGGCCAATTTTCAGTACCTACTGAATATTCATTAACAAAATAGTTATAAAGAAATATGGAAGGTGGAACATTGTAGACATTTTAGAAAGTAAAGAAACAGATCTATCAAATTCTTTAGCAAACAGAGTAGACCCTGATCAGACGGATCCTCTAGGAGCCATCTGATCTGGGTCTACTCTGTTTGCAAATATGTGAAAATGTGTTTATATGAGGGAAAGGGTAAAAAACATCTCTTGTCCATGTTTTATGATAAAGTTTCATGTTTTATTATAAAGTTTGTCCATTATTATTCATAGGGTCATCAAATATTTTGTTATATACATGTAGCTATATTCAAGCATTTCCCTATCGAATACTCCTGTAAGAATTAATCAGACCTCATAATATTTTTATAATGGCATATACATACATGCATACATACATTTTTGGTATTGGTAGAAACTGTAGAGTAAGATCTATTCAAATTCCATAAGCAAACAGAGCCAAACCTAATCAGATTACTCTTTCAGGAGCTGTCTAATATGGGTCTGTTCTGTTTGCAAAGGTGTGAAATGGCGTTTATATGAAGGAAAGGGTTATCAACAATTTGTGATGATCTTTACAAACTTAGTTCATCAAGATGAGACTCCAATTAACTCAGCATCTCATCAGGGCCTACTGTCTTTGACATTCTCACACTGTTTTTCAAAGGTATTGGGGAAAATGTCTCTTTAGTACTTAGGTTGATTACAAGTTTTTTTCTTCAGATTTACCATTTTATCTCTAATAATTCAACCCTTTCCTCGCTTCACAAGCAAGAGGTCCAGGGTTTGAGCAAACAGGAGCTTTCTGCATAATGCTTTCATTATGTATTCGGCAGTCATCTGTGTACAAAATGCAAGAAGAAATGTTATCTGGGTCACTGTTTGCAGTGAGATGTTTGATTTTACACATTTGTGTATCCATGCCATAACTCACATACTTAATATTTGAAAAATAAAGAGCAGAGCAAAATGTTGATAAAACGTATGTATGGTAGAAGGGAGGTAACCGATACAATTACCTTAATAGTTTTTTGAAGGATTATGTCCCTTACTGTACCTAAATTTTACTGTACCCAAATAAATTCCAAAACGACAGTTTGAAAATTAAAGTAGTCTATCAAAAACTGTAATCAGGATCAAATCAAATACTTAAAGTGTTTACTTCATATTTATAAGATCTAATTAACTGTATATATTTTATAATCACATACGAAGAAGGGAAATTTTGCCACATCAGGCAACATTTTGATTTTTAGCAGTATATCTATTTAACACTTTACCTCGTAGAGATTCAGCTTTGGCACATTTACAAACTGAGTAGACCCAGATCAGACGGTTACTGTAGGAGAAATATGATCAAGTCTGCACTAGCTGTTTTCTCGTGCATTTATACATCCCTGTTGAACCGGTAATGACGCACTTATTCAGATCTGAATTCTTGCATAACTAAAACGGAATAGAGGGTTATGCAAATTGATCAGACCTTGATCAGACAGCTCCTACATGAACTGTTTGATCGAGTATTCTGATTGAGTACTCAGAAAACTCGATACAGTTCTACTGAATATACATGTAACTCCGTTTGCAGCTAAAATTAAGGGACTGAAATACAACAATTTAGCTTTTAAAAACAGTAGGCCTTAAGTATTAGAAATATCGTTTGCAAAAAAATGTCTGCTCAGTTTCTTCCATTTTCAAAAACTATTTGCATAAAAGGTATCATGATTGATATTGATACCAGGTTGCAAAGATGATAGCCCAAAGTAAGTTCGTACATGTAAGAAGGGGTGCAACTCGTGCTTTAACACCACTTGAGTAATTCATTTGGATTACCTTTCTTGATTATATGTAAACACGTGATCAGTTATTTTCGGTTTATAGTTACTGTCGAAATTCAGGCTGAATTAAACAAGGGAGAGTTCATAGAGTATTTAGAATTTCACCTGTTTATATTTTTATTAAACAAATTTAAAACAGAATAAAATTCTTTGAGGTTAATTATTTTGACGTTGAAATATAATTATAGTCCTTATTTAACAGCATTTTATGTATCGGTTCCGTAGTGTAGTGGTTATCACGCTCGCTTCACACGCGAGAGGTCCTGGGTTCGAGCCCCAGCGGAACCATTTTTTTTATTTCCCACAATTATCAATTTTTCTTTATTCTATTCCCACAATTATCAAATTTTCTTTATTCATCGTTATAAGCTAGTTTTTGGTATGTATTTATCTGTAAAATCTTTGGAAATAGCATGAAACTAGATGTATACACACAATAACATACCGATTAATGCGATACGAAGCAGACGTTTTGTATATTCTATACGAAATTTCAGTTTTGTCTCAAAACGCCCTAAGCTTTATTTTTTCGGCTCCAAATGTTACAAAACGTCAATTTAGGGACATTTTAACTTATTTTAGACATATTTCATGAGCCTTACCCCTGTGGTTACAAGCAGGTGACTCCAGTACTTAATTCAACCACTGAATATGGTTACAAGCAGGTGACTCCGGTGCTTAATTCAACCACTGAATATGGTTACAAGCAGGTGACTCCGGTGCTTAATTCAACCACTGAATATGGTTACAAGCAGGTGGCTCCTGTGCTTAATTCAACCACTGAGTGATTGTCTTTACAAGCAGGTAACTCCAGTGCTTAAATCAGAATGACATAATTGCAGAAAATCTCTATAAACGCTTCTTCATGAGCATTGATGCATGAGTTGATCACTTCGTGGATAAATCACTTAGCTTCTGTAAGGTAAATTTTTCAAGGGACATTTTGGCGACGACAAAAATAAATAAATAATGATATCACTAAAGATGATAAATACCCCCACCCGCCTCCTTGGTACAAGATCCATTGACTTCAATACAAGAGGCAATAGCTCAATATTCCTTTCATCCACACTTTAATTGCTTATGAAAAGTAACAAAGGAGAATAAATCCCTCAAAAAATGAATTTAGAGTTACAGTCCGTGTTGACTGCACATCCTCTCATCACCCTCTATTTATATATAAAATTTCACAGTTGTGCCTACAATAATTGAGAAGTTATACTCCAGATAAAAATTGCTTCTGAAAAGTAACTAAGGGGAATAACTCCCTTAAAAATGAAATTAGAGTTACAACCCTTGTTGACTGCATATCCTGTCATCACCCTCTGTTCATATATAAAGTTTCACAGTTGGGTCTACAATACTTGACAAATTTTGCTCCGGACAAAATTGCTTCTGAAAAGTAACTAATGGAAATAACTCCCTCAAAAATGAATTTAGAGTAACAACCCTTGTTGACTGAACATCTCATCACCCTCTATCCATATATAAAGTTCCGCAGTTATGCCTATAATACTTTAGGAGTAATACTCCGGACTAAAATCCGGACGGACGGACGGACGGACGGAAGAACGGAAGGGCGGAAGGACACACGGACATGCGCGATTCCAATATAGCCACACTTCTTTAGAATTAGGGGGTATAAAGATTGCTGGATCAGATCTATTATATAATTAATTTTCATAAGCAATCAGGGCAGGCCCTGGTCAGACGGCTGGTCTGGGTCTAATCTGTTTGCAAATGCGTGAAAATGCGAATATATGAAGACAAGGGTTAAAACTCTAAAATTAAACTTCATGTCAGTGGCCACTTCACGGTTTTACATACATATGTACACTTATCTTGCATACATTGGGGAAGTATGGATAAAGAGTTACACGTGCACCTTTCAAATTATGGGAATGCTCACTTAACCATGTTGGTTTCCTGTGTTATAAAAATATTATGCCTGAATTGTGTTTGAAATATGTCTGCTTCAAAATGCCTTTTTGTATCGTATTTTTCTCAAATTTATAATACGTAGTACATGTATTCCTTGTTTTAAATAATGTGCAGGTTTATAATCAGACTCTGCCATTTTAGTTTTTTTTCTCCTTATAACTGTTGCTGAAATGCATAGCTTTTTTTCTTATTTTTATTTCTTTTCTTATATATCTATGTTTATATGTATGTGATGTATAACTTAAGTCGGTGTAAAAAGCTCATTAGAGCTTATGTTATTTGTTATGTTCTTCCGACTATGTAAATAAAATTTACCTGACTTGACTTGACATGTAAAGTTATTTCATACTTAATATTTTACTACGAGAATATTTTGTAAGCAATAATGACATCGTGAATATTTATCAGCTGATTTTTTTTATAATGGTGTATGAAAACAGGCTGTTTTATGCCATGACAGAAACTGTAGAATCAGATCCATATCGCTCCATTAGCAAACAAAGCAGACTCAGATCAGACGGCTTATACAGTGGCCATATAATCAGGGTCTACTCTGTATGCAAAGGCATGAAAAGGTGTTTCTATAAGGTTAAGGGTTATATAAATTTGCATTCACCATCAAATACAGCCTCCACCAGGAGTTGAACCTGGATCTCCTCTCCAATGGAAAGGTGTGATGCTTTATACTATAGAGGCCTCGTTCAGTTTTTGGTGATTGCTAATTCCATCTTAAAATAGTCTTTATATGATGGGAAACCCCTTTCTGCTCTTTAACGACTTTATAAATATATTTCAGAGCTACAGATAAAGGTTCGTAACTTCGTACATTTCTCCACCAAACCCTATACTGTGACCACTCTTTAGACTCGTCATTGTGCAGCGTTTGGTGGAGAAATAAAGGGTCCATTCTTGAACATGTTTAAAGTTTAAGCATATTATCTAAACCTCAGTCTTTATTTCTATTTATGCACGCGTACATATTGCTAGTTAAGGGAAATTTCATTATTCTGAGCAATTACTTCTGTAGATCATGTTTGGCATATCAGACAGGTATAAAGAAACAGGTATAAAGAAAGAGAGAAAGAGTTAAAGAAAAACGAAAAAAGACGGAATGGAACTCGAGAGATCTGACAGATAGCCACTTATGTAGACAGTATAATATACAGTTGATTATCGCTAATTCAAATGTGTGGTAAAGAAGAATTAAGCATGTTTTAGGCAGTTGGCTGCTCAGTGCAGGACTGAAGCCAGCTAAGCTCACAGAGGAGATTTTCTACACGATGTTCAACTTGAAATAATCAGCTTCCTATCTTAAATATTCTCGATAAAACCCGATACTGCTACATGTATTTTATTAGTGTTCATATTAGCGAGTTTTACTGAATTAGATAAAGGGAGAGAGTCAGGCAGACAGACAGACACACATATATAAGAAGACCAGAAACAGACAATCAGAAACGGACATTCAGTGATACAAATAGACCGCTGTCTAAATACATGTAGACAAAACAGGCAATAAAAATGGCAATGTCATGACAGTAGATCCAATGTTTTATTTGCAATGTGTCCACCCTTTAGTTGACAGAGACGTCGTTTTACGCCTTTGTGAACAGAGTATACTCAGATCAGACGGTTATTCTGTTTACTTATGGAATAACAACGATTCTGAAACAGAAGAAAACATTCCCTTGTTCACTGACTGTTATAAAATATTCACCAGTGTATATTCATACGGTCGTTATGTTTTACATAAATATTAACCAGTGTATATTCATACAGTCGTTATATTTTACATAAATATTCGTGGTGTGAAGGGTTAAAAATCACGTGAAACAAAGCACGAAGCTCTGAAAGTTTTATACAGTAAACCTCCTCTAAACCGGAATTTAAATAAAGAACGAATTAGGTACAGTGAAACCCCTCTAAACCGGAATTCTAGTTGAGAAGAACTTGTATATACTTTTAGGCAGGTGATAGCTTAATGCAGGGTGAAAGTTATGAAGAAAGCTCATCTAGGAGCTTTCTGCATGACTTTCATCCTGCATTAAACTGTCACCTGTATCAAAGAGTGATATTTATACGGAATTGAAGGTCCAGTTTTACTGTACTTTAGCCTAGTGTGTGCACAATGCAGAGTGAAAGCTTTCTGGATGACTTTGGCATGCATTAAGCTGCCACCTGTCTGAAGGATTGACACTGATACCAATTTTAACGTCCGGTTTAGAGGGGTTTCACTGTACAGGGCAATGAACACATTTTCGCAGACAGCTATCTACATCAATTCCCGTAGTACAGTTTTCTACCATATATATGCATGTTAACACCCCCACCAAAAAAAAGTAAAACAAAAAATAAAAAAAATAAAACAAACAAAAAACTCCACGAGCATGAAGATTCGGATGAGAGGTCCAGTTTACCTGGGTCCAAGGTTATAAAACTCTGAGTCTGAGATCATTCTCAAGTGTCTGATTGGTCAGATGCTTAAGAATGGTCTCAGACTCAGGCAAAATGTTTTATAACATTGGGGCCGCCATGGTGTCTCATCTGGATCAAATGATAAAACACGAGTCGCCTTAATCAAGTGTACAAAATAGCAAATGCATTGTATTAATTAGTCCGGAATACTAATTATTAACCACATGTACATGTATATGTAGAGTCTCAAATTGAATAGTTTACAAAGTCTGTGTGATTAAATCTTTGCACGCGAATCCGTCATTACGAATACAAACAGTCTACATTCAGATGAGGCGTATAACTCAATGCCCCATCAGCATCAAGACTGTTTGACACTCAGATCGTGGTGCTGGGGTAAAAACAGGAGTTGGGAGGCAGCTCAAAAATCTACATTAATAATTTATTGCAGACGACTGTTTTCAGACGACAATTACTTAGAGCGCGATGATCACCGAACAGTTGTTTGTAGGCTACAGTAGAACCATAAGCGGTCATCCAAAGATATCTAATTAAGGGTATGTAAGGCAGGTGGTGGCTTAATGCAGGTCAAAAGCAGTGCAGAAAGTTCCTATAGGAGCTTTGTGCATTACCTCTGCCCTGTATTAAGCAACCGCCTGCTTTTATGACCCCTATGTTCAATAAATGAATGACCGCTTAGGACAGTTTCAAATGCACAGGTATACGATGTATATGCACGATAAATATCTACCGATTTATATACATTTTGTGTATTAGTCTTTATCTGCATTATGATCACTATACATGGTTCCTTTGACAGGCAGTCGTATTGTAGTCTACTTAGCTTGATCACAACCCAATTACCTGCTGTGGAAAAATAATGTCTGCTCAAATTTGAATCGGTTCGATTTTGACCTGATGAAAGTTAGAATGAACAGTATAGGTTGGTTATTAACAAATAATAAGCACTTACTCTCATGTTAACAACATTGTTCTTATAACTGTCATTATAGACTTTGACTATTCATTTGAATGATTTGCATTGTATGGATGAGAAACATTTGTTTAAATCAAAAAAAAATAAAATATATGTTCTGTTCTGTTCTGTTCTGATTCTGAGCAGTTATTTGAAACAATTGACCGGGTGTCATAGATTGGATCCTGATGAGAAGCCGAGTTACTCGACATCTCACCTCGATCCAACCGGTATACGCAAATGCGAGTCAAGGTCGAGAATAGATAATACATGTATATTTGTCTAGTTATCTTTCCTTTCAAGCATGTAAACTGATTAAAAACGTTAAATCATGATAAAACTGTGGCTCATCTAGAAATAATATAATAACTCCAAATAATATAGTAACTCCAAATAATATGATGCATGTACCTCCAAATAATATAATACATGTACCTTCAAATAATATGCAGATTCACTCCTGTTACTATGGAGGGGTGTCTTAAAATTTACGAACAACCGAGACTGGGTAGCAGCTTGTAGTGGACTGCGTGAAGCAAGCTATAATAACTTTCTGTAAGAAATAGCAATAATTACTTGGAGTTCTCTCTTTCAAAGTGCCATCGAAGAGATATGGCATAGTTGGGGTGTAAATCCCAAAATGCTGCCATTAGTATATCCTTTTACTCCATACACATGTGCAGTGTATACACCTTTGCAAACAGAACGGCTTCTGCTCTATATTTTTATCTGAAATAATACATATCTGATTCTACAATTTCTGTCATTATGGAAAATCCCTGATTCATATGCCATTATAAAAAGTTCGTTACTTTGTAAAGCGTTTATTTTCTACAAGGATTTTCATTGGCTAAACGTACGCCTCAAAGACATATAGTATTCTTCATCCGGGATTAAACCTTCCCCCGTTTAACATTTATCTCAGATTTTGTCACCTCATTAATATTCATGGACAGAATAAATAAAATGGAACATGGAAAAGAGGTGTTTTCGCTATGCTGGGAACTGTAAAATAAGATCTATGAAACGCCATAAGCAAACAGAGCAGACCCTGATCAGACACATCCCTCAGCTCTAAAAATATAGTAGACCCTGATCCTGGATTGTTTTCACTATTGTGGAAACTGTGAAATAAGATCTATGATATCCCATAAGCAAACAGAGCATGCCTTGGTCAGACAGCTTTGCAAACTAACGGTGGCGAATTTGTAATTTCCTTTGCAAATGATTTGGATCCAGATGAGACGCCAATTATTCGGAGTCTAATAAGGACCCAAACTGTTTAACCCTTTACTCCAGTAATACGCCTTTCTACGCCTCTGTAATAGTTACTTCTTGAAACCATTGTGATAAATAGAGCATTTGCTCCATAGGAGCAAATGCTCTATTTATCACAATGGTTTCAATACTACACAATTCTAAACTTTTACTTTTCTCTAGTAAATGCTCCTTTTGGGTAGATTCATTCAAAGAGGTTGGGTCTAAAAATAGCCGATGTAGGAAAGGGTTAACCATTTACTGCAGTAATATTCATGTAAGAAATAATGCTATCATGAATGCATGTACAATTACATTAATGCCATTACTTGTTATAATAGTACATGCGGACACGAGGATACTTGGCCATGACAAAAACTGTAGACTCGCATCTATTAAAGAATTATATCGTAATGCAAACAGAACACACTCTGGTTAGACCGCTCCTATATATAGCAACCGTCTGATCTGTGTCTACTCTGTTTGCAAAGGCGAAGAAAGGTGCATTTATGGAGTGAAGGGTTAACACTCTTATGAATATTTACGAGAAATGGTAGAAAACCGTAACCGACGATAATTTACGCAGACTAGAATTACATAGCGGGTAGATAACGCCTCAGAATGGCGCATCAGTGGACCAAAGTTCAAGCTTTTATGGTTATAAAACAATACAGTAAATGGAATCACAGCCAAGATAGATTTTATACTGACCTTGACTAACTCTTTGCATGCTACTGACCAATTTACAATATTGTTTTAATAATTCGAAGAAAAACGTGTAGTCTTCCCAAACTCTGATTTGGAACATTTTTTTTTTTACTTATTTCTTATTCGATTAACCCTTTCGGTGCCAGCATTGTCGTCTGCTGGGCATAGTTTCGTTTATTTTTAGTGTAAGTGTGTGCACTTCTACCATTTTCTTTATAAAATAGTAAACAGAGTGTCAAACAGTTTGGATCCTGATGAGACGCCGAGTTACTCGGCGTCTCATCTGGATCCAAACTGTTTGCATGTGATATCATAAACCCGTCATTGTGGCACGGAAGGGGTTAAACGCCTGAGAAGCTACTTACAGACCGGGTGTCAAACAGCTTGGATCCTGTTGAGACGCCTCGTTACTTGGTACCAGATCTGGATCCAAGCTGCTTGTAAATGCGAGTGCGGTGGCGGATAGGTAGATAAGGGTTACCGGTACAAGCAGTTTGATACTAGATAAAATGTTGAATGTCTCAGTGTCTCATCTGGATGCAAAATCTGTAACATTCTGACTACTTTTTGAAAAGAAATGATAAAAATGGACTTTCAGAAATGCAAGAGATGATTACATCTACAAAAGACAGTTACTCAGCGCGCAAAGAGTAATACCAAGAGGTTTACCTCCAAAAGCACGCAAAAACTCTTTGAAAACTGTTCGATATTAATGAACAATGCCAACAGGTAACTGCGCATTTAGACATAGTGGTACGCTGTTTATTATAAGCTTCAGTTCTTACCCTGCTGCTATACACTGTGTACTTAAAGTTAGATCTGGTGCAGAATTGACTCCTTCCCAGTCGACTATGCAGAGTGCCAAACAGCTTGGGTTCGGATGAGACGCTGAATTATTCGGCGTCTCATCTGGATCCAAGCTGTTTGAAAATGTGAGACAAGTCGCGGGAAGCTGGTTATGGGTTAAAGTTATTATCAATTTATTATGTATACAATGAAATAGATCACTGCCTTGATATTTTGACAACAAGCTTATTGCAGTTTTTTACTCATGCGTGGGTCTAGTTACATTTATTACTAACATGGTTAATTAATAACCGGTAAATAATCTCAATGTGCACCGAAGGCATTATATCTCTTTATTTAATTTGAATTGGGGGAAAATACAAAGGAATAAAATTTAGCAAATTTAAAAAAGAATTACATGTACTACAAAGTAAAAGCTCCTTATCTCGTTCACTGCCACTGTGGTTATTAGGGTTCGAGGTTATAAAACTTCTGAGTCAGAGTGTGAGTTTATCCTCAAATATCTCATTGGTCAGGCCCCGAGGTTATAAAACTTTTTGTTTGAGTCTGAGATTATTCTCAAGCATCAGGTCCATGCTTATAAAGCTTTTTAGTTGAGTATGAGTTCGTTCTCAAGCTTTTGATTGGTCAGATTTGTCAAGCTTTTGATTGGTCAGATTTGAGCCAAAGGCTCAAATCTGACCAATCAAAAACTTGAGAACGAACTCAGACTCAACTAAAAGTTTTATAAGCATGGACCCCTGATCAGATACTTGAGAATGATCTCAGACTCAGAAAGTTTTATAACCTAAGATTTTGAGCAATGAGATATGAGATACTGAAGAATTATATGAGACTCAAGCAGAAAGTTTTATAACCTCAGAGCCTGTACTAACACAGTGAGATACCGAGTCTCGACGTCTCATCAGGATCCAAACTATTCACTGCTCCGATTATGTTTTTAAAGATAAAAATGAAGACATAAATTTTCAACAATATAAATTGAAGCAGACAACAGAATTTACAGACGACAAAATTTGGCAGCAAAAGAGTTATCAAATAGGATCTTCAAAGCTTAACCTTTAGCACGCTACAGGCTGTATGTACTTCAGGTAAGCTTTGCAACAGTTTGGGTCAAGATTAGACGACAAATAAATGGTAGAATTGGTATGAACGACAGTGTTTCGTTCGGCTAATAAGAAGCTAGCTCCTAGATCTTGAATTCATCGACTCATATTCATATTTGAACTCAGAGAATATTTTCCTGCACGTTTGTTGGTTCCTTGTTTAGAGCCGGACTACACTAAAACCTCTCTATAACGACCACTAAATCACATCAAATATTTCGTGTTAAAGACAGGTGGTTGCTTAAAGCAAGGTGAAAGTAAAACAGAACGCTCCTATAGGAGCGTTCTGTTTTACTTTCACCTTGATTTAAGCAGCCACCTGTCCTAAATACCAACTAATTAACTCAATTTAGTGGCCGTTATAGAGAGGGTTTACTGTATATACTCTAATTCAGCGGGTTGTTTAGGGCTACACTGTTCTCAAGTAACCGAACATTCTCATTTCGATAATATGAGGGAGACGAGTGTATTAGCATTTACAGGGTTAAACGCTATTTCTGTATAGCAGCATGGTTTGCCAAAATATGTGTTACATAACACTCAACAAATATCTCCATTAATCCTTATCCCGCTAGCTAGCATTTGTAAACAGCTTGGATCCAGATTAAACGTCCAGTAACTCGGCGTCTAACCAGGATGCAAGCTGTTTGACACTCGGTCAATAGTCCATCATAAACTTGATCGATTTGGTGGTAGTCAAAATTGCACTAGATAAAAATTTGGGCAAATATGTTTTTCCTTTGGTTGCGGGATATGATTAGGGGGTACTCAATCTCTCGTCTGTTTTTGTTTTCCTAAATATTATCCGACTTTCCTGACTATATTTTCATAAGGAATTATTAATTGAGTGGCAAACAGCTTGGGTCCTGATCAGACGCAGTAACACTCGGCGTATGATCTGGATCTAATCTGTTTGCAAATATCATTCGTGACAGGGGACATGTCTGACACGCTAAGTGTCTCAGTTAACGACCGAGCATCTGTACTAATTATAGCGCTGAAAAAATAAGGTTGATAAAGACGTTACGTAAATGTGAAATACCTGTGTAAAATAGGGCTAATAGCATGTTTATCCAAGACTTTCTGATGCAAAATACAATCCATGGGGAGGGTACGGGGGAGGGGGTCTTTTGTAAATGACATTGTCATACAGAAAATGAAATTATTATTACAGATAAACATGGGATGTACGTTCTTGTCAGCGTCTGACACTAGCAAAACAGAAAAGGGTAACTTCCTTGCTTTCTTGTTAATACTCAAATATAGTAATGGAATCAAAAAGTTAGGGAGAGAGAGAGAGAGAGAGAGAGAGAGAGAGAGGGAGAGAGAGAGAGAGAGAGAGAGAGAGAGAGAGATGTTTGTTTGACGCTCATATTATGTTTGTGAACATATATAAAAGAAAACTCTAAGGCTGGGTTATTTTTTCTGCTGTCTTTCTAACCGACTTGCACTCGCAAAATTCTTGAACCCAGAAGAGATGTTGAGGTAACCCAGCGTCTCAAAAGCCCAAGCTGCATGCTACTACGTGTACGTCAAAATGCACCAGACTTTTAAAGTCTGACCTTTGATCGAGGCGTATTTTGCAAACACAGTAGACCTAGATCAGATTGTTCATGTAGGAGCTCTGTTTGCTTATCATAGATCTGATTCCATATCATTTGTCATAGCATGTTTTACTTGTTTTGTATAGTAATATAAGAAAACGATTTAATGTTCGTAATTGATGTAGCCTGCCATGACTATTCATGAAGTAAAGTGTTGAGGACACGGCAGACATTGCAGCTGGATAATACTTAACCCTTTCCTTCACATATAAACGCTTTTTCACACATTTGCAAACAGAGCAGACCCAGATCAAACCCCCATAGGAGCCATCTGATCAGGGTCTGCTCTGTTTGCTAATGGACTTTGAAATATATGTTTCTTTATGTTCTAATATGTCTACAATATAAAAAAAAACACGAATTATAAATATAACAGTGCATGGTCCTAATGAAAGCAGACTCTGACGTTATAATTTTCTAACTTGAGTCTGAGATCATTCTAAAAGCATCCGATTGGTCAGATTGTGAGTTTGCTTAAAATCTGACCAATCAGATACTTGAGAATAAACTCTGATATTTTATAACCTCGGACCAGGATAAATATAAACCTTAGCCTTTTCCTTAACACAAATGAAGTTTCACGCCTTTGCAAACAAAGTAGACCCATATCGTGTAGGGACCATCTGGTCAGGGTCTGCTGTGTTTGCTTAATAATGTTTGCAGAATAACTTCTACCAATTCAAAACTATCCTGTTTAAAATACAGTAGAACCCCTCTAATGCGACCACTTAATTAATCGACATGGATGTCTTTATAAGCAGGTGGTTGCTCAATGCAGGACAAAAGTAATGCAGAAAGCTCCTAGGGGAGCTTTCTGCATTACTTTTGTCCTGCATTAAGCTACCACCTGCATCTAGCACCCAGAATTATACCTCTTTTAAGTGGTCGCATTAGCCGGGTTTTACTGTATCCAATAAACATTCATGACATTATTATTACTTACGCGACTATTCAACAGGGAAAGGCTTAACTCTTGCTAAGCGTGACCTGACTTGTATAATTTGCAAACAAATTGGATGGAGATAAAATGCCGAGTAAGAAATGGGGAGTAACTCATTGGATGTAATATAAAACTTACCGTAGATCAGATTTGACAACGTGGTAAGGGTTGGCATACTGTATACAATAACCCTATAAACATGAATTTAAAAAGAAATTAGGTCTTATATGCAGTGACTGCTTAATGCATGGTGAAAGTCATGCAGAAAGCTCCCATGCATTAAGCCCCCACCTCCTGTCTTAAAAACTAACTGAACTAAATGAACGTCCGATTTAGACAGGTTTGACATTACTCTGTCCAGCAGAAACTGGACTGTGTCCGAAAACGTTTCTATGCCAGATTGTGAGCATATTTTCTTTGTAATACGTCTACTTTGGATATATTTGTGTATAATCTATGGTCATTCCAAATTACATGTACTTGTAAGCTCGCCCTTTCCCGTCTTTGTGAACAGATTAGACCCATGTTAGACTGGTCACGTGGTAAATGTCTGATCAGAGTATGTCGTTTGATTGTTTGTTACAGACCGACTCTCTATTGTTTGCCATGGAAATAAATGACATTGTTTATATTTGTATTGCGACACTATTGGCATTGCGACATTGTTTTATATTTGTATTGCGACACTATTAGTATTGCGACATTGTTTTGTATTGCGACAGTTTTATATTTGTATTACAACAGTTTATATTTGCATTGCAATAATTAATTAACATTCATTATGGGAGGAT
This sequence comes from Azorinus chamasolen, assembly GCA_963576725.1. Lineage (NCBI taxonomy): Eukaryota > Metazoa > Mollusca > Bivalvia > Cardiida > Solecurtidae > Azorinus > Azorinus chamasolen. Next base: position 9,566,501 of record OY755248.1, on the reverse strand, counting down.
CCTTGCATGAATAATCACCAAGTAAAGGATCCGATGATTAAGAAGGAACTGTCACAAGATGCATCCATATGTGGGAATGGGTTAACCCTTTTCTCTTCGAAAGAGTGGTCACAATATAGGCTGTAATAGTGGAGAAATGACAAATTTATTGTTTAAAAAACATGCATTCCTTTTGTCGATTGCCTCGTTAGTGACATTAGTGTTTATGACACGCGACAGCGTAATGCAGGGTGAGTTATACAGAATGCTCCTTTGGGACCTCTTTGCATGACTCTCACATTGCATTAACTAATTCCCTCCTAGACTATATTTAGACCCAACCCCTTTGAATAAATCTACCGAAAAGGAGCATTTACTAGAGAAAAAGGAAAATTTTAGAATTGTGTAGTTTAGAAACCATTGTGATAAATAGAGCATTTGCTCCATAGGAGCAAATGCTCTATTTATCACAATGGTTTCATAATGTGACGTTAATACTAATAGAGGCGCAAAAATGCGTCCCTAGGAGGGAATGTGTTAAGCAGCCATATGGCACTGCATGCCGATGCCGGCGCTCATCTGGTTCGAGTGTAGCCGCCAACATTTGAGTTAACGTTAGGACGACTACGACGACGACAATACAGACGCTGGAGTTACGGTAATAGCTCGAATGTTTTCTTCGAAAAACAGACGAGCTACAAATCTGAATTTGTTCTTACTAAGACCGATTTTTTACATGTATCCTTGCGTCTCAGACCTTCGAAAAACAGACGAGCTACAAATCTGAATTTGTTCTTACTAAGACCGATCCTTGCGTCTCAGACCTGAGTATGTTGTGGTAGTGTAATACTGAACCAAGCTAATGTAGAGAGTTATTGTAGAAGAACTTTCTGAAATCCATGTAAGACGTGTGATTTTAATAACTTCTTTATTTCTCCACCAAACCTTATGTTGTGACCACTCTCCGAGCGAATTCTAAAGAGGCCATAACAAAGGTTTGGTGGAGAAAGGACGATATCTGTATTTGAATGCAAATCTTAATCTGTTGTTCTGACTTTACATAATTACCAGTTCCTGTTAACCCTTACCCTCATATAAACGTGTTTTCACGCATTTGCAAACAGAGTAGACCGAGATCAGGGTCTGCTCTGTTTGCTTATGGGATTTGATAGTCCTGCTTCTTTACTTTCTAAAATGGCTACAATGTTTCACCTTCCATATTTCATTAGAACTATTTTGTTCATGAATATTCAGTAGGTATTAAAGTTTGGAATAAACATAGAACAGGGAAAGGGTTAAGGTGAACTATAATACATGACAGTAAAACCCCTCTAAACCGGACATTAAATTTCGTATAAATATTGGTTTTGGAAACAGGTGGCAGCTTAATTAAGGGTGAAAGTCATGCAGAAAGCTCCTCTATAAGCTTTCTGCTCGACTTTCACCCTGCATTAAGCAATCACCTGTCTAAAGGTATTTACATTCTTCTCTACTAGAATTCCAGTTTAGAGGAGTTTTACTGTACATGTGTTTTATATATACCAACTCACTGTGGATGTCATTTAACCCATTTCGGATTTCCTCATACTGACGCCTCTGTTAGTCATTTTTGGAAACCATTGTGACAAATAATAGAGCATTTCCTCCACAGGAGCAAATGCTCTATTTATAACAATGGTTTCAAAACTACACAATTCTAACATTTTCCTTTTCTCTAGTAAATGATCATTTTCAGTAGTATCGCTTAAAGAGGTTGGATCTAAAAATAGCATATGGGTTTATCTAACATGACAAATTGTCCCAAGACAATGATACCAGACACACTTTAATGCAAACTGACGAGCTTGGTAAACAGAGGAAGTTGATCTGACATTTTGAAGGACTGATCTCCCTAAACATGTCAGATCTAGTCAAGTTACTCAGTGTCTCATCTGGATCCAATTTGTTTGCAGAGGTTATTAATAAATGGTCAATAGTGTTGAAACAGATAAACAAATTCTTGGACATAACAAAGAAAAAATACAGTTGGAATTAGTATTGATTTTTTATTTTTTCGAAACAGATTTCCTCTCCTTTTACATATTTACATAAGTTTTATGCAAAATGTATCCATCATCTTCAACAACAACATACTCGGTATGTATAAATTTTTTGGTGACAGGATTAAAAAACAAACATGGATGCTTGGTCTCTCAGCCCAAACTATTGAATGAAATGAATGGGTTGTTATGAATGAAAAGATGGAATTGTTTAACGACATGACAACTAATAAACAAGTTGGAAACAATTTCTTAATGAAAAGCTAATAATGACAGAAAACATATTAGGTTTCATATTCATACAAAATAACAGGATTTGTAAATCCCCATTTACCTCCCTTGTACACATTAATCTTTACTTCCCTTGTATACACTGGTTGTTACCTCCCTTGCATACACTAATCTTACCTCCCTTGTACACATTAATCTTTACCTCCCTTGTACACACCAATCGTTACCTCCCTTGTATACATCAATCATTACCTCCCTTGATACACTAATCATTACTTCCCTTGTATTACACTAATCTTAAACACTCCACATACTAGGGTCACACTAAGAGGCGGGGTATGTTCTACATGTTTTGGTCAGATATTCACATTCATACATAACACAATGGCAGTGTTTGTAGCTATTTATCATTCATTCTACTCTTTTTATCACTCATTCATATGGCCTGTTGCAACATTGGCAAGTTGTCTAACCTGCTCTTTTTAATCCTTTACTCCTTGGTTATTCATGCAAGACAGTAATTAAATTGATTATGGTTTGTGACTTGATATTTAAATCAATTCTGTAAAGGTTACCCT